>CM068957.1:19662420-19678539 GCA_035128595.1 Eptatretus atami
AGAGAGAGATACCAAATGTCATTAAAGGGGTAACCCAACACAAGATTTTTTTTCTGTACCCGAGAAACATTAATCGTGGTCTAATATAAAAAATAAAAATTTGAATTTTTTTTTGCCGTCCAGCACATACGACACAATCAAACAAATGGGCGCCGATGCTTTGTCCACCATCAAACACGACTGACGCATCTTGTATGTACGGGATCGTCCCATTTCATAACTCACACCCTGGACAACCATTTTGTCGAGCCGTGTCCAACCGTCATGCCCATGAGGGTTGATGTCCACCCAGTGGATGGAGGATGTGGAGGGGAAAGGAGGGTGGAGTGGGGAGTAGTTGGAGGTGGTGGATATTGTGGGGTCATGATGATGGGGATTGTGGGGCGATGGTGGAGGGGGGGGAGGGGGTGACCTAAAATGTCTTGGTCAAATCATCTCAGAAAGAGTATATGACATATATCAAAATACTTTCTTCCCACATAACAGACGTTGGTTCATTTGACTTGTTAAAAATGTGTTGATAATAGATACTAATTATTTTCAGGTGCTCTGTGGTAATGCCGGGCAAATGGCAACAGGTGTTGATTCACCATTTCAAATGGTCCGTGTACATGTGGCTGGAGCTTCGGGTGAGAATGGTGTACAGCTTCGAGTGAGGTGCTGTGCTCTTACCATCTTAATCGTGAAAATGGGCATCCTCTCTCTCAAATCGTGATGGAAACCACAAGATATTTGCCATCTCTGTCGTTCATAACAGTGCTGTAAAATGTTCCGAGCAAAAAAAAGCGAAACATTTTGTTGCCTGAGTCACACTTGGATATTTCGACAACCTCGTCCAAATTTCTGGCAAACTTTGGTCTTTCGGCCATTGGTGTAGCATGAAACCATCTCGGTTTGTATTCAGCAAGCACAAGGACGCATCGACGATCAAAAATGATTCCGCCGTTGAGTTTAATCACACTGTGATGTAACACCCGGGGACAGGCCGGATCTGTGGTCTACTTTCTGTGTGTGAAGTCACGCTAATCTGAAGATGAAGATTTCGACTTTTAATCCCAAATTTACCCACTTATAATTCAGAAAATGGAAAAAGACATCATATCTATGTTGTAGGGTATCAAGGGAGCAGATTGGCCGTTCGAGGTGGTCTGAGCATTGGATTCCCCTTTCCAAGAAAAGCTCCGTTTAGAGTTAACATGTTCTCGTCACCTGATCTCGAACAACATTGATGGCCCTTCACGAGCACCATTAGTCGAAAATGATGAATTCTCTGAGTCCTCCTTCTCCAACATCTTAATATGAGCAAATAAAAAACATATCCTACGTGACCAACCATCAATAACAAACGCTCGACCTCTGCCTCCTCAAATCTCAACTCCCGGATGTCCAAACACAATCTCCGTGCTCTCCAACAGCCATCCCCCATGAAGGTGAGCAGGCGCAATTGCTCAAGTTAAGCTTGCTGGGACAACCCTGTACACATGACGGGAACACACATGCTCAGACATTCACAAATGTTCAAAGTAAATGGTTGAAGCTAACCAGACCGAAAGATCATTACACTCAACAAGGAACTCACAACAGTCTTGTTGGCCGAACTAGAACTCATGTATGATGAGAGCCTTCACTAACAAATAAGTGAGGCACTAGAAAGGGAAAACAAACAAAGCTTATAAATGATGAGAGTCTTTAGAGAAAGCAACACAAAATCCAGTGATTGTGGAAGTGAAAAAGAAGAGTAAGACAATATATTTGACACAAATGCATTGAAGTATGCTCCCGTCCGCCACATAAGATGTTCAACCCACTTTTATTTTTGTATTACAATCGTTGAGGCTTGTATAACAAGCCAACAAAGAACGTGCAACAAGGGGAGCAGGAGCAGGAGGGGTGGGAGAGGGAGCACAAAACAGTGGGGAACAGAGACATGAGGAGATCTGTGAAGGGTAAAACAGGGTAAAACAAGGTGACACTACAGGGAATTTCAAGTCCTCACACTGCAGGCCTTTCAGAAGGAAAGCAGGAATTTTGAAGGGGTGGGGTTGAGTGGATGTAACGGGGGAAAGAAATATTCGTGGTTTTTGGATGGGGAAGATAGAGGTGTGAGAAACGGCTGTTTTGAAGAGACCTGGAGGGAAGAGTGAATTGAAGAGAGTGGGAGTTTGCTGCCAAAGGTGGAAAAAAAGAGGAATGAAAGAGGAAGTAGCAGTGATTCTTGATTTTGGTAGTTTACCAGAAGGGGTTGCTGGCTGACCTTGAGCACCCGACGGAAATATGGGGAGGGGGCAATATGGCAGACAGAGCAGGGGGGACAAGGCCAAGAGAATAGGTAGAAGAATGAAATACCACCGACACTGCCTGCGGTGAGGAGACCAAAACTCGACTCATCGCAGGAGATACCAATGATCCCAATGGCTGGTTTCCACAGCATATGCGAGAAGGTGTGGTGGGAGCTCAGTCCAGAGGGGAAGCAGTACTCAATCAGGCTGTGGATGAAACTTTCAATGTGGTCAAGGAGCTCAGTGTGCCAAGGAAGGACTTTGCATGATGGAGATGCCCAGGTCGAACAAGCTATGGAGGCCACTGGAAAAGTTGGCTTTTCCAGAAGATCATGGCAGAATAGTGAGACCCAGAAGCTTGAATGAAAGGACTTCTTTAAAGGATTGTTGAACAAGTAGATTGGGGGGGGGTTTCAGAGGTCCTTTCGGAGAGACAATAGTGATGTGTGAGATTGTCAGGCTTGAAAGACAATCTTGGCTTCCTGGCTGTGATGGTTCCAGTTCCGAGGCAACGGTTGGTTCTCTCCAGGGTCTCCGCGCGACATTTTCAAAAGAAAGTTTCCAGGTCGTGTTGCCGGCGTTTTGATCTGTTTTATATTCGTTGCCTCCATGTTTACTGTGTTCCGAGATCGGTTTGTTTCAAAAATTTGTGCTATTTGGAGAGTATTCGTCGTCTTGTCATCGGGTTTCCTGAGCCTAGCCATCTATCCGTCTGTGTGCATGATCGTGTTATTTGTATTTTCCCTTATTACCATCAAGTTTTATTTCTCTCCACTTTTCCCTCCACCCTCCTCGATTCCTCAACATACCCTATTTCTCGTCTTAAAATAACCTAAACAAACCATTTAAAACCAACAGACATCTCACTCTCTCAATCAGTACACTCATCACCAAAACATGCTCCCTTTTCCCCCTCAAATCTTGTACCCTTCCCTGCCCGCTCCTTTTTCACCATAACCACTCCTCATCCTTCCCCCTCTCCCACGCCCTCCTGCACCTGGCAGTCCTGCTACTCATTGTCTCGCACTCCCTCTCAAAGCAACCTTCACGAACTAATCCCCCTCACCTTTCTCAAAACTCCCCCCCTCTCACCCTTCTCCTTCCAATCTCCCCTCACAAATTGACCCCCATCACATCCACAAAGTTGCCTCGTCCCCTGTCCTCTCTCTTCGTCTCATCACTCCACCTCCTCCAATCTTCAACTTCCCTCTGCCTCCTTAAATCTACCTCTCCTACTGTACAGAGTATGGTCCCTCTGCCCCCTCTTCTTATAACCCCCCACTGTTCCTCATCCCATAATCACCGAGCTGTCTCCTCCTCATCCAAGCCCTCCTCTCCAAACCTCTTTCAACAACTTTCCCTAACCTTCTACCTCCTCCTACCCCTCCCTCCCTTCCCTGCCAAAGCCTCCGGCCCTCCTCTTCCTTAACAGTGTGGACCTCAAACACCGGGGCCGCGCTCAAAACCTGACAGATGTTTCCACACAGGTTGGCCACGACAAACAGACCAAAACCTGCTTAACAGAAACTTCATCTTTCAAGACATCTCTAACTCCCTGTACTCTCCCTGGTTATCCCTCCTTCCGGTATAATGGACCTGAGCCTCGTCCTGTGCGGTGGTGTGCTCTCTTTCATCAAAGATCTCTATTCCTCACCTCTCCATGCACTGCCTTCATTCCCCCACACCCTCCAGGAATACCTCCAGCTACGCCTTCTCTCCACTCCCATCCATGTTTATATGTGTGTTGTACCGTCCACAACAAACGAATGATCCATTTACATCTCGCTCACCAAAAACTGGACAAGTTCTATCCTTTCATCCCAACTCGCCCTTGCTCTCTCTATAGTGGTGACTTCAATTGTCCATCATGCCAGTTAGCTGGGTGTGGATCTCTCTCTCACCTGCCATTGCACTTCAGCAAAAGTCTTCTGTGACTCATTGGGACGACTCATCTGTCAACTTCCTAACACAGATCTCAACCACTGAATACTCAGTCTCTCCTGGATCTGAATTTGACCAATTTCCCTGAAATATCTGGCTGTTCTGCCTTCGCCGCTCCAATCGGTTCATCTGAACTACATGCGTGGTAATCCTTTGGCTTGTTTAGAGACGACCTCAGTGCCGTCGAGTCTGGCATTCACTCAGGCTGACTGGCAGGGTCTTCAAAAGCACCATCAAACGTCTATAGACTGACTCCCATCTCTACTTCCTCGACATCAACTATCCTGAGAAGTTCTTCAAAAGAAACTTGCTCTCTCACATGCACAGATTTATCCGATCTCTTTTCAGTTGTGGTATCCCTTCCTCCTGCCATGGTACACTGAAGCTGGTGGCGAGGCTGTTGTCCTGAAACAACTTGCCCTCCAACTTAGGTTTCATCTCAATTAAAAATCACAATGAAAAAACCAGAAAGATCACATGGCAAAGAATGCAAAGAGAAAAGAGAGAGATTGAGGAGAGATTTGAGAGAGAGCATGCATCAGATTCTAAATCAAAAATTAAATGGTCTGAAAATGATTTTTCACAATGGGCACATGACCTTGGAACATCTGACTTGTTGAAACTAAAATTGAATGAGTTTCAACTTTGTATTCACAATATATACTCATGCCAAGCTTGTGAAATACTTCAATGGTTACAAGTTAAGTGGCAATCTCAAACATAATTTTCATAAAAAAGTTTCCTTTGACCTTTTTGAAGCCCAATATCTAATCGGTTCATCCTTTGTATTGGGGGCGTACTACCATTCATCCCAGGTTTCGTCTGTCTGTATTCTGTCTGTTTGTTTGTATGTTAATGGACAGCTTCTGGAGGCAAGAGGAGTCAACCGTTTGATGAAACCTTGACTGGTAGGTTCAATACCCAGGATCAGTTGCATGCTTTGGAGCACCGTTGCTAGGACGCCACCGTTGGCCGAGCAACGGGACTGAAATTTTGAAGAAAAAAATCCGAATTTCTTTTTTCTTTTCGAAATTCAAAAATCGGCTTTCCTGCTTTTATGCGCACTATAATCAAACCTCTGTCAAAATTTCAAGCCCGATCCGTCAAAAACTGTACGACCTAGTAAAATGCAATTATATTACTGATACGTTATCACCCACACATTCGCGTGGGGTCCCAACATAGGGTTAGGGAATCGAACACAAAATGATGAATGGACAGTTCTCGTCAATTCCTATATGGAACAACGAACGGCAAAAATCCATCTGATGTGTTCTCTATCTCCTATTCAAATTCGCCTTAGTCTAGCGACCACCATGTCGCCTACCGGCTTGTTGTCTTCTATAACTGTGCGAAGTTTGTTGAATCACTTCAGTGGTCACAGGTGGGGGGTAATAATATTTTTCAACCAGAAGGCACCCGTGGAGTGCATACCTCTCGCTCGCGCAATGCCTGATCCATCGAGACATATCTAGCCCAATACATTTTTGAGAATATCATGCTAGGTACATTTTGAGCCTATCTCTCATGGTGAAGAATCACTTAAACAAAATATATAATTTTGGTCCGTAATTTCCATCCGGATTCGATCTCACCAAAATTGAATCAAATTCGTCTTACCCACACCCAAAGTGTTCCACAAAGGTTTCGTCTGAATTGTCCAACAACTTTTTTGAGATATCGTGCTATATCTCAATGGCAATTGATTGGTGGGACGACTAATGCTGTAATTTTGTCCAAGTACCTGTCAATGAAAGATTTTTTTGAAAGTGCAAACAAAAGATGATTGTGTTCTAGGTTCAAGAATGCAATTCAATTGAAACAAATATAAGCATTTAAAGTACCGATTTTCCGGTGTATAAACCGCACTTTATAAGCAAAAACGGTAAAAGTTGGGGCGTTGCGGTTATACACGGGTAGGGGAAAAAAAACTGTCCTTGAAAACGATCAATGCTGAATTTCAATTATATTCGAATGTAAACAGCTTTTTATCGCGGGTCGAAACTGCTGTTGAAACTCAATTCTGCTGTTTAAATTTTGAAATCGCTTCAAGGTTAAGAGTTTGTACAGCAATATATTAATCCGTGTGCGGAAAATTAAATAAATATAAAAACGGAGACACCCGGAGTTAGGTCGTGGCGTATATGGAGCCTCAGGCTTGAATCCCCATAAAAAACAAAAGAAGGAACACCTGGTCTCGCATCAAAAGAAGAATTATTTTAGCATAGCAGAATCCAATAACCAGGAGCACCCACCTCAAATAAGCTTTTCGTGGCAAGCTTCCCTCGTATGACAACTGCTACTAAAGACGAATTTCCCAAGCCGCGTCATTGTTCGTGCGCAGGAGGAGGGGTGGATATTATGTGGACTTGTAGTGGTGACTATTTTTACAATGCATCAATTTCGACAATGAACATCTGATGCTGGATAGGCGGGGGCATGGTTTAAAACTACGAAAACAACCCAATAACCAGAGCTACTTTTCTATACGGTCAAGAAATGGATTAAAAGGAGAAGAAACCCGAGACAAAGGAGCCCGTGGGACGGTGAAGCTTTAAGAAGTATAATCTGCTTGGTTTTTGGCCTTCCTTTGTTCTCGTTGTTTTCTTCTGGTTCTCTTTGTTTTCCCGTCGTTTCTATCAGCAGTTTCCTAACTTGCTTCCCACGGATTGCTTACGTCGACCAGAACGAACTTTCTTACATTGAAGCCCAGGGGTTTCGAGGAACATTAGCTATCGCCAGTGGAACACCACACAGATCAAACTTTCTTTTTCCCATTTGTTATTTCATCAGTTGAAAAATCAACGTTCGTGACGTGTTTCCCGCCGGGATTTTCGAACCCGGGTTCCGAAGAGCATCTGGCCACATGCATTCTTGTTGAATTTCACCATTACTCCGTCGCTAATTGGCTGAGCAATTATGGAGACTGGGAGACTGCTGGTGTTTCATCGGGAGATGAGAAAGGTGACCTTCCGATGATCTGTGGGAGAGATACCATCGAGCATCAAGTGGCCATTTCTGATATGCGCATTCCAACAACTGACGCACAGAGGAGGAGAGGAGGAGGAGGAGGAGAAGGCTGCAAAATGACGGTGACAGCGACGGGGACTTACTCTCCCCTGAATTCGGACAAAGAGTTACGGTGCCGTCTTCGTCGAGGAAAGCATCGACAAGGATTCCTCGGGTTAGTAAAAAGCTTCAATCCAAACTCAAATGGCCGCTTTTCAGGGACACAAATCCACAATAAAGTAAGTACTGTACCGGTATGAATAGATTTTTCTTCCTTTTTCTAGCAACAGCAACAAAAAAAAAATCCCTCTTATAATATTAAAAAAATAAAAACTTCTGGTTCTCTCCTCTCTCTTCAACTGCTTGAAAATAAATAACTGTTTGTATGAAATTAAGCGGACATGGGAAGTAGCATTGACTACCTCCGTCACTTTGTTCCGACATAGTCAATGTACAAACGTATTTAGATCTTAAGATCAGACAATAAAATGATCAAATAATATATTATTTTGAGGGCGCAAAAACAGGGGTGAGTTATAACCTGGAAATTTTTTTTGTTTTGTTTTTTTGAGGGTGAAAACAGGGGAGTGGTAAATACACGGCTGCGGTTTATATACTTTAAAATATGGTACTGTATTGCGAAACTCAGGTTTTGTTTTCAGATTCGTGTTCAGAATTAAACATTTCCAATTGAAATCAAATGGTTCTTCAATCATAAACTGACGCTTTGGACACAGACAGACAAGTGAACAAATTGCTTAATTCATTCATAATGCAGTTGTAACCCAGGTCAGGTGATGGACGAAAAAAATACCCCTGCTCTCCACAAGAGATCTCTGCATGTCTGTGTGTGTTTGGTCGAAATAATTAAAAAATAGAATGCCACTACCGGAAGAGTACATATTCCTCCAGACTGGAGTTAGGTTTTGTATCCCACTGATGATCCGAATGCCAAATGCCGCCCCTTCAACAAAATGAATAAATTCTTCTTGTCACACACCCAGCTGTGCAACAAAGTTTTTATCCGAAATCCCTAAAACTTTTTGAGATATCGGCATAGATATATTTTTGGTCTTCCTCTCAATGGTGAAGAATCGCATTAAAAATTTAAATAAAATATTATGTCCAGATCAGGATTTTTTCCACGCAAAAAATCGAATCATTTGTCCCGTCACAAACACCCGTAATCCTCTAAGCTTTGTTTGGAATTCGTCATAACTTTTTGAGATATTCCTTCTCATCAGACAAGACAGACAGACGAGTGAAAAACATAACCTCAGTTCACCTTCGGGGGCGGAGGTTTTGATATATACCGACATAAATAAAAAATAGAACGGATAACAGGACTACTTATAAATCCGAAGGACTTCCTGTATTTGGTTATTTACCTTGAAGTCTTTTCAGCTTTAACAAATTAACAGAAACTCCTGTCATTCCACCTTCCTTACTTCCACTGAACTCACATCATGAATAAGTTCTCCCCTCGAGAAAAACGAACAGGTTTGAGCACCACCAAGTGGTCGAACCAGGAAGGTGTGGATCTCGCAGAGCCCTTAACCTATGCATCTGCATGGCTACGTCACATCAGAGCCACATCAAGCAACAGCAACACAAATCACGGGTTTAGGAAACAGTCTTTGCATCTCAGCTGTTGAATCACGGAGTCTCTTATGAGTACCAAAACTGCTTTGTTTCAGTGGCCCCATCTCAATTACCGCTGGATCATGTGAACTAACTCTACCATTTCTGCTATTGGCGAAGATGAAATGTAAAAACACATTAAGTACTCATTTAATCATTAAAACAATCAGACAAAAGGATCAATTAAATTGGGGAAACGAGGTTGCGAATCAGCCCGCATTATGAATAAGAATTAGTATCCTTTATGGCACATCGCAGTGGTAAGAGATGCAAGCTTCCGATATGCATCAAGCTAAGTAATAGGGTCATGTGCAAAGGTCAAGCAGCACAGCACAAACGGAACCTGTGAGCGTCAATCCCGAGCCTGTGATGCGTCTCCTCCGTGTAACTCCCCAGCAGTTCCACCATGACCTTGGAGGTTTGTCGCTGTTGGTTTGGAGGGGTGGCGAGAATGAGGACAGGCATTGGACAATAAACTGGGAAAAACAAAGTCTGTTTGTATTTACTACTGACTTAAGGGTCCCTCATCAGATATTTTCAAAATGAGTTTTAACATCAACCCCAACAACAGATCCAACAAGTTAATCATTCAAGACCAAATAACGAACGTACAATGGTCATAAAAACAACCATGGACAAATGATTTGTGTGGAATTTTCTTAAATACAACTTACCTCTTTATTGCAATCTCAAATAAGTGCACAAGGACAAAATCCTGTTTCCTCACAAACGATTACAACATCTTTATGAATGCAGCAAACCACCATCCTAAAATGCATTAAAATTACATTTGAATCATGTCCTCTACGATACCAATTATAAATACACCCGAATGCTCAAATTTCTTCTCATGTGCAAACTCACACATCAGGTAATTGCCATGCTAAAATGATAAATCAGAGGGGTGCGCCAATGTCTGGCGGCGAGAGGTGCGCCCAATGTCCGGCGGCGAGGGTGCGTGCGATGCCCCGGTGGCGAGGGGGGCCGCGCAATGCCGCGGCGGCGAGGGGTGTGCCAATGTCCGGCGGGAGGGGTGTGCCCATGTCGGTGGCGAGGGCGAAGCCGCAATGTCCGGGCAGGGTGCGCCCAATGCGTGGCGCGAGGGGTGCGCTCAATCCCGCGGCGAGGGGTGCGTGGATGCCCGGTGGGCGAGGGTGCGCGCAATTGCCCGGCGCGAGGGGTGGTGCCCAATGTCCGGCGGCGAGGGGTGTGCCCAATGTCCGGCGGCGAGGGGTGTGCCAATGTCCGGTGGCGAGGGGTGCACCCAATGTCCGGGCGGCGAGGGGTGGCCCAATCCTGGCGGCGAGGGGTGCGGCTCAATGCCGGCGGCGAGGGAGCGCCCATGTCCGCGGTGAGGGGTGCGCCCAATGTTCCGGGCGGCGAAGGGGTGCGCCCAATGTCCGGCGCGAGGGAGTGCGCCAATGTCCGGCGGCGAGGGGTGCCGCCCAAGTCCGGCTGCGAGGGGTGCGCCCAATGTCCGGCTGGCGAGGATTGCGCCCAATTGTCCCGGGCGGCGAGGATGCGCCCAAAGATGTCCGGCAAGCGAGGGGTGCGCCCCAATGTCCGGCGGCGAGGGGTCGCCCAAAGTCCGGTGGTGAGGGGTGCGCCCAATGTTCGGCGCGAGGGGGCGCCTAATGCTCCGGCGGCAGGGGTGCGCCAACTGTCGGCGGTGAGGGGGTGTGAACAATGTCCCGGGGTGAGAGGTGCGCCAATGTCCGGCGGTGAGAGCGCCCAATGTCCGGCGGCTGAGGGGTGCGCCTAATGTCCGGCGGGAGGGCGCCCAAATGTCCGGCGGTGAGGGGTGTGGCACAATGTCGGCGGTGGAGGGGTGCGCCCAATGTTCGGGCGGTGAGGGGGCGCCATGTCCGGCGGTGAGAGGTGTGCACCCAAATGTCGGCGTGAGGTGTGCAGCAATGTCCGGCGGTGAGAGGTGTTGGCACAATGTCCGGCGGCGAGGGCGCGCCCATGTCCCGGCGGCGAGGGGTGTGCCCAATGTCCGGCGGCGAGGGGTGCGCACATGTCGGACCGAACACCAGATTATTAACACGCCCAAAAAAGGATTGTTTACTGGTGCGAAAAAGTCTGGCTACCAAAGTTTACGCAACAGAAAAATAAATAATAATAAAACTTAAAAGAAACCTACATTTTATTTCGCTTTTGTGTGAGTCACAAATTAGAGGGTGTCAGTGGATGGCCTTCAGTTAATGCACCACCTCCCCAAGCTGTCAACCATTCTGGAGAAAATTTTTAAAGGGTTTTTTCAAAAAAAAAAATACATCAATAACTGCCAAACCATGTCACCTATGCCCAATCATAGGTGGAGAAGATTTTTGTTCCTGAATGGATAGGCGAACATAACCTGTAAAGTTTTGCCGCGCACTTTCAGAGGCCTTTTCCGGAGAGGAAGATTTTTGAAGGTCTTTTATGTTAAAAATACAGCGGACGGAGGACGGTCAGCCCCAAAAACATAATGCCTCCGGCGACTTCGTCAGCGAAGCATAAAAAAAAATCCCACTCCAACAAGAAAAAAAATGCTGAATCTATAAAGGAGAACAAATTGCATTCCGTCGCACTCTGCACCTCTTCTTATATCCACATGTGATTCGTATAGGAGTCGCAACAGCTTGTTGCTTCTGTTCCATGGTCAGTTTCCACTCGCTCAATTCATTTGCGCACTGGAAAATCCACATTCACTATTGTGAACCTCAGCTTCAGACAGTGGGTGACAAATCATAGACAGAAATTATGAAAAAGACCACAAATCTCAGTTTCCTATTTTCATGAACCGCGCACTGGATCAGTGTCGCATCTTGTATTTATAACAAAGCGTTAAAATTGTTGCTTGAAGGCTTTGGATTTTCCCACAACAGAAACCAGTTTTGAACTATATAATAGACATAGTCGATTGTTGAACCATCCACTAGCTGGAGTCTTCATGTGCGGGATAATCGAAGATAACAAATAGAAACTGTTAAACTAACACCTGGGATTCACCCAACCAAGAACCTTTTCCACCATATCGAGTCATAATGATATAAGGGTTTCTTCTTTACTTCTTCTTCTTTTCATATGCAGCACAAGGCTTGCAAGAGCAGCAGTCGCTGAGGTTGAGGCTCTGCTGCTTGTGTGAGCCCTCTGCTGGTTAGAGCAGGAATTTGGAATTTGTTAATGGTGCCCGTGAATCGCTCCGCTCTCTTCCGCGAGGACACCGTGGGATCTCACGTCACCAACTAGTGCTGGCAGACGGACGCCCAGTTTAATGTCCATTCCGAGGGATGGCATAATACACATTGAATGAATCATCCTTGCATGTGAAACAGTGATGAAGGATAACAGTTGAAAGCTGGGTTGGGAGTCAAAACCCAGGCTTACACAGGTAGAGGCGAGATGTAAGAGCTTTGCCCAGCAGTTAAAATGAAGGATGCCAAAGGCATACTGTTTAGAAATTAGGGAGCAGTGTGGAACTTTTAGTATCGTTTGGTGTAAGAGGAACAACAAAATACCCCAAAAGGCTCAAGTCATCCACCTATGTCAAAA
Source organism: Eptatretus atami (assembly GCA_035128595.1). NCBI lineage: Eukaryota > Metazoa > Chordata > Myxini > Myxiniformes > Myxinidae > Eptatretus > Eptatretus atami. Next base: position 19,674,828 of record CM068957.1, read on the forward strand.
ATCACCACTTTTTCAAGGAATTAACTTCATGAACGCACGACACTTCACCTTTCATACCGAGTCTTCATGAGCATGTTTGCATTGGTTTGAACATCCCTTGAAATGTCTCCATTCAGCAGATTTTTTGCCACGTGAACGATTCAGGATTTGAAAAATCCAGCCAGTCCGAGCTTCCTTAGGGGCTGACCCATGTGATGCATAAGTTAAACAATCAGCAGCAACACATCATGCTATTACCTGAACCATTTTGTAGATTCAGTCATTTATGATGCGCTTCAATAACATTTGGTGGCCTGGTCATTAACAAACAATGAGGAAGGCAAGAGGTTCATATTGTCCACCAAAGACGGCTTTTTAATTGGCTTCGGGGAAAGCCCACACCTGGAGCCAAACAATTCCAAAATATCAGCAATCTGATAACACGTCAAATGTTTCTTTGAAAGAGTCTAATGGAACAGATCCATACATATTGATTTGGAGATGGTCAGGCGGGGACCATTCATCATGTCAAACATGTCTGCCGACCAAGATTTCAAACGACAGGGTCAAACGTCGTCATTTACAGCCCCTATGGGCAGACGGAGGCAGAGCCACAAACCAATACTGCTCCTAGCTCAGTTCGAATCTGCTGATGGACCATAACAGGAGGCTTGCTAAGTGATCAGGCTACAGTATCAACCGCATACCGACCACCCTGTTACCCTCGATACCGTGGAACAGATACTGAGCCTGCAAGGCACAGGAAACATCTGTCTAGCACACGAGGTTCGCCATATGGATAAGCAGTTCACAAACTACATGGTGTAAAACGAGAGAGCATGGGAGGACTTAATCTCAAAAGGCTTTCGGCTTAGAACCAGCATGCACGTGCTTCCGAGGATTTATAAAGCATTTTGAAACGATTTCTCTCCAGCAATGGACAACAGAACATATTCTAAGAAGAGACAAGCAAGTACGTAAGTGATGTTCTTTCACAGCTGAAGGGCAGGCAAGCATGGGCTGCCTCTTTAGTCTTACTCAGCTTCTCTCGAGGGCTCTGAACGACCTTCTTGTTTTCCGGGATCCAGAATGAGCAGGAGAGAAATGACACTGTTCATAAACGCTCTCACATCTGCAAAATTGTCAATGCAACAAATCTAAAAATGTGCTCGTAAACAGCCATCTATCTGTCCAGCTCAGGTACTTTCCACTTGTAGTAGTAGAACACAGCATAAATCAGGTTGTGAGGGAACCATCATGACCTAGAAATAGCCCCTCTACAAAGGTCACATGCAAGTCCATTTGCTCACACAAGCCAAAGTCCGCTACTTTTTCATCCTCTTCCAACACCACGTCCATGGCCTGTGATAATGGCAGCCAGTCCTGCACCAAACCCTCCCTCATCTGCCTCCTCAGGAGATCTCGGCACCCTTGGACTTGAGGAACTCCTGCAGTTCTAATACCTGCAAGGTTTGACTGGTGTCAGCATCATTCGGTGTACGCGGAGCCTAGTAATTCAGGCAAGTCATTGTCCTACTACATTATAATTGTAAAATAAAACAACCAAACAAACAATGCAATAACCACTCTCCCATCATGTCTAAGACACGAGTTTAAAAATTGGGGCGAGCAAAGGCACAAAGATTTCTAAAAGACCTTCTTACGAGATGGCTATAAATTCAGAAAAGAAGCCACCGATGGTCATGCCCTGATCACCAAAAGGCATCAAAAAAAAACCCTCGAAGCCACCACATGGCAACCAAACACATCAAAAATGATAAAGATTTTCCCGATGTTATATGAGTATTTAAAAACACTCTTTGTACCCAAGAATTAACACGTGATGTGAAAAGAACACAAAGCTCACTCGTCAAATCAAATCTGTGTTGTAATCGCTGATTGCAACTCGGATTACAAATTTATGGTCCATATCAGTATCGGGCAATCACAAGTGGGTGCCGGCAGAGAGGCGGGGAGGGGAGAGGTGTCCAAGGACAGGACTCTAATAATTCCTTCAATTTATTTTTTCATATAAAGATTGTTTTGTGATGATAAAAACACCGAGGCCAGCTCTATTTTTGTGTATCACAATACCGTAGACTTCGTTTTTTAAGTGATTCTTCACCATTGAAGAGATCGTGCCAAAACGGATATAATATCACGATATCTCAAAAAGTTGTGTGCTTTTGTGTACCTAACCCTACGTGCTTTGGGTGTAGGGTCTGAAATCATTATAAAAATAAATAAAATAGCTAAATAAAAAATCGCTCAGCCAATATATACATTTGCCTACTTGCCGGGAATATCAAACTGAACCCCCCCCCCCCTGCCCCCAAGGGTGAGAAGCTTATTATGATTCGCAACTGTAAGTGGCTGGGCCAATCCAGAGCAAAATTTTGCAAACGTGGCTGGGTGTACCCATGGTTAGGTCATGGGAACTAACCCACCTTTCACCCCCCCCCTCTCTCGAAGCAACACCGGGTAGCCCACTGTTTATATAATATATATTGTTGGGCCAGGGACGCGAATGACCCGCTAGGTGGTGGGGAAGTTACGTCAATCTCCACCAGACTCCTGAATGTAAGGCCGTCGCTCCGGATAACTCCGTGAGGCGGCGTTGCTTAACTGACCGTGGACGCAATAACTCACCACGTAGCGAAGGGTCTTTTTTGTCTAGAACCATTTACCTAATTAACCACGCGGTGTCGTCTACCGGGGAACCACGCCCTCGGCACGTCTTGTGCTCTGAACCGAGTCACTCTCAACGGACTGCGGTAGAGTTTCCATACTACGGACTACCCAACTCCGGTTCGGGTGCAGTCGAGCGGAACTGCCAAAAGGCCGGCCCGGCAGGATGAGCAGATTATCGGGTATAAAGAACCCGCTAAAAACTCAGATCCGAACCATGCTGGACCAATGAGAAAGACGGAAACCGAAACTGGAACATTTCTACAATAATTTATTTATAATAAACGAGGAAATTTTATGTGGCCACCAGAAAAGGTTTATTGGTGTGTTATGCAGGGGAAAGAAGAGAAAGATTTACTGCGACAAATTTACAGCATTTATATAAGTGACACAGAGCAGACTTTATGCGGAATTATACAGGCAAGATTTACAATGATCGAAAACACTTATACAGTTTATACTATGAACTGGGCGCCAACACACTCAGACCACACACTCGAAAAATAGAACCAAGTTGAAGCAAAGGACTTTTGCAGCCAGGGGAGGGAGGGAGAAGGGCTGAGGTCCGCAGTTCTTTGAGTACCTGAGTCTTGGGGAAAGGAATGCTCCATGGTGCGGTACCTGCCAACGGTTCGTGTGCAGTCAGGTCCACAGCCGCCGTGTGGAGTTCGGCCCGTGGAGGGCTGAGTGGGACGGGAACCAGATCGGGCCGTCGGGGCGAGAACGTGAGCGGAAGCCAAGAGGCGGGACCCCTTCGTTTTCCAACCAACTACCGGCTCAAGCACATGAATGAAACGACCTCAAAGAACTGAACGAACGACCCCCTAAAGAACTCAAGACTGAGGATGGTGGTCGTGGTTATAACCCTCCTCACGGGGCGGGGGCTTGGTCAAAACTGAACGTCACTGTCCACCCTGATTGGGCCCCGCTGAGGGAGGTCTATAAACCACGACACCATCCTCAGTCTTGAGTTCTTTAGGGGTCGTTCGTTCAGTTCTTTGAGGGTCGTTCATTCTGTGCTTGGAGGCCGGAGTTGGTTGGAAAA
>CM068957.1:19678774-19694672 GCA_035128595.1 Eptatretus atami
AGAGAGAGATACCAAATGTCATTAAAGGGGTAACCCAACACAAGATTTTTTTTCTGTACCCGAGAAACATTAATCGTGGTCTAATATAAAAAATAAAAATTTGAATTTTTTTTTGCCGTCCAGCACATACGACACAATCAAACAAATGGGCGCCGATGCTTTGTCCACCATCAAACACGACTGACGCATCTTGTATGTACGGGATCGTCCCATTTCATAACTCACACCCTGGACAACCATTTTGTCGAGCCGTGTCCAACCGTCATGCCCATGAGGGTTGATGTCCACCCAGTGGATGGAGGATGTGGAGGGGAAAGGAGGGTGGAGTGGGGAGTAGTTGGAGGTGGTGGATATTGTGGGGTCATGATGATGGGGATTGTGGGGCGATGGTGGAGGGGGGGGGGGCTTTATGGTGGTGTTGGAACCTAAAAGTGTCCTTGGTCAAATCATCTCAGAAAGAGTATATGACAATATACAAAAATACTTTTCTTCCAACATAACAACGTTGGTTCATTTTGACTTGATTAAAAATGTGTTGATAATAGATACTATATTATTTTCAGGTGCTTCTTGTGGTAATGCCGGGCAAGATGGCAACAGGTGTTGATTCACCATCAAATGGTCCGTGTAGCATGTGCTGGTAGTTCGGTGAGATGGTGTACAGCTTCGAGTGAGGTGCTTGCTCTTACCATCTTAATCGTGAAAATGGGCATTCCTCTCTCTCATCGTGATGGAAACCACAAGATATTCGCCATCTCTGTTCGTTTCATAACAGTGCTCGTTAAAATGTTCCGAGCAAAATAAAAGCGAACATTTTGTTGCCTGATCTCACACTTGGATATTTCGACAAACTCGTCCAAATTTCTGGCAAACTTTGGGTCTTTCGGCCATTGGTGTAGCAATGAAACCATCTCGGTTTGTATTATGCAAGCACCAAGGGGAAAACGGGCCCATCGACTGATCAAAAATGATCGCCTTTGAGTTTAATCACACTGTGATGTAACACCGGGACAGGCCGGATCTGTGGTCTACTTTCTGTGTGTGAAGTCACGGCTAATCTGAAGATGAGATTTCGACTTTTAATCCCAAATTTTACCCACTTATAATTCAGAAAATGAAAAAGACATATATTCGTATGTTGTAGGGTATCAAGGGACAGATTTGGCCGTCGAGGTGGTCTGAGCATTGGATTCCCCTTTCAAGAAAAGCTCCGTTTAGAGTTAACAGTCTCGTCACACTGATCTCGAACAACATTGATGGCCCTTCACGAGCACCATTAGTCGAAAATATGAATTCTTCTGAGTCCTCCTTCTTCCAACATCTTAATATGAGCAAATAAAAAACATATGCTACGTGACAACCATCAATAACAAACGCGTCGACCTCTGCCTCCTCAATCTCAAACTCCTCCTGGATGTCCAAACACAATCCCGTGTCTCCACAGCCATCCCCATGAGGTGAGCAGGCGCAATTTGCTCAGTTAAGCTGATGGGACAACCCTGTACACATGGCACGGGAACACACATGCTCAGACCATCTCACAATGTTCAAAGTAAATGGTTGAAGCTAACCAGACACATAAAAAGATCATTACACTCATACAGGGAACTCACAAAGTCCTTGTTGGCCGAACTAGAACTTCATGTATGATGAGAGCCGGTCCACTAACAAATATAGTGAGCAGCTAGAAAGGAAAACAAACCAAAGCTTATAAATGATGAGAGTTCTTTAGAGAAAGCAAACACAAAATCCAGGTGAAATTGTGGAATTTGAAAAGAAGAGAAGACAATATAATTTGACACAAATGCATTGAGAGTATGCTCCCGTCCGCCAACATAAGATGTTCAACCCACTTTTATTTTTATACAATCGTTGAGGCTGTGTATAAAAGCCAACAAAGACGTGCAAAAGGGGAGCAGGAGACATGGAGGTGGAGAGGGAGCACAATAACTAGTGGGAACAGGAAGACATGAGGAGATCTGGAAGGGTAAACTAGGGTAAAACAAGGTACTACAGGGAATTTCAATGTCTCACACTGCATGGCCTTCAGAAGGAAAGCAGGTGAATTTGAAGGGGTGGGTTGAGGTGGATTAACGGGGGAAGAAATATTCGTGGTTTTGGATGGGGAAGATAGGAGGTGTGAGAAACGGTGTTTGAAGAGACCTGGAGGAAGAGTTTGAATTGAAGTGAGTGGGGAGTTTGCTGCCAAAGGTGGAAAAAAAAGAGGAATGAAAGAGGAAGTGAGCAGTGATTCTTGATTTTGGTAGGTTTACCAGAAGGGTGTTGCTGGCTGACCTTGAGCAAACCCGACGGAAATATGGGGAGGGGGCATATTGGCAGACAGAGCAGGGGGAGACAAGGCCAAAGAATAGGTGAGAAGAATGAAATCCACCGACACTGCCTGCGGTGAGAGAGACCCAAAGATCGACTCATCGCAGGAGATACCAATGATCCTCAATGGCTGGTTTCCACAGCATGATGCGAGAAGTGTGGGGGAGCTCAGTCCAGAGGGAAGCAGTTATCAATCAGGCTTGGATGAAAACTTTCTATGTGGTCAGGGCTCAGTGTGCCAAGGAGAGGATTTGCATGATGGAGATGCCCAGTTCGAGACAAGCTATGGAGGCCAGCTGGAAAAGTGGCTTTTCCAGAAAGATCATGGCAGAATAGTGAGACCCAGAAGCTTGAATGAAAGGACTTCTTTTAAAGGATGTTTGAAAAAGTAGATTGGGGGGGGGTTTCAGAGGTCCTTTCGGAGAGACATAGTGATGTGTGAGATTTGTCAGGCTTGAAAGACAATCTTGGCTTTCCGTGGTGTGATGGTTTCCAGTTCCGAGGCAACGAGTTGGTTCTCTCCAGGGTCTTCCGCGCACATTTTCAAAGAAAGTTTCCGGTCGTTGTTGCGGCGTTTTGATCTGTTTATATTCGTTGCCTCCGATGTTTACTGTGTTCCGTAGATCGGTTTTGTTTCAAAAATTTGTGCTATTTGGGAGTATTCGTCGTCTTGTCATCGGGTTTCCTGAGCCTATCCATCTTCCGTCTGTGTGCATGATCGTGTTATTTGTATTTTCCTTATTACCAGTCAGTTTTATTTCTCCAACTTTTCCCTCCACCCTCCTCGATCTCCCTCAACTATACCCTTTTTCTCGTCTTAAAAATAACCTAAACAAACCATTTAACCAAACAGACATTCACTCTCTCAATCAGTACACTCATCACCACAAACATGCTCCTTTCCCCCTCAAATCTTGTACCCTTCCCTGCCCGCTCCTTTTTCACGCATACCACTTCTCTCATCCTTTCCCCTCTCTCCGCATGCGCCCTCCTGCACCTTGGCAGTGCCTGCTCACCATTGTTTTTCCTCGCCCTCCCTCTCAAAGCAACCTTCACACTAATCCCCCTCACCTTTCTCAAAACTCCCCCCCTCTCACCCTTCTCCTTCAATCTCCCCTCACAAATTGACCCCATCACATCCAACAAAGGCCTCTTCCCCTGTCCTCTCTCTTCGTCTCACACTCCACTACCTCACTCCTCTTCAACTTCCCTTCTGCTCCTTAAATCTACCTCCTCCTACTGTACAGAGTATGGTCCCTCTGCCCCTCTTCTTATTAACCCCCCACTGTTCCTCATCCCATAATCACGAGCCTTGTCTCCTCCTCATCCAGCCCTACCTCTCCAAACCTCTTTCAACAACTTTCCCTACCTTTACCTCCTCCTACCCCTCCCCTCCCCTTCCCTGCCCCAAAGCCTCCGGCCCTCCTCTTCCTTAACAGTGTGGACCTCAAACATCGGGCCGTCGCTCAAACCGACAGATGTTTCCAAAGTGCCACGACAAACCAGACAAACTCTGCTTAACAGAAACTCATCTTTCAAGACATCTCTAACTCCCGGTATCTCTCCCTGGTTATTCCCTCCTTCCGGTATGAATGACCTGAGCCTCGTCCTGGCGTGGAGTGTGCTCTCTTCATCAAAGGATCTCTATTCCTCACTCTCCATGCACTGCCTTCATTCCCCCACACCCTCCAGGGGAATACCTCCAGCTACGCCTTCTCCTCCACTCCCATCTCATTTTATTATGTTGTGTTGTACCGTCCACCAACAAACAGAATGACTCCATTTACATCTCGCTCACCAAAAACTGGACCCAATTCTCATCCTTTCATCCCAACTCTCCCTTGCCTCTCTCTATATGTGGTGACTTCAATTGTCCATCATGCAGTTAGCTGGGTGTGTCTCTTCTCTCACCTGCCATTGCACTTCAGCAAATAAGTCTTCTGTGACTCATTGGGTATCGACTCAATCTGTCAACTTCCTACCACAGATCTCAACCAATGAATACTCAAGTCTCTCTGGATTCTGATATTTGACCAATTTCCCTGAAAATATCTGGCTGTGTCTTGCCTCGCCGCTCCAATCGGTTCATATCTGGAACTACATGGTGGTAATTCGCTTTGGCTGTGTTTAGAGAACCGACCTCAGGTGCCGTCGGAGTCTGGCATTCACTCAGGCGACTGCAGGGTCTTCAAAGCACCATCAAACGTCTAGTGACTGACTCCATCTCTAGCTTCCTCGACATTCAACTATCCTGAGAAGTCTTCTTCAAAGAAACTTGCTCTCTCACATGCACAGATTTATCCATCTCTTTTCAGTTGTGGTATCCCTCCTCCTGCCATGGTACACTGAAGCTGTGGCGAGGCTTGTTGTCGAAACACTTGCCCTCAACTTTAGGTTTCATCTCATTTAAAAATCACAATGAAAAAAACCAGAAAGATCACAGTGGCAAAGATGCAAAGAGAAAAAAGAGAGAGATGAGGAGAGATTGAGAGAGAGCATGCATCAGATTCTAACTCAAAATTAATGGTCTGAAAATGATTTTTCACAAGGGCACATGACCTTGGAGACATTGACTGTTGAAACTAAAAATTGAATGAGTTCACTTTGTATTCACATATATACTCATGCCAAGCTGTTGAAATACTTCAATGGTTACAAGTTAATGTGGCACTCAAAATAATTTTCTATAAAAAGTTTCCTTTGACCTTTTTGAACCCAATTATCTAATCGTTCATCCTTTGTATTTGGGTGGTCGCTACAACCATTATCTCCAGGCTTTCGTCTGTCTGTATGTCTGTCTGTTTGTTTGTATGTTAATGGGAGCAGCTCTGGAGGCTAGAGGAGTCAACCGATTTTGATGAAACTTGACTGGTAGGTTCTACCCAGGATCAGTGCATGCTTTTGAGCACCGTTGCTATGGACGCCACCGTTGCCGAGCAACGGGACTGAAATTTTGAAGAAAAAAAATCCGTAATTTCTTTTTTCTTTTCGAAATTCAAAAATCGGCTTTCCTCGCTTTTATGCGCACTTATAATAACCTCTGTCAAAATTTCAGCCCGATCCGTCAAAAACTGTACGACCTAGTAATGCAATTATATTACTGATACGTTATCAACCCACACATTCGCGTTGGATTCCCAAACATTAGGGTTAGGGAATCAACACAAATGATGAATGGACAAGTTCTCTCATGATTCCTATATGGAACAACGAACGGCAAAAATCCACTGATGTGTTCTCTTATCTCCTATTTCAAATTCGCCTTAGTCTAGCGGATCCACCATGTCGCCTACCGGCTTGTGTCTTCATACTTGTGCGAAGTTTGGTTTGAATCACGTCAGTGGTCACAGGTGGGGGGTAATAATATTTTCAACCAGAAGGGCACGCCGTGGGTGCAGACCTCTCGCTCCGCAATGCCTGATCCCATGGACATATTCTAGCCCAATACATTTGTTGAGATATCATGCTAGTATCATTTTGAGCCTATCTCTCATGGTGAAGGAATCAGCTTAACAAACATATATATTTTTTGGTTCCGTATTTCCGATCCGGATTTCGGATCTTCACAAAATTGAATCAATTCGTCTTACCCACACCCAAGTGTCCACAAAGTTTCGTCCTGAATTGTCCAACACTTTTTTGAGATATCGTCTATATCTCAATGGCAAATTGATTGAGTGGGACGACTAAAATGCTGTAATTTTGTCCCAAGTACTGTCAATGAAAGATTTTTTGAAAGTGCAAACAAAGATGATTGTGTTCGTAGGTTCAAGAATGCAATTCAATTTGAAACAAATATAAGCATTTAAAGTACCGATTTTCCGGTGTATTAACCGCACTTTATAAGCAAAAAACGGTAAAAGTTGGGCTTGCGTTATACCGGGTATGGGAAAAAAACTGTTCCTTGAAACGATCAATGCTGAATTTCAATTATATTCGAAATGTAAACAGCTTTTATCGCGGGTCGAAACTGCTGTGAAACTCAATTCTGCTGTTTAAATTTTGAAATCGCTTCAAGGTTAGAGTTTGTACAGCAATTATTAACTCCGTGTGGCGGAAATTAAATAAATATAAAACGGATACACCCGGAGTTTAGGTGCGTGGCGTATATGGAGCCTCATGGCTCTGAATCCCCATAAAAAACAAAAGAGGAACATCTGGTCTCGCATCAAAGAAGAATTATTTAGCATAGCTAGATCATAACAGGAGCACCCAGCCTCAAATTAAGCTTTTCGTGGCAAGCTTCCTCGATATGACACTGCTCAATGACAAGTTTCCAAGCGCTCATTGTTCGGCGCAGGAGGAGGGGTGGAGTATTATGTGGTACTTTAGTGGTGACTATTTTTACATGCATCAATTCGACATGAACATCTGATGCTGGATAGCGGGCATGGTTTAAAACTACGAAAACAACCAATCAAGCAGCAGTACGTTTTCTATACAGGCAAGAAATGGATTAAAAGGAAGAAGAACCCGAGACGAAAGGAGCCACGTGGGACGGTGAAGCTTTAAGAAGTATAATTCTGCTTGGTTCTTTGGCCTTCCATTTGTTCTCTTGTTTCTTCCGGTTCTCTTTGTTTTTCCCGTCGTTTCTATTCAGCAGTTTCCTAACTTGCTTCCCACGATTGCTTACGTCGACCAGACGAACTTTCTTACATTGACCCCAGGGGTTTCGAGGAACATTAGCTTGATCGCCAGTGGAACACCACACAGACAAACTTTCCTTTTTCCCGATTTGTATATTTCATCAGTGAAAAATCAACGTTTCGTGACGTGTTTTCCCGCCGGATTTTCGACCCGGGTTCCGAAGAGCATCTGGCCACTCTTCTTGTTGAATTTCACCATTACTCCGTCGCTAATTGGTGAGCAATTATGGAGACTGGGAGACTGCTGGTGTTTATCGGGAGGATGAGGAAAGGTGACCTTCCGATGATCTGGGGAGAGATACCATCGGAGCATCAAGCTGGCCATTTCTGATATGCTGCATGTCCAACCAACTGGACGACACAGAGGAGGAGAGGAGGAGGAGGAGGAGAAGGCTGCAAATACGGTGACAGCGACGGGGACTTACTCTCCCCTTGATTCGGACAAAGAGTTATCGTGCCGTCTTCGTCGAGGATAGCATCGACAAGATTCTCTCGGTTTAAGCTAAAAAGCTTCATCAAACTCAAATGGCCCTTTTCAGGGACACAAATCCACAATAAATATTAGTACTGTACCGGTATGAAAGCTTTTTCTTCCTGTTTTCTTAGCAAACAGCAACCAAAAAAAAATCCTCTTTATTATATTAAAAAAATAAAAACTTCTGGTATCCTCTCCTTCTCTCTTCAACTGCTTGAAAATAAAGTAACTGTTTGTATGAAATTAAGCGGGAATGGGAGTAGCATGTGACCCTCCGTTCACTTTGTTCCGTACATAGTCAATGTACAAACGTATTTAGATCTAGATCAGAAATTAAAATGATCAAATATAATTTATTTTGAGGGGCAAAAACAGGGGTGAGGTTAATAACCGCGAAATTTTTTTTGTTTTGTTTTTTTGAGGGTGAAAAACAGGGGTAGTGGTAAATACACGGCTGCGGTTTATATACTTTAAATATGGTACTGTATTGCGAAACTTCAGTCGTTTGTTTTCCAGATTCGTGTTCAAAATTAAAACATTTTCAATTGAAATCAAATTGTTCTTCAATCATAAACTGACGTTTGGACACAGACAGACAAGTGAACAAATTGCTTAATTTCATTCATTAATGCAGTTGTAACCAGGTTCAGGTGATGGACAAAAAAATACCCCTGCTCTCCACAAGAGATTCTCTGCATGTCTTGTGTGTGTTTTGGTCTGAAATAATTAAAAAATGAATGCCACTACGGAAGAGTACATATTCCTCCAGACTGGAGTTATAGGTTTTGTATCCCACTGATGATCCGAATGCCAAATGCCGCCCCTTCACCAAAATGAATAAATTTCTCTTGTCACCACCCAGCTGTGCAACAAAGTTTATATCCGAAATCCACTAAAACTTTTTTGAGATATCGTGCTAGATATATTTTGGCTTTCTCTCTCAATGGTGGAAGAATCGCATTAAAGAATAGTAAAAAAATATTATGTCCAGATCAGGAATTTTTCACCAAAAAATCGAATCAATTTGTCCTCGTCACAACACCCGTATCCACTAAGCTTTGTTTGGAATTCGTCATAACTTTTTGAGATATCCTTCTCATCAGACAAGCAGACAGACGAGTGAAAAACATAACCTCGTTCACCTTCGGGGGCGGAGGTTTTGATAATATACCGACAAAAAATAAAAAATAGAATCGGATAACAGGACTACTAAAATCCGAGGACTTCCTGTATTGGGTTATTTTTACCTTGAAGTCTTTTCAGCTTTAACAAATTAACAGAAACTCCTGTCATTCCACCTTCCTCTTACTTCCACTGCAACTCACATCATGAATAAGTTCTCCCCTCGAGAAAACGAACAGGTTGAGCACCACCAAGTGGTCGAAACAGGAAGGTGTGGATCTCGCAGAGCCCTAACCTATTCATCGGCATGGCACGTCACATCAGAGCACATCAAGCACAGCAACACAAATCACGGTTTAGGAATCAGTCTTTGCATCTCAGCTGATTGAATGCACGGAGTCTCTTATGAAGTACCAAAACTGCTTTGTTTCAGTGGCCCCATCTCAATTACCGCTGGATTATGGAACTAACTCCTCACCAATTTGCTGCTATTGGCGAAGATGAAATGTAAAAACACATTAAGTACTCATTTAATCATTAAAACAATCAGACAAAAGATCAATTAAATTGGGGAACGAGGTGCGAATCAGCCCGCATTTATGAATACAAATTGTATCCTTTATGGCACATCGCAGTGAGTAAGAGATGCGATAGCTTCCATATGCATCAAGCTAAGTAATAGGGTCATGTGCAAGTCAAGCAGCACAGCACAGACGGAACCGTGAGCGTCATCCCGAGCCTGTGATGCGTTCCTCGGTGTAACTCCCCAGCAGTTCCACCATGACCTTTGAGGTTTGTCGCTGTTGTTTGGAGGGGGGCGAGAAGAGGACAGGCAATGGACAATAAACTGGAAAAACAAAGCTGTTTGTATTACTACTACTTAAGGTCCCTCAATCAGATATATTCAAATGAGTTTTAACATCAACCCCACAACAGATCCACAATAATCATTCAAGACAAATAACAACGTACAAATGGTGCATAAAAACAACCATGGACATAATGATTGTGTGAATTTTCTTAAATACAATCTTACTTCTCTTTATTGCATCCAAATAAGTGCACGAAGGACAAATCCTGTTTCCTCACAACGATTACAACATCTTTATGAATGACAGCAAACCACCATTCCTAAAAGCATTAAAATTACATTTGAATCATGTCCTCTACGATACCAATTATAAAACACCGAAATGCTCAATTGCTTCTCATTGCAAACCACACATCAGGTAATTGCCATGCTAAAATGATAAATTCAGAGGGGTGCGCCCAATGCTCTGGCAGCGAGACGGTTACTGTGCGGCACCACCCACTGTCCTCGCGTGCGGGCGCGAGGGTGCACCCCGTGCGTCCATGCCCCGGTGCGAGCAGGGGTGCCGCGCAATGGCCCCCCCCCGCCGGCGGCGGAGGGGTGTGGGCCCAATGCAATCCTCGGCGGAAGAGGGCTGCGACCCGCGTGCATGGCCGCAAGCCGCAAGTGGACGTCCGGCCCGCAAGGCGTGTCGCTCGGTGGTGCCCAATGCGTGGCGCGAGGGGTGCGCTCAATGGTCCCGCGGCGGGGTGCGTGGATGCTCCGGTGGGCGAGGGTGCGCGCAATGCCCGGCGCGAGGGGTGCCAGTCGCGGCAGGCAAATGTCCGGCGGTCTGAGGGGCATGTCGGCAGGGGCACCAATGTCCGCGGCGAGGGGTGTGCCCAATGCCTGGCGGCGAGGGGCTGCACAATGTCCGGGCGCGAGGGAGGGCCCAATGCCGGCGGGACGGGGTGCCGGCCAATGTCGGCGGCGAGGGGCGCCCAATGTTCCGCATGAGGGGTGCGCCCAATGTTCCGGCGGCGAAGGGGTGCCCCAATTCCGTCTGCGAGGGGTGCCGCCAATGTCCGGCGGCTGAGTGTGCCGCCCAAGTGCTCAGGCGCAGCCGGCGGCAGGATTGCGCCCAATGTCCGGCGCGAGGATGCGCAAGTGCGGCAGCGGGGTGCGCTCCCAATGTCCGGCGGCGAGGGGTCGCCCAAAGTCCGGTGTGGGGTGCGCCAATGTTCGGCGCGAGGTGGCGCCTAATGCTCCGGCGGCAGGGGTGCGCCAATGTCGGCGTGAGGGGTGTGCAACAATGTCCGGCGGTTGAGAGGCGCCCCAATGTCCGGCGGTGAGAGGTCGGCCCAATGTCCGGCGGCGAGGGGTGCGCCTAATGCCGGCGGGAGGGCTGCCCAATGTCCGGCGGTGAGGGTGTGCACAATGTCCGGCGGTGAGGGGTGCGCCCAATGTTCGGGCGAGTGAGGGGCGCCAATGCCGGCGGTGAGAGGTGTGCACCCCAATGCGGCGGTGAGAGGTGTGCAGCAATGTCCGGCGGTGAGAGTTTAGGCACAATGTATCCGGCGGCGAGGGCGCGCCCAATGTCCCGGCGGCGAGGGGTGTGCCCAATGTCCGGCGGCGAGGGGTGCGCACAATCGCGACCGAACACACATTAAGACACGCCCAAATAAAGGATTGTTTACTGGTGCGAAAGTCTGGCCTACCAAAGTTACGCAACAAAAAATTTAAATAATTAATAAAACTTAAAAGAAACCTACATTATTCGCTTTTGTGTGAGTCACAAATTAGAGGGTGTCAGTGGATGGCCTTCAGTTATGCACACCTCCCAAGCTGTTCAAACCATTCTGGAGGAAAATTTTTAAAGTATTTTTCAAAAAAATATAAATACATCAATAACTGCCAAACCATGTCACCTATGCCAATCATAGGGAGAAGATTTTGTCCTGAATGGATAGGCGAACATACCTGTAAAGTTTGCCGCGACACTTTCAGAGCCTTTTCCGGAGAGAAGATTTTTGAAGGTCTTTATGTTAAAAATACAGACGTGACGGAGACGGTCAGCCCAAAAACATAATGCCTCGGCGACTTCGTCAGCGGAAGCAATAATAAAAAAATCCCACTCCAACAAAAAAAAAAATGCTGAATCTTATAAAGGAGAATCAAATCTGCATTCCTCGCACTCTCACCTCTTCTTATATCCACATGTGTCTATAGGAGTCGCAACAGCTGTTGCTTCTGTTCCATGGTCAGTTTCCACTCGCTCAGTCATTTGCGCACTGGAAAATCCACATTCACATGATTGTGAACCTCAGCTTCAGACAGTTGGGTGACAAAATCATAGACAGAAATTATGAAAACAGACCAAAATCTCAGTTTCTATTTTTCATGCCGCTGCACTGGATCAGTGCGCATCTGTATATTATAACAAAGTCGTTAAATTGTTGCTTGAAGCTTTGGATTTCCCACAACAGAAAACCAAGTTTTGAACTATATAATAGACATAGTCGATTGTTGAACCATCCACAGCTGATCCTCATGTGCTGGATAATCGAAGATAACAAATAGAAAACTGTTAAACCTAACACCTGGGATTCACCCAACCAAGAACCTTTTTCCACCATATCGAGTCATAATGATAAAGGTTCTTCTTTCTTCTTCTTCTTTCATATGCAGCACAAGGCTTGCAAGACAGTCAGTCGCTGAGGTAGGCTCTGCTGCTTGTGTGAAGCCCTCTGCTGGTTAGAGCAGGAATTTTGGAATTTGTTAATGTGCCCGTATCGCTCGCTACTCTTCCGCGAGGACACCGTGGGATCTACGTCACCAATAGTGCATGGCAGACGGACGCCAGTTTAATGTCCATTCCGAGGGATGGCATTACACATTGAATGAACACCTTGCATGTGAAACAGTGATAAGGATAACAGTTGAAAGCTGCGGTCGGGATGTCAAAACCCAGGCTACAACAGGTAGAGGCGAGATGTAAAGAGCTTGCCCAGCAGTTAAAATGAAGATGCCAAAGGACATACTGTTAGAATTAGGGAGCAGTGTGGAACTTTTAGTAATCGTTCTGGTGTAAGAGAACAACAAATACTCCCAAAAGGCTCAAGTCACCACCTATGTTCAAAATCAGACCAATTTTCAACGGAATTAACTTCATGAACGCACCACTTCACCTTTCATACCGAGTCTTCATGAGCATTGTTTGCAGTGGTTTGAACATCCCTTGAAATGTCTACCATTCAGGCAGATTTTTGCCAGTGAACGATTCAGGATTTGTAAATCCAGCCAGCGAGCTTTCCTTAGGGCGTACCCAGTGATGCATAAGTAAACAATCAGCGCAACACATCATTGCTATAACTGAACCATTTTGTAGATTCAGTCATTTATGATGCGTCTTCATAACATTTGGTGGCCTGATTGTCCATTAACAACAATGAGGAAGGCAAGAGTTCATATTGTCCACCAAAGACGCTTTTTAATTGGCCTTCGGGAAAGCCCACACCTGGAGCCAAACAATTCCAAAATATCAGCAATCTTGTTAAACACGTCAATGTTTTCTTTGAAAAAGGTCTAATGGAAACAGATACCAATACATTATTGATTTGAGATGGTCAGGCGGGACCATTCATCCATGTCAACATGGTCTGCCGACGCAAATTTCATACGGACAGGGTCAAACGTTTCGGCAATTTACACGCCTATGGGCAGACGGAGGCAGAGGCCTACAAACCAATCACTGCTCTCAGCTCAGTTCGGAATCTGCTGGATGGACCATACAGGAGGCTGGCTTAAGTGAATCAGGCTACAGTATCAACCGCATACCGACCACCGTGTTTACCCTCGATACCGTGGAACAGATACTGAGCCTGAAGGCACAGGAAACATCTGTCTAGGCACACGAGGGTTCGCCATATGGATTAAGCAGTTCACCAAATACATGGTGTAAAAGAGGAGGAGCTATGCGGAGGACTTAAATCTCAAAATAGGCCTTTCGGCTTAGACCCAGGCATGCCACGTGCTTCCGAGGATTTATCATAAGCATTTTGAACGATTTCTCTCCAGCAATGGACAACAGTAACATATCATAAGAAGAGACAGCAAGTACGTAAGTGAATGTTACTTCACAGCCTGAAGGGCAGGCAAGCATGGCTGCCTCTTAGTTCTTACTCAGCTTCTCTCGAGAGGCTCTTGTAACGACCTTCTTGTTTTCCGGGATCCAGAATTGGAGCAGGAGAGAAATGACATGTTCATATAACGCTCTCCACATCTGCAAAAATTGCAATGCAACAAATCTAAAAATTGTGCTCGTAATACAGCAAATCTATCTGTCCAGCTCAGGTACTCCTACTTGTATTACGTAAGAACACAGCATAAATCAGGTTGTGAGGGAACCATCATGACCTAGAGATATAGCCCCTCTACAAAGGTCCACATGCAAGTCCATTGCTTCACACAAGCCAAATGTCGCTAACCTTTTTTCATCCTCTTCCAACACCACTCCCATGGCCTTGATAATGGCAGCCAGTCCTGCACAACCCTCCCTCATCTCCTCCTCGAGGAGATCATCGGCACCCTGGACTTGAGGAACTGCCTGCCAGTTCTAATAACCTGCAGGTTGGTGACTGGTGTCAGCATCATTCCGGTGTACGCGGTACCTAGTATTCAGGCAAGTCATTGTCCTACTACATTATAATTGTTAAAAAAAAACAACAAACAAACAATGCAATACCACTCTCCCATCATGCTAGACACTGAGTTAAAAATTTTGCGGGCGAGCAAAGGCACAAAGATTTCTAAAAGACCTCTCTTACGAGATGGCTATAAATCAGAAAAAGAAGCCACCGATGGTCATGCCCTGATCACCAAAAGGCATCAAAAAAAAAAACCCTCGAAGCCACCACATTGGCCACCAAACACATCAAAATGATAAAGGCATTTTCCCATGTTATATGAGTATAAAAACACTCTTTGTACCCAAGATATTAAAGCAGTGATGTGAAAAGAACACAAAGCTCACTCGTCAAATCCAAAACTTGTTGTTGTAATCCGCTGATTGCAACTCGGATTACAAATTATGGTCCATATCAGTATCAGCAACATCACAAGTGGGTGCCGGCAGAGAGGCGGGAGGGGAGGGTAAGTCCAAAGGACAGGACCTAATAATTCCTTCAATTATTATTTTTCATATAAAGATTGTTTTGTGATGATAAAAACACCGAGGCAGCATATTTTTGTGTATCCACAATACCGAGACTTTCGTTTTTTAAGTGATTCTTCACCAATTGAAGAATCGGCCCAAAACGATATAATACACGATATCTCAAAAAGTTGTGTGCTTTTGTGTACCCTAACCCTAACGTGCTTTGGGTGTAGTGTCTGAAAATCATAAAAAATAAATAAAATAGCTAAATAAAAAATCGCTCAGCTCAATAATACATTTTGCTCTACTTGCCGGGAATATCAAACTGAACCCCCCCCCCCCTGCCCCGCAAGGTAGAAGCTTATTATGATTTCGCAACTGTATGGCGTGGGCCAATCCAGAGCAAATATTTTGCAAACGTGGCGGGTGTACCCATGGTTAGGTCATGGAACTAACCCACCTTTCCCCCCCCCCTCTCTCGAAAGCAACACCGGGTAGCCCACTGTTTATATATATATATTGTTGGGGGCCCAGGACGGATATGCACCGCTAGGTGGTGGGGAAGTTACGTCATCTCCACCAGACTCCTGAATGTAGGCCGTCGCCCGGAACTCCGTGAGGCGGCGCGTTGCTTAAACCTGGACCGATGGACGCCAATAACTCCACCCACGTAGCTAAGGGTCTTTTTGTCTAGAACCATGTTACCTAATTAACCACGCGGTGTCGTCTACCGGGAACCACGCCCTCGGCACGTCATTGTGCTCGAACCAGTCACTCTACGGACTGCGGTAGAGTTCCATACTACCGGACTACCCAATCCGGTTCGTGGTGCAGTCGAGCGGAACTCCAAAAGCCGGCCCGGCTAGGATGAGCAGATTATCGGTAATAAAGAACCCGCTAAAAACTCAGATCCGAAACCATGCTGACCAATGAAATGAAAGGACGGAAAGCGAAACTGGGAACATTTTCACAGATAATTTTATTTAAATTAAACGAGGACAATTTATTGGCCACCAGAAAAGGTTTATTGGTGTGTTTGCAGGGGAAAGAAGAGAATAATTTACGTGCGACAAATTACAGCATTACAAAAGTGACACAGAGCAGACTTTATGCGGGAATTTATCAGGCAAGATTTACAATGATCGAAAACACTTAACAGTTTATACTTATGAGACTGGGCGCCAACAACTCAGACACCACACACTCGACAAAATAACCAAGTTGAACAAAGGACTTTTGCAGCCAGGGGAGGGAGGGAGAACTCCCTGGCTGCAAAAGTCCTTTGCCTTCAACTTGGTTTATTTTGTCCGAGTGTGTGTCTGAGTGTGTGGCGCCAGTCTCATAAGTATAAACTGTATAAGTGTTTTCGATCATTGTAA
>CM068957.1:19694868-19716441 GCA_035128595.1 Eptatretus atami
AGAGAGAGATACCAAATGTCATTAAAGGGGTAACCCAACACAAGATTTTTTTTCTGTACCCGAGAAACATTAATCGTGGTCTAATATAAAAAATAAAAATTTGAATTTTTTTTTGCCGTCCAGCACATACGACACAATCAAACAAATGGGCGCCGATGCTTTGTCCACCATCAAACACGACTGACGCATCTTGTATGTACGGGATCGTCCCATTTCATAACTCACACCCTGGACAACCATTTTGTCGAGCCGTGTCCAACCGTCATGCCCATGAGGGTTGATGTCCACCCAGTGGATGGAGGATGTGGAGGGGAAAGGAGGGTGGAGTGGGGAGTAGTTGGAGGTGGTGGATATTGTGGGGTCATGATGATGGGGATTGTGGGGCGATGGTGGAGGGGGGGAGGGTTTAGAGTGGTGTTTGGATCCTAAAATGTCTTGGGTCAAATCATCTTCAGAAAGAGTTATATGATACAAATATACTCAAAATACTTTTCTTCCCACATAACAGACGGTGGTTCATTTTGACTTGTTAAAAATGTGTTGATAATAGATACGTAATTATTTCAGGTTGCTTCTGTGGTAACTGCCGGGCAATGATGGCACTAGGTGTTTGATCACCATTCAAATGGTCCGTGTAGCATGTGCTGGAGTCGGTGAGAATGGTGTACAGCTTCGAGTGAGGTGTCTTGCTTTACCATCTTAATCGTGGAAAATGGCATTCCTCTCTCTCAAATCGTGATGGAAACCACAAGATATTCGCCATCTCTGTCGTTCATAACAGTGCTGTAAAATGTTCCGAGCAAAATAAAGCGAACATTTTGTTGCCTGATGTCACACTTGGATATTTCGACAAACCTCGTCCAATTTCTGGCAAACTTTGGTCTTTCGGCCATTGGTGGTAGCAATGAAAACCATCTCGGGTTTGTATTAGCAAGCACCAAGGAACGCCATCGACTGATCAAAAATGATTCCGCCGTTGAGTTTAATCACACTGTGAGTAACGCCGGGACAGGCGGATCTGGTGGTCTACTTTCTGTGTGTGAAGTCACGGCTAATTTGAAGATGAAGATTTCGACTTTTAATCCCAAATTTTACCCACTTATAATTCAGAAATTGAAAAAGACATCATATCATGTTGTAGGGTATCAAGGGACAGAATTTGGCGTCGAGGTGTCTGAGCATTGGAATTCCCCTTTCCAAGAAAAGCTCCGTTAGAGTTAACAGTCTCGCTCACACTGATCTCGGATACAACATTGATGGCCCTTCACGAGCACCATTAGTCGAAAATATGATTCTCTGAGTCCTCCTTCTTCCAACATCTTAATATGAGCAAATAAAAAAACATATCTACGTGATCCAACCATCAATAACAAACGCCTCGACCTCTGCCTCCTCAAATCTCAACTCCTCCTGGATGTCCAAACACAAATCCCGTGTCTCCACAGCCATCCCCCATGAGGTGAGCAGGCGCAATTTGCTCACAGTTAAGCTGCTGGACAACCTGTACACATGGACGGGAACACACATGCTTCAGACATCTCACAATGTTCAAAGTAAATGGTTGAAGCTCAACCAGACCATAAAAAAGATCATTTACACTCAAAAGGGGACTCCACAACAGTCTCTGTTGGCCGAATTAGAACTCATGTTGATGAGAGCCGTTCACTAACAAATATAGTGAGCAGCTAGAAAGGGAAAACAAACCAAAGCTTATAAATGATGAGAGTTCTTTAGAGAAGCAACACAAAATCCAGTGAATTGTGGAATTGAAAAAGAAGAGTAAGACAATATAATTTGACACAAATGCATTGAGAGATGCTCCCGTCCACATAAGATGTCAACCCACTTTTATTTTTGTATTACATCGTTGAGGCTGTTGTATAACAAGCCAACAAAGAACGTGCAAAAGGGGAGCAGGAGACAGGGGTGGGAGATGGGAGCACAAAAACTAGTGGGAACAGGAAAGGACATTGAGGAGATCTGGGAAGGTAAACAGGGTAAAACAAGTGCTACAGGGAATTTCAATGTCCTCACACTGCAGGCCTTTCAGAAGGAAAGCAGGTGAATTTGAAGGAGGTGGTTGAGTGGTTAACGGGGGAAGAAATATTCGTGGTTTGGAGGGGAAGATAAGGAGGTTGTGAGAAACGGTGTTTGAAGAGACCTGGAGGGAAGAGTTTGGAATTGAAGGTGGGGAGTTTGTGCCAAAGGGGAAAAAAAAGAGGAATGAAAGAGTGAAGTGAGCAGTGAATTCTGATTTTGGTAGGTTTACCGAAGGGGTTGCTGGCTGACCTTGAGCACCCTGACGGAAATATGGGGAGGGGGTCGAATATGGCAGACAGAGCAGGGGGAGCAAGGCCAAAGAATATGGTGAAGAATGAAATACCACCGACCTGCTCTGCGGTGAGAGAGACCCAAAGACTCGACTCATCGCAGGAGATACCAAATGATCCTCAAATGGCTTGGTTTCCACAGCATGATGCGAGAAAGTGTGGGGAGCTCCAGTCCAGAGGGAAGCAGTATCAATCAGGCTTGGATGAAACTTTCAATGTGGTCAGGAGCCTCAGTGTGCCAAGGAGGGATTTGCATGATGGAGGATGCCCAGTTCAGAACAAGCTATTGGAGGCCAGCTTGGAAAAGTTGGCTTTTCCAGGAAGATCATGGCAGAATAGTGAGACCCAGAAGCTTGAATGAAAGGACTTCTTTTAAAGGATGTGTTGAAACAAGTAGATTGGGGGGGGGGTTTCAGAGGGTCCTTTCGGAGAGCAATAGTGAGTGTGTGAGATTGTCAGGCTTGAAAGACAATCTGGCTTCCGGGCTGTGTGGTTCAGTTCCGATGGCACGAGTTGTTCTCTCCAGGGTCTCTCGCGGACATTTTCAAAAGAAAGTTTCCGGTCGTTGTTGCCGGCGTTTTGACTGTTTTATATTCGTTTGCTCCATGTTTAACTGTGTTTCCGTAGATCGGTTTTGTTTCAAAAATTTGTGCTATTTGGAGAGTATTCGTCGGTCTTTCATCGGGTTTCCTGAGCCTAGCCATCTTCCCGTCTGTGTGCATGATCGTGTTATTTGTATTTTCCCTTATTACCAGTCAAGTTTTATTTCTCCAACTTTTCCCTCCACCCTCCTCGATCTCCCTCAACATACCCTCGTTTCTCGTCTTAAAAATAACCTAACAAACCATTTAAAACCAACAGACATCTCACTCTCTCAATCAGTACACTCATCACCAAAACATGCTCTTTTCCCCCTCAAATCTTGTACCTTCCCTTGCCCGCTCCTTTTTCACGCATACCCACTCTCATCCTTTCCCCCTCTCCCACGCCCTCCTGGCACCTTGGCAGTCCTGCTCTCATTGGTCCTTTCGGCCCACTCCCTCTTCAAAGCAACCTTCACGAACTAATCCCCCTTCACCTTTCTAAAACTCCCCCCCTCTCACCCTTCTCCTTCCAATCTCCCCCTCACAAATTGACCCCATCACATCCAACAAGTGCCTCTTCCCCTGTCCTCTCTCTTTCGTCTCATCACTCCACTCATCCTCAATCTTCAACTTCCCTTCTGCCTCCTTAATCTACCTCCTCCTACTGTACAGAGTATGGTCCCTCTGCCCCCTCTTCTTATTACCCCCCACTGTTCCTCATCCCATAATCACGGAGCCTGTCTCCTCCTCGATCCAGCCCTCCTCTCCAAACCTCTTTGCAACAACTTTCCCTAACCTTTACCTCCTCCTACCCCTCCCCTCCCTCCCTGCACCCAAAGCCCCGGCCCTCCTCTTCCTTAACAGTGTGGACCTCAACACGGGGCCGGCGCTCCAAAACCGACAGATGTTTCCAAACAGGTGCCACTGACAAACAGACAAAACCTGCTTAACAGAAACTCATCTTTCAAGACATCTCTAACTCCCTGTACTCTCCCTGGTTATTCCCTCTTCCGGTATGAATGACCTGAGCCTCGTCCTGGCGTGGAGTGTGCTCTCTTCATCAAAGGACTCTATCTCCTCACTCTCCATGCACTGCCTTCATTCCCCCACACCTCCAGGGAATACCTCCAGCTACGCCTTCTCTCCACTCCCATCCATTTTATATGTTGTGTTTGTACCGTCCACCAAAACAGAATGATCCATTTACATCTCGCTCACCAAAAACTGGACCAAGTTCTCATCCTTTCATCGCAACTCGCCCTTGCCTCTCTCTATAGTGGTGACTTCAATTGTCCATCATGCAGTTAGCTGGGTGTGTTCTCTCTTCACCTGCCATTGCACTTCAGCAAAAGTGCTTCTGTGACTCATTGGGTACGACTTCAATCTGTCAACTTCCTACACACAGATCTCAACCACTGAAACTCAGTCTCTCTGGATCTGATATTTGACCAATTTCCCTGAAAATATCTGGCTGTTCTTGCCTCGCCGCTCCAATCGGTTCATATCTGAACTACATTGGTGGTAATTCGCTTTGGCTGTTTTAGAGAACGGACCTCAGGTGCCGTCGAGTCTGGCATTTACTCAGGCGACTGGCAGGGTCTTCAAAAGCAGCCATCAAACGTCTAGACTGATCTCCCATCTCTAGCTTCCTCGACATTCAACTCATCCTGAGAAGTTTCTTCAAAGAAACTTGCTCTCTCACATGCACAGATTTATCCATCTCGTTTCAGTTGTGATATCCCTCCTCCTGCCATGGTACACTGAAGCTGTGGCGAGGCTTGTTGTCTGAAACACTTGCCCTAACTTTAGGTTTCATCTCATTAAAAATCACAATGAAAAAAACCAGAAAGATCACAGTGGCAAAGAATGCAAAGAGAAAAGAGAGAGATTGAGGAGAGAGTTGAGAGAGAGCATGCATCAGATTCTAACTCAAAATTAATGGGTTCTGAAAATGATTTTCTACAAGGGCACATGACCTTGGACATTGACTGTTGAAACTAAAAATTGAATGAGTTTCAACTTTGTATTCACAATATATACTCATGCCAAGCTGTGTGAAATACCTTCAATGGTTACAGTTAAGTGGCAACTCAAAATAATTTTCTATAAAAAAGTTTCCTTTGACCTTTTGAACCCAATTATCTAATTCGGTTCATCTTTGTATTTAGGGTGGCGCTACTACCATTATTCTCAGGCTTTCGTCATGTCTGTATTCTGTTCTGTTTGTTTGTATGTAATGGAGCAGCTCTGGAGGCTAAGAGGAGCACCGTTTGATGAAACTTGACTGGTAGCGTTCATACCAGGATCAGTGCATGCTTTTGAGCACCGTTGCTATGGACGGCCCACCGTTGCCGAGCAACGGGACTGAAATTTTGAAGAAAAAAATCCGTGAATTTCATTTTTTCTTTTCGAAATTCTCAAAAATCGGCTTTCCTGCTTTTATGCGCACTATAATCAAACCTCTGTCAAAATTTTCAGCCCGATCGTCCAAAAACTGTACGGACCTAGAATGCAATTATATTACTGATACGTTATCACCCCAACATTCGCGTGGATGTCCCAAACATTAGGGTTAGGGAATCGAACACAAAATGATGAATGGACAGTTCTCGTCATATTCCTATATGGAACAACGAACGGACAAAAATGCCACTGATGTGTTCTCTATCTCCTATTCAAATTCGCCTTAGTCTAGCGGACCACCATGTCGCCTACCGGCTTGTTGTCTTCTATAACTTGTGCGAAGTTTGTTGAATCAACGTCAGTGTTCACAGGTGGAGGGTAATAATATTTTCAACCGAAGGCACGCGTGGGTGCATACCTCTCGCTCGCGCAATGCCTGATCCATCGAGACATATCTAGCCCAATACATTTTTTGAGATATCATTGCTAGTATCATTTTGAGCCTATCTTCTCAATGGTGATAGAATCACTATACAAATATATATATTATTTTGGTTCGTAATTTCCATCCGTGATTTCGGATCTTCACCAAAATTGAATCAAATTCGTCTTACCCACACCCAAGTGTTCCACAAAGGTTTCGTCTGATTGTCCAACAACTTTTTTGAGATTATCGTGCTATATCTCAATGGCAAATTGATTGGTGGGACGACTAAATGCTGTAAATTTTGTCCCAAGTACCTGTCAATGAAAGATTTTTTGAAAGATGCAAACAAAGATGATTGAGTTCTAGTGTTCAAGAATGCAATTCAATTTGAAACAAAATAAGCATTTAAAGTACCGTATTTTCCGGTGTATTAAACCGCCACTTTATAAGCAAAAAACGGTAAAAGTTGGGGCGTTGGTTATTACACGGGTATGGGAAAAAAACTGTCCTTGAAAACGATCAATGCTGAATTTCAATTATATTCGAATGAAACACTTTTATCGCGGTCGAAACTGCGTTGAAACTCATATTCTGCTGTTTAAATTTTGAAATCCTTCAAGGTTAAGAGTTTGTACAGCAATATATTAACTCGTGTGGCGGAAATTAAATAAATAATAAAACGGATGACACCCGGAGTTTAGGTGCGTGGCGTATATGGAGCCTCAGGCTCTGAATCCCCATAAAAAACAAAAGAAGGAACACTGGTCGTCGCATCAAAAGAAGAATATTTACATAGCTAGTCCATAACAGGAGCACCCACCTCAAAATTAACTTTTCGTGGAAGCTTCCTCGATATGACACTGCTACAATGACGAAGTTTCCAAGCCGCTCATTGTCGTGCGCAGGAGGAGGGTGGATATATGTGGTACTTTAGTGGTGACTATTTTTACATGCATCCAATTTCGACATGAACATCTGATGCTGGATAGCGGCATGGTTTAAAATCTACGAAAACACAATCAACAGAGTACGTTTTCTATACAGGTCAAGAAATGGATTTAAAAGGAGAAGAAACTCACGAGACGAAAGGAGCCACGTGGGACGGTGAAGCTTTAAGAAGTATAATCTGCTTGGTTCTTTGGCCTTCCTTTGTTCTCGTTGTTTTCTTCCTGGTTCTCTTTTGTTTTCCCTCGTTTCTATCAAGCAGTTCCTAACTTGCTTCCCACGGATTGCTTATCGTCGACCAGACGAACTTTCTTACATTGAACCCAGGTTTCGAGGAACATAGCTGCAGTCGCAGTGGAACACCACACAGACAAACTTTCCTTTTTCCCGATTTGTTTATTCATCAGTTGAAAATCAACGTTTCGTGACGTGTTTCCCGCCGGATTTTCGACCCGGGTTCCGAAGAGCATTGGCCACATCCATCTTGTTTGAATTTCACCATTACTCCGTCGCTACATTGGCTGAGCATTTATGGAGACTGGGAGACTGCTGGTGTTCTATCGGGAGGATGAGGAAAGGTGACCTTCCGATGATCTGTGGGAGAGATACCATCGGAGCACAAGCTGAGCCATTTCTGATAGCGCATTCCAACAATCATGGACGACACAGAGGAGGAGGAGGAGGAGGAGGAGGAGAAGGCTGCAAATACGGGTGACAGCGACGGGGACTTACTTCCCCTGAATTCGGACAAAGAGTTACGTGCCGTCTTCGTCGAAGGATAGCATCGACAAGATTCTCGGTTTAAGCTAAAAAGCTTCAATCCAAACTCAAATGGCCGCTTTCAGGGACACAAATCCCACAATAAATATTAGTACTGTACCGGTATGAAAGATTTTTCTTTCCTGTTTTCTAGCAACCAGCAACCAAAAAAAAAATCCCTCTTATTATATTAAAAAATATAAAAACTTCTGGTTCCTCTCCTTCTCTCTTCAACTGCTTGAAAAAAATAACTGTTGTTATGAATATTAAGCGGGAATGGAAGTAGCATTGACTACCTCCGTTCACTTTGTTCCGTACATAGTCAATGTACAACGATTTAGATTCTAAGATCAGACAATAAAATGATCAATATAAATATTATTTGAGGGTCGCAAAAACAGGGGTGAGGTTATACACCGCGAAAGTTTTTTTTTTGTTTGTTTTTTTGAGGGTGAAAACAGGGGTAGTGGTAAATACACGGCTGCGGTTTATATACTTTAAATATGGTACTGTATTGCGAAACTTCAGGTTTTGTTTTCCATTCGTGTTCAAATTATAAACAGTTTCAATTGAAATCAAATTGGTTCTTCAATATAAACTGACGCTTTGGACACAGACAAGACAAGTGAAACAAATTGCTTAATTTCACTTCATAATGCAGTTGTACCAGGTCAGGTGATGGACAAAAAAATACCCCTGCTCTCCACAAGGAGATTCCTGCATGTCTTGTGTGTGTTTTGGTCTGAAAATAATTAAAAAATGAATGCCACTACGGAAGAGTACATATTCCTCCAGACTGAAGAGTTAGGTTTGTATCCCACTGATGATCCGAATGCCAAATCCGCCCTTCACCAGAAATTGAATAAATTCCTTGTCACACACCCAGCATGTGCACAAAGTTTATTATCCGAAATCCTCTAAAACTTTTTGAGATATCGTGCTAGATATCATTTTGCTTTCTCTCTCAATGGTGAAGAATCGCATTAAAAATGTGAAATAAAATATTATGCCAGATCAGGAATTTTTTCACGCAAAAAATCGAATCAATTTGTCCCGTCACCAACACCCGTAATCCTCTAAGCTTTGTTTGGAATTCGTCCATAACTTTTGAGATATCCATTCTCATAGACAAGCAGACAGACGAGTGAAAACATAACCTGCGTTCACCTTCGGGGGCGGAGGTTTTGATAATATACCGACAAATAAATAAAAAATAAATCGGATAACAGGACTACTATAAAATCGAGGACTTCCTGTATTGTGGTTATTTTACCTGAAGTCTTTTCAGCTTTAACAAATTAACAGAAACTCCTGTCATTCCACCTTCCTCTTACTTCCACTGAACTCACATCATGAATAAGTTCTCCTCGAGAAAACGAACAGGTTTGAGCACCACCAAGTGGTCGAACCAGGAAGGTGTGGATCTCGCAGAGCCTTAACGTATGCATCGGCATGGCACGGTCACATCAGAGCCACATCAAGCAACAGCAACACAAATCACGGTTTAGAAACAGTCTTTGCATCTCAGCTGATTGATGCACGGAGTCTCTTATGAGTACCAAAACTGCTTTGTTTCAGTGGCCCCATCTCAATTACCGCTGGATTCATGAACTACTCCTACCAATTTCTGCTATTGGAAGATGAAATGTAAAAACACATTAAGTACTCATTTAACATTAAAACAATCAGACAAAAGGATCAATAAATTGGGGAACGAGGTTGCGAATCAGCCCGCATTATGAATACAGAATTAGTATCCTTATGGCACATCGCAGTGAGTAAGAAGATGCATGCTTCCATATGCATCAAGCTAAGTAATTAGGTCATGTGTCAAGTCAAGCAGCACAGCACAAACGGAACGCTGTGAGCGTCAATCCCGAGCCTGTGATGCGTTCCTCCGTGTAACTCCCAGCAGTTCCACCATGACCTTGGAGGCTTTGTCGCTGTTGTTTGGAGGGGTGGCGAGAATGAGGGACAGGCAATGGACAATAAACTGGAAAAACAAAGTCTGTTTTATTACTACTACTTAAGGTCCTCAATCAGATATTTTCAAATGTAGTTTAACACACACCCAACAACAGATCCACAAATCATTCAAGACAAATAACAACGTACAAATGGTGCAATAAAACAACCATGGACAAATGATTTGTGTGAATTTTTCTTAATCACAATCTTACTTCTCTTTATTGCATCTCAAATAAGTGCACAAGGACAAATCCTGTTCCTCACAACGATTACAAATCTTTTAATGCAGCAAACCACCATCCTAAATGCATTAAATTACATTTGAATCATGTCCTCTACGATACCAATTATAAATACACCCGAATGCTCAAATTTGGCTGTCTCATGTGCTAAACTCACACATCAGGTAATTGCCATGCTTAAAATGATAAATCAGAGGGGTGCGCCCAGATGGCTCTGGCGCGAGACGGTCAATGGCGCACCACCACTGTCCCGCGGCGGGAGCGAGGGTGGCCACGTGCGTGCATGCCCTCGGTGGCGAGAGGGGTTGCGCGCGCAATGCCCACCCTCCTCGCGGCGGCGAGGGGTGTGCCCAATGGCATCGCCGGCGCGAGAGGGCTGCGTGACCCACGGTGGCATGGCCGCAATGCCCAAGGTGGGCGGTCCGGCCGCAAGGGCCATGTCGCTCATGGGCCAATGCGTGGCGGCGAGGGGTGCGCTCAATGGTCCCGGCGCGTAGGGTTGCGTGCGATGCTCCGGTGGCGAGGGTGCGCGCAATGCCCGGGCGCGAGGGTGTGAAGTGCGGCGAGGGGTGCAAAATGTCCGGCGGTCTGAGGGGAATGTCGTGGCGATCCCAATGTCCGCGGCGAAGGGGTGCTGCCAATGCCTGGGGCGAGGGGCTGCACCCAATGCCGGGCGCGAGGGAGTGGCCCAATTCCGGCTGGTGAGGGGTGCCCTCAATGTCCGGCGGCGAGGGAGCGCCCAATGTTCCGGCAGGTGAGGGGTGCGCCCAATGTCCGCGGCGAAGGGGTGCCCAATTCCGTGCTGCGAGGGGTGCCCCAATGTCCGGCGGCGAGGGGTGCCGCCCAATCGGCTCGGGCGCCATGTCCGGCGCAGGATTGCGCCCAATGTCCGCGGAGGATGCGCAGGTGGCGCGAGGTGCGCCCCAATGTCCGGCGGCGAGGGGTCGCCCAAGTCCGGTTGTGAGGGGTTGCGCCAATGTCGTCGGCGCGAGGTGGCGCTAATGCTCCGGCGGCAGGGGTGCCGCCAACTGTCGGCGTGGGGTGTGACAATGTCCGGCGGTTGAGAGGCTGCCCAATGTCCGGCGGTGAGAGCGCCCAATGTCCGGCGGCGAGGGGTGCGCCTAAGCCGGCGGGAGGTCGCCCAATTCCGGCGGTGAGGGTGTGCACAATGTCCGGCGGTGAGGGGTGCGCCCAATGTTCGGTGGAGTGAGGGCGCCATGTCCGCAGGTGAGAGGTGGCACCCCAATGCCGGCGTGGAGAGTGTGCAGCAATGTCCGCGGTGAGAGTTAGGCACAATGTATCCGGCGGCGAGGGCGCGCCCATGTCCCGGCGGCGAGGGTGTGCCCAATGTCCGGCGGCGAGGGGTGCGCACATCGCACCGAACACACCAATTATTAACACGCCCAAAAAAGGATGTGTTTACTGGTGCGAAAGTCTGGCTACCAAAGTTTACGCAACAGAAAAATTAAATAATAATAAAACTTAAAAGAAACCTACATTATTCGCTTTTGTGTGAGTCACAAATTAGAGGGTGTCAGTGGATGGCCTTCAGTTAATGCACCACCTCACCAAGCTGTCAAACCATTCTGGAGAAAAATTTTTAAAGTTTTTTCAAAAAAAATAAATACATCAATAACTGCCAAACCATGTCACCGTATGCCCAATCATAGGATGAAAGATTTTTGTCCTAATGGATAGGCGAACAACCTGTAAAGTTGCCTCGAACACTGTTCAGACCTGTTTCCGGAGAGAAGATTTTGAAGGTCTTTTATGTTAAAAATACAGACGTGACGGAGGACGGTCAGCCCAAAAACATAATGCCTCGCGACTTCGTCAGCGAAGCATAATAAAAAAATCCCACTCCAACAAAAAAAAAAATGCTGAATCTTTATAAAGGAGAACAAATCTGCATCCTCGCACTCTCACCTCTTCGTCTATATCCCATGTATCGTATAGGAGTCGCAACAGCTGTTGCTTCTGTTCCATGGTCAGTTTCCACTCGCTCAGATTCCCATTTGCGCACTGGAAAATCCACATTCACTGAGTGAACCTCAGCTTCAGACAGTGGGTGAGCAAACATAGACAGAATATGAAAAAACCAAAATCTCAGTTTCTATTTTCATGAACCGCGCACTGGATCAGTGCGCATCTGTATATATAACAAAGCGTTAAATTTGTTGCTTGAAGGCTTTGGATTTTCCCAACAACAGAAAACCAAGTTTTGACTATATAATAGGACATAGTCGATGTTGAACCATCCACGCTGGATCTCATGTGCTGGAGATAATCGAAGATAACAAATAGAAACTGTTAAACTAACACTCTGGGATTCAACCCAACCAAAACCTTTTCCACCATATCGGTCATAATGATATAAGAGCGTTTCTTCTTACTTCTTCTTCTTTCATATGCAGCACAAGGCTGCAAGAGCAGTCAGTCGCTGAGGTTGAGGCTCTGCTGCTTGTGTGAGCCCTCTTGCTGGTTAGAGCAGGAATTTGGAATTTGTTAATGTTGCCCGTGAATCGACTCGCTCTCTTCCGCGAAGGACACCGTGGATCTCACGTCCACCAATAGTGCTGGCAGACGGACGCCAGTTTAATGTCCATTCCGAGGGATGGCATATACACATTGAATGAATCATCTTGCATGTGAAACATGATAAGGGATAAACAGTTGAAAGCTGGGTTGGGATCAAAACCCAGGTCTACACAGGTTAGAGCGAGATGTAAGAGCTTGCCCAGCAGTTAAAATGAAGATGCCAAAGGACATACCTGTTTAGAAATAGGGAGCTAGTGTGGAACTTTTAGTATCGTTTGGTGTAAGAGGAACAACAAAATACCCCAAAAGGCTCAAGTCAATCCACCTATGTTCAAATCAGCCAATTTCAAGAATTAACTTCATGAACGCACGCACTCCACCTTTCATACCGAGTCTTCATGAGCATGTTTGCATGGTTTGAACATCCCTTGAACATTTCCATTCAGGCAGATTTTTTGCCAGTGAACCGATTCAGGATTTGTGAAAATCCAGCCAGCGAGCTTTCTTAGGGGCTGACCCAGTGATGCATAAGTAACAATCAGCAGCAACCACATCATTGCTATACCGAACCATTTTGTAGATTCAGTCATTTATGATGCGTTTCATAACATTGGTGGCCTGATTCTGTCGTATTAACAAACAATGAGGACAGCATAGAGTTCATATTGTCCACCAAAGACGCTTTTTAATTGGCTTCGGGAAAGCCCACACCTGGAGCCAACAATTCCAAAATATCAGCAATCTTGATAACACGTCAATGTTTCTTTGAAATTAGAGTCGTATGGAAACAGATACCATTACATTATTGATTTGGAGATGGTCAGCGGGGACCATTCATCCATGTCAAACATGTCGCCGACGCACAATTTCATACGACAGGGTCAAACGTCGCAATTTACAGACTATGCAACGGAGGCAGAGCCTACAACCAATCACTGCTCCTAGCTCAGTCGGAATCTGCTGGATGGACCAGACAGGAGCTGTGCTTAGTGATCAGGCTACAGTACAACCGCATACCGCCACCACGCGTGTTACCCTCGATACCGCTGGAACAGATTACTGAGCCTGCAAGGCACAGGAAACATCTGTCTAGCACACGAGGGTTCGCCATATGGATAGCAGTTCACCAAATACATGGTGTAAAACGAGGAGAGCTATGGGAGGACTTAAACATCAAAATAAGGCCTTTCGCTTAGACACCAGGCATGCACGTGCTTCCGAGGATTTATATAGCATTTTGAACGATTTCTCTAGCAATGGACAACAGTAACATATTCATAAGAAGAGACAGCAAGTACGTAAAGTGAATGTTACTTCACAGCCTGAAGGCGCAGGCAAGCATGGGCTGCCTCTTTAGTCTTACTCAGGCTTCATCCGAGAGGCTCTGAACGACTCTTCTTGTTTTTCCGGATCCAGAATTGGAGCAGGAGAGAAATGACCACTGTTCATATACGCTCTCACATCTGCAAAATTGCAATGCAACAAATCTAAAAATGGCTGCGTAATACAGCAATCTACTGTCCAGCTCAGGTACTTCCTACTTGTATTACGTAGAACACAGCATAAATCAGCGTTGTGAGGGAACCATCATGACCTAGCAGAAATGCCCCTCTACAAAGGTCACATGCAAGTCCATTGCTTCACACAAGCCAAAGTCGCTACTTTTTTCCATCCTCTTCCACACCACGTCCCATGGCTTGATAATGGCAGCCAGTCCTGCACAAACCCTCCCTCATCTCCTCCTCGGGAATCATCGGCACCCTGGACTTGAGGAACTCCTGCCAGTTCTAATAACCTGCAGGTTGTGACTGGTTCATCATCATTCCTGGTGTACCGGTAGCCTAGTAATTCAGCCAGTATTGTCCTACTACATATAATTGTAAAAATAAAACAACAAACAAACAATGCATAACCACTCTCCCATCATCGTCTAAGACACTGAAGTTTAAACAATTTTGGGCGAGCAAAGGCACAAAGATTTCTAAAAGACCTCTTTACGAAGATGGCATAAATCAGAAAAAAAAGCCACCGATGGTCATGCCTGATCACCAAAAGGCATTCAAAAAAAAAACCCTCGAAGCCACCACATGGCCCAACCAAACACTCAAAAATGATAAAGATTTTCCCATTTATATGAGTATAAAAAACACTCTTTGTACCACAGATTAAAGCACGTGATGTGAAAAGACACAAAGCTCACTCGTCAAATCAAAACTCTGTTGTTGTAATCCGCTGATTGCAACTCGGATTACAAATTTATGGTCCATATCAGTATCAGCAACTCACAAGTGGGTGCCGGCAGAGAGGCGGGAGGGGAGGTAGTACCAAAGGACAGGACTCTAATAATTCCTTCAATTTATTTTTCATATAAAGATTGTTTGTGATGATAAAAACACCGAGAGCCAGCTCATTTTTGTGTATCCACAATACGTAGACTTTCGTTTTTTAAGTGATTCTTCACCAATGAAGAGTCGGTGCCCAAAACGGATATAATTCACGATATCTCAAAAAAGTTGTTGCTTTTGTGTACCCTAACCCTAACGTGCTTTGGTGTAGGTCTGAAATCATTAAAAAATAAATAAATAGCTAAATAAAAAATCGCTCAGCTCAATAATACATTTGCTTACTTGCCGGGAATATCCAACTGAGACTCCCCCCCCCCCTGCCCCGCAAGGGTAGAAGCTTATTTATGATTTCGCAAACTGTATGGCGTGGGCCAATCCAGAGCAAATTTTTGCAAACGTGCTGGGTGTACCCATGTTAGGTCATGGAACTAACCCACCTTCCCCCCCCCCTCTCTCGAAGCAACACCGGTAGCCCGATCTGTTTATATATTATATATTGTTGGGGGCCAGGGACGAGAATGCACCGCTAGGTGGTGGGGAAGTTACGTCATCTCCACCAGACTCCTGGAATTGTAAGGCCGTCGCTCACGGATAACTCCGTGGAGTGCGGCGCTTGCTTAAACCTGGACCGTGGACGCCCAATACACTCCACCACGTAGCGAGGGTCTTTTTGTCTAGAACCAATGTTCCTAATTAACCACGCGGTGTCGTCACCGGGGAACCACGCCCTCGGCACGTCTTTGCGTCTGAACCGAGTCACTCTAACGGACTGCGGTAGAGTTCCATACTACGACTTACCCAACTCCGGTTCGTGGTGCAGTCGAGCGGAACTGCCAAAAGGCCGGCCCGGCTAGGATGAGCAGATTATCGGGTAATAAAGAACCCGCTAAAACTCAGATCCGAAACCATGCTGGACCAATGAAATGAAAGACGGAAACCGAAACTCCGATAATCTGCTCATCCTAGCCGGCACGGCTTTGGCAGTTCCGCTCGACTGCACCCGAACCGGAGTTGGGGTAGTCGGTAGTTGGAACTCTACCGCAGTCCGTAGAGTGACTCGGTTCGAGCAAGACGTGCCGAGGGCGTGGTTCCCCGGTAGACGACACCGCGTGGTTAATTAGGTAAATTGTTTCTAGACAAAAAGACCCTACGCTACGTGGTGGAGGTATTGGCGTCCACGGTCAGTTAAGCAACCCGCCGCCTCACGGAGTTATCCGTGAGCGACGGCTACAATTCCAGGAGTCTGGTGGGAGATGACGTAACTTCCCCACCACCTAGCGGTCATTCTCGTCCCTGGCCCGCAACAATATATAATATATAAACAAGATGGGCTACCCGGTGTTGCTTCGAGAGAGGGGGGGGGGAGGTGGGTTAGTTCCCATGACTAACCATGGGTACACCAGCCACGTTTGCAAAATTTGCTCTGGATTGGCCCAGCCATACAGTTGCGAATCATAAATAAGCTTCTCACCCTTGCGGGGCAGGGGGGGGGGGGGTCAGTTTGATATTCCCGGCAAGTAAGCAAAATGTATATATTGGCTGAGCGATTTTTTATTTAGCTATTTATTTATTTTTATATGATTTTCAGACCTACACCCAAAGCACGTTAGGGTTAGGTACACAAAAAGCACACAACTTTTTGAGATATCGTGATTTATATCGTTTTTGGCCCGATCTCTCAATGGTGAAGAATCACTTAAAAAAACGAAGTCTCGTATTGTGATCACAAAATAGAGCTGCCTCCGGTGTTTTATCATCACAAACAATCTTTATATGAAAAAATAAAATTGAAGGAATTATTAGGTCCTGTCCTTTGGTACTTACCTCTCCCCCTCCCCCCTCTCTGCCGGCACCATTCAGGCCAGTCATTGTCCTACTACATTATAATTGTAAAAAAAAACAACAACAAACAATGCAATACCACTCTCCCATCATGTCTAGACACTGAAGTTAAAAATTTTGGCGAGCAAGGACAAAGATTTCTAAAAGACCTTCTTTACGAGATGGCATAAATTCAGAAAAAGCCACCGATGGTCATGCCTGATCACCAAAAGGCATCAAAAAAAAAAACCCTCGAAGCCACCACATGGCACCAAACACTCAAAATGATAAAGCATTTTCCGATTTATATGAGTATTAAAAACACTCTTTGTACCACAGAATTACAAGAGTGATGTGAAGAACACAAAGCTCACTCGTACAAATTCAAATCTGTGTTGTAATCGCTGATTGCAACTCGGATTACAATTATGGTCCATATCAGTATCAGGGCCATCACAAGGGGGTGCCGGCAGAGAGGGGGAGGGGGGAGAGGTAAGTACCAAAGGACAGGACCTAATAATTCCTTCAATTTTATTTTTTCATATAAAGATTGTTTGTGATGATAAAACACCGGAGGCAGCTATATTTTGTGATCACAATACGAGACTTCGTTTTTTTAAGTGATTCTTCACCATTGAGAGATCGGGCCAAAAACGATTAAATCACGATATCTCAAAAAGTTGTGTGCTTTTTGTGTACCTACCCTAACGTGCTTTGGGTGTAGGTCTGAAAATCATATAAAAATAAATAAATAGCTAATAAAAAATCGCTCAGCCAATATATACATTTTGCTTACTTGCCGGAATATCAAACTGACCCCCCCCCCCCTGCCCCGCAAGGGTGAGAAGCTTATTTATGATTCGCAACTGTATGGCTGGGCCAATCCAGAGCAAATTTTGCAAACGTGGCTGGTTGTACCCATGGTTAGTCATGGGAACTAACCCACCTCCCCCCCCTCTCTCGAAGCAACACCGGGTAGCCCATCTTGTTTATATATTATATATTGTTGCGGGCCAGGGACGAGAATGACCGCTAGGTGGTGGGGAAGTTACGTCATCTCCCACCAGACTCCTGGAATTGTAGCCGTCGCTCACGGATAACTCCGTGAGGCGGCGGGTTGCTTAACTGACCGTGGACGCCAATACCTCCACCACGTAGCGTAGGGTCTTTTTGTCTAGAACCAATTTACCTAATTAACCACGCGGTGTCGTCTACCGGGGAACCACGCCCTCGGCACGTCTTGCTCGAACCGAGTCACTCTACGGACTGCGGTAGAGTTCCAACTACCGACTACCCCAACTCCGGTTCGGGTGCAGTCGAGCGGAACTGCCAAAGCCGTGCCGGCTAGGATGAGCAGATTATCGGGTATAAAAACCCGCTAAACTCAGATCCGAACCATGCTGGACCAATGAAAGAAAGGACGGAAACGAACTGGGAACATTTCTACAATAATTTATTTATAATAAACGAGGAAATTTATGTGGCACAGAAACAGGTTTATTGGTGTGTTATGCAGGGGAAAGAAAGAAGATTTACTGCGACAATTTACAGCAACTTACAAAGTAGACACAGAGCAGACTTATGCGGGAATTATACAGGCAAGATTACAATGATCGAAAACACTTATACAGTTTATACTTATGAGACTGGCGCACACACTCAGACACACACACTCGGACAAAATAAACCAAGTTGAAGGCAAAGGACTTTTGCAGCCAGGGAGGGAGGGAGGCGGGCTGAGGTCGCAGTTCTTTCGAGTACCTGAGTCTCGGGGAAAGGAATGCTCCATGGTGCGGTACCTGCCAACGGTCGTGCAGTCAGGTCCACAGCGCCCGTGTGGAGTTCGGGCCCGTGGAGGAGCTCGAGTGGGCCGGACCAGAAGTCGGGCCGTCGGGGCGAGACGTGAGCGGAGCCAAGCAGCGGGAACCCCTTCGTTTTCCAACCAACTCCGGCCTCCAAGCACAGAATGAACGACCCTCAAAGAACTGAACGAACGACCCCTAAAGAACTCAAGACTGAGGATGGTGTCGTGGTTATAGACCTCCCTCAGCGGGGCGGGCTTGGTCAAAACTGACGTCACTGTCCACCCTGATTGGACGGGGCTCCATGGGTCCGCCCTTTCTGGGCGGGGCCTCGGCCAGGCACCGGCGAGGCCCGCCCACTCCGCCCACTCCACGCGTTTGGACTCGTCAAGAAAGAGTTGGAGCGTTTGGAGAAGCCGAATAGGAACTGCGACAGCGAAGATTCTGTCTCGGAAAAACGAGCCTCCAGAGACATCAGGTGGACCGTGGTACGTTGTTGCCAGCGAACCGAAGGCTGCAAGCGCTCGGGTAGGTGGATCGCAATGGAGGATGGGATATAAAGATTTATTACCCTAACTAAAAAAACATCACAAGCACCCCTTCAATTTCCCACTACACACAAGGAGGGGTTCTGTCTACACATATACTTAACGGCATAACTGACTTGGGACACCTGTATGTTGTATGCGTACGGTTCCTGAACCGTAACAATATATAGGAGGGACCCATGGAACCTCTGCGGTAAAAGCCCTCGCTCAAAAAGAATTCCACAAAATTATTTGGGCGGTGTATGGGCAACAAATTGCTGCTTCGAGGAGAGTGTGACGGGGAGGAGAGGGGGCGGGGTAAGGGGGGGACGGGGTAAGGGGGCGGGTAAGAGGGGACGGGGTAAGGGGGGCGGGGTAAGGGGGCGGGGTAAGGGGGCGGTAAGGGGGCGGGGTAAAGGGGGGGGTAAGGGGGCGGGGTAAGGGGGCGGGTAAGGGGGACGGGTAAGGGGACGGGGTAAGGGGGGCGGGGTAAGGGGGGGGGTAGGGGACGGGGTAAGGGGACGGGGTAAGGGGGAACGGGTAAGGGACGGGTAAGGGGACGGGGTAAGGGGACGGGGTAAGGGGGCGGGGTAAGGGGGGCGGGGTAAGGGGGCGGGGTAAGGGGGGCGGGGTAAGGGGGAGGCGGGGTAGGGGGGACGGGGTAAGGGGGAGGGTAAGGGGGACGGGGTAGGGGGGGACGGGGTAGGGGGGACGGGGTAGGGGGGACGGGGTAAGGGGGACGGGTAAGGGGCGGGGGGGTAAGGGGGGGAACGGGGTAAGGGGGACGGGGTAAGGGGGGGAGGGGTAAAGGGGGGACGGGGTAAAGGGGGACGGGGTAAAGGGGGGACGGTAAGGGGGACGGGTAAGGGGGACGGGTAAAAGGGGGGACGGGTAAGGGGGGACGGGGTAAGGGGGGAGGTAGGGGGGGACGGGGTAGGGGGGGGGGGGACGGGGTAAGAGGGGGGACGGGGTAAGGGGGCGGGTAAGGGGGCGGGTAAAGGGGGCGCGGTAAGGGGGCGGGGTAAGGGGGACGGGTAGGGGCGGGGTAAGGGGGGACGGGGTAAGGGGACGGGGTAAGGGGGACGGGGTAAGAGGGGACGGGTAAGAGGGGGACGGGGTAAGGGGGGGGGTAAGGGGGGCGGGGTAAGGGGGCGGTGGTAAGGGGGAGCGGAGGTAAAGGGGGACGGGGTAAGAGGGGCGGGGTATAGGGGCGGGGTAAGGGGGGATGGGGGTAAGGGGGCGGGTAAGGCAAGGGAGGGGACGGGGTAGGGGGGAGGGAGGGCGTAAGAGGGGACGGGGAACAAGGGAGCAGTGACGCGCGGGGCAGGTTTTATTTATTTATTTTTCTATGGTTGGGTTAATGGGGTTATCGGGTCGGGAATAAATGACACCGACATCACATTAACCTTTTTGTTGCGGATCCTCTACAGAATCACAATTATTTCACATGTAATAATGACCCATTCATACTCAACTACCGACTAAACTACCAATCCTATCAATGCTTCGAAGGTAGCAGATTTCATTCCACTTAACACGACATACTGCGTCTGCATTTCCTTTCCAGAGAGACCGTTCTATACATCAACTACATTCTATACAAATACATGAACTTTCAGAAAGTATTCGTCATTTCCACGAACTCGCCGACGAAATCATACCTGGTCATCCCTCCGTGACATCAATGAAACAGGAACGTCATGGCTGAGGTGAACTCCGCGAGGAGAGATCGATACGCACTCCGAAAGGCGAAGGTAACGCGATCAACCCCAAAACGGGGAGTACAGAACGTCCAAACACACGTGGCCTCAACCACTTCCGGGCGGACAACGAGCGAGCCAATTGTTTAATTGACTGTAAAAAAAATTGACATAAGTGATTATCTGTTCCCCCGTTACGTATTTTAATTTCCTTTCTATTTCAATTTCGTGTTCTGAAAATAACGTCCAATCATAAAGGTAGATGGTGAAGTCTCTACCAGCCTGTTATATACACCTCATGTCTCAAGTCGCCTCGTTTTTCGCAGATTAAATGGCGATTTTTAATTACATCAATGATAATAAAAAAACACACTAACACAATGACGGGTGACTTAACAATAGGCAACGACATATCGGTGCAATTGGAATTTTCTTGCGCAACGAGCACTTTTCACGTTACGTGCGAAGGATTCCAGGGAATCCACCGGATCATCTGGGGTGTTGTTCAGTTACAAGTTTCTTGTCGAACGCTCGCCCAAGTGGCTTAAGCACTCAACAGGTCTATCAAAGGGCGGAATGGCAACACACACACACACACATACACACATACACACAACACACTACACAACTACACCATACACACATACACAACATACACACATACACCACAACAACCATACAACACACTCACACACATACACACACATACACCACATACACACCATACACACACACACTACACACACAATACACACACATCACAACACACAACACACACATACACAAACCACCCTACACACACACTACACACACACACCACACACATAAACACCACCAAAAATCCAATACACCATACCATACCACCTCCACACACACTACAATCACACACCTACACATATCCACACTCACACCTCACACACACACTACTCACACATCACACACATAACCTACCAACACCATAACAACATTACACAACAATACATACACATACAACACATCAACCATACTCACCCAACACAACATCACACACATCACTATCAATGACACACTCACACATACACAAACAATACACACACACACTGCACACACATACACAACCCACACAACACACCAAACACATCCCACCCACATATACCACACTCTCACACCACATCACAATACACACCACATACACCACCCACA
>CM068957.1:19732021-19744484 GCA_035128595.1 Eptatretus atami
AAGAGGGAGAAGAGAGGAGGAGAGAGGGAGAGCCAGGAGCAGGAAGGGAGGAGAGAAGAGTAGAAGAGGAAGAGAAGAGAGAAGAGAAGAGAGAGAGAGGAAGAGAAGAGAGAGAGAGAAAGAGAAGAGAGGCAGGAGAGAGAAAGAGAGAAGAGAGCGAGAGAGAGAGAAGGAAAGATGGAGAGAAAGGAGAGACAAGAGCAGAGAAAGAGAAGCGAATCGAGAGAGAGAAGAGAGATACAGAGAGAACAGAGAGAGAGAGAGTCGAAAGAGAAGAGAGCAGAGAGACAAGAGGGACGAAGAAGAGAAGACAGAGAGGCGAGAGAGCAAGACAGAGAAAGAAGCAGAGACGGAAGGAGAGAACGAGAAGAGAGAGGAGGAGTAGAGAGAGAGAGGAGAGAGACTACCTAAGCAGAGAAAGAAGAGAGAAGTGAGCAGAGACGAGACAGAGAGAGAAGAAAAGGAGAGAGCAGAGAGAGCAGAAGAGGGACAGAGAAGACAACGAAGAGAGGAGACAGTGAAGAAGACAAGACAGCGGAGACAGCAGACGAGACAGAGAAGAAGACGGACAAGGCAGAGCAGGACAAGAGAGAGAGAGGGAGAGAGAGAGAGAGAAGAAGAAGGACGAAGAGAGGCACGAGAGAGCAAGACGAGAACAGGAGACGAACGGAAGAGACAGCCAGACAGAGACGACAAAGCGGAAGGAGAGCAGACGAGACAAGAGAGAGAAGGCATGAGAAAGTCAGAGCCACGCGAGACAGAGAGCAAGAGAAGAAACAGAGAGAAGAGAGAGAGAAAGAAGAGAGAGAGTAGCATGAGAGAGACAGAGAAGAGAGGAAGATAAGAGAGTCAGAGAGAGAGAAGAGAACAGAGAGAGAGAGAAAAGGAGCAGAGAAAGACAGAGAGGAAAGATGAGAGACGAAGACAGGCAAGAGAAGAGAAGGCAGAAAGAGAGCAAGAAGAAGAGGCAGATGAAGAGAGACAGAGAGAAGGAAGGAGGGAAGAGAGAGACAGTAGAAGAGAAGAGAAGAGAGAGAGATCAGAGAAGAAGCAAGAAGACAGGACAAGAAGAGACGAGAGAGACAGGAGCAGAGCGAGAGAGCAGAGAAGAAGAGAAAAGAAGCAGAGAAGAGAGGAGAGGATGAGATGAGAAAAGAGAAGAGGAGAGCAAGAAGAGAGAGACGAGAAGCAGAGAGAGACAGAGAGAGACAGAAAAGAGACAGAAGAAGAGAGCAGAGAGACAGAGAGAGAGGAAAGCAGAGAGAAGGAAGAGAAGAAGAAAGAGAGAGAGAAGAGGAAGAGAGGAGACAGAAGACGAGCAGCGGAGAGAAGGGCGGATGAGAGAGAAGAGAGAAGAGAAGAGACAGAGAGAAGAGAGAGAGAGACGAGAGAGAAATGAGACGAACATGGAGAAAAAAGAGAGATGAGAGAGAACAATAGAGAGAAGAGACAGAGGAGAGAGAGAGCAGAAGAAAGCAGAGAGAGAGGAGGAGAGAAGAAGAGAGAGGAAGAGAGCAGAGAAAGAGAAGAGAGAGAGAACAAGAGAGGGACAGAGACGGAGAGGAAGAGAGAAGGGACGAGAAGAAGAAGGAGGCAGAACGAAGGAGAGAAGAAGAAGAGAGAGAGAGAGAACAAGGAGAGAACAGAAGAGAGAGCAGGATGAGAGAAGACAGAGAGGAGAACGAGAGAGAGGGAGAGAGACAGGAGACAGAGAAGAGAGAGAGAGAAGAAGAGATGAGAGACAGGAAGAGAGAGAGAGGGGAGAGAGAAGAGAGACAAGAATGAGACAAGGAGAAGGAAGGAGAGAGGACAGAATGAGCAGAGCAGAAAGAGAGCGAGACGAGACAGAGAACGAGCAGGAAGCGAGAAAGAGAGAACAGAGAGAGAGAGAAGCAGAGACAGAGAGAGCAAGAGAGAAATAGAGGAGGAGACGAAGGGAGAGAGACAGAGAGAGCAGAGAGAAGAGAAGAAGAGAGAGAAGAAGAGAAGAGGAAGAGACGAGAGAGAGAGACAGAGAGCAGAGAAGAGAGAGAAGAGAGAGAGGGAAGCAGAGCGGCAGACGGAAGACGAGAAAGAGAGAAGAGACAGCAGAAGAGACGAGAAAGAGCACAGAGGAGACAGAGAAGAGCATGAAGAAAAGAGAGAGAGGAGAGAGCAGGCAGAGAGAGAAAGAGGAGACGAGAAGACAAGAAGAGACAAGAGAGAGAGAGAAGAGAGAGAGAGACGACAAGAAGAATCAGAGACAGGAGAAGAGAAGAGAGACAGAGAAGGAGCGAGAGAAGAGAGAGAAGAGAGAGGACAGAGGACAGAAGAGACAGAGGGAGCGAGAGAGAAGAGAAGGAGAGAGAGTGAGAGAAGAGAGAGAGAAGAGACAGAGGAGAGAGAGGACAGAGAGAAGAGAGACACAGAGAGCGGAAGAAGAGCAGGAGAGAGAGAGAGAGAGGAGAGAGAGACGAGAGAGAGAGAGAGAGAGAGAGGAAGAGAGGAGAGGAGAGAGAAAAGAGGAGAGAAACGAGAGAGAGCAGAGAGAGAGAGAGAGAGGGCAGAGAGAGAGAGAGAGCGAGGAAGGAGGAGAAAGAGAGAGAGAG
This sequence comes from Eptatretus atami, assembly GCA_035128595.1. Classification (NCBI taxonomy): domain Eukaryota; kingdom Metazoa; phylum Chordata; class Myxini; order Myxiniformes; family Myxinidae; genus Eptatretus; species Eptatretus atami. The sequence continues at coordinate 19,734,610 of CM068957.1, forward strand.
AGAGAGCAGAAGGAGGAGAGGTGAGAGAGAGGAGAGAGAGAGAAGAGAGACAAGAGAGGGAGACAGAGAGAGACAGAGAGAGAGGAGAGAGAAAGGAGAAGAGAGAGAGAGAGAAGAGAAAGGAGAGAGAGAGAGGAGAGGAAAAGGAGGAGAGAGAAGAGAGAGAGAGAGAGAAGACAAAGGAAGAAGAGAAGAGAAGAGCAGAGGAAAGAAGAGAGACAGAGAGGAGAGAGAGAGAGAAGAGACAGAGAGAAAGAAGCAAGAGGAGAGACAGAGAGAGGAGAAAGCAGAGAAGAGGAGAGAGGAGAGACAGAGAGAAGAGAGACGAGAGAGAGAAGAGAGAAAGAAGAGGAGAGAGAGGAAGAGAGAAGGAGAAGGAGAGAGACAGAAGAAGAGCGAGAGAGAGAAGAGAGGAGACAGAGGAGAAGAGAAGGAGAGAGAGAGAGAGAGGAGAGAAGAGAGAGGAGAAGAAGAAGAGAAGAGATGAGAGAGAGAGAAGAGAAAGAGGAGAAGGGAGAGAGAGAGAAGAGAGAAGCGAAGGAGCAGAGGAAGAGAGAAAGAAGAGAGCAGAGGACAGCAGAGAGAGAAGAGAGAGAGACAGAGAGAGAGAAGAGAGAGAAGAGAGAGAGGAGAGAAGTAGAAGGAGGAAGAGACGAGGACAGAGAGGAGAGAGAAGAGAAGAGGAAAAGAGAGAAAAGAAGGACAGGAGAGAGGAGAGAGAGAAGAGACAGATTAGAAGACAAGAAGAGAGAAAGAGAGAGAGGAGAGAGAGAGAGAAGAGACAAGCGAGACGAGAGAGACCAGGAGAGAAGAGACAGAGGAGCAGGAGGCAGGATGAGAGACGAGAGGAAGAAAGATAGAGAGAAGAGGCAGAGACGAGAGGAGAGAGAGAGAGAGAGCGAGAGAAGAGAGAGCAGACGAGAGAGCAGGAGAGAAGAGAGGAGAGAGAAGAGAGACAGAGAGGAGAAGAAAAGGAGAGAAGCAGAGAAGAGAGAAAGAAGAGAGAAAAGAGAGGAGAAGAGAGGGAGCAAGGAGAGAGAAGAGAGAAGGAGAGACAGAGAAGAGAGAGAGAGAAGAGGAGAGACGAGAGAGACGAGGACGAGGACGGAAACGAGAAGGAGACGAGCAGGGAAGAGAGAGAAAGGAGAGCGGAGAGAGAGAACGAGAAGAGAGACAGAGACGAGAGAGACAGCAGAAGAGAGGAGAGAGACGAGAGAGAGAGAGAGAGATGAGCGAGAAGAGCAGACGAGCAGAAGAGAGAAGAGCAGAGTGAGACAGAGAAGAGAGAGAAGAGGAAAAGAAGAGGTGTGAGAAAAGGGGGCTTATGGGTTCCCCGTTTGGGGAAGGGGGGGAGGAAGATTGAAAGAGGGGGAAGGGGGAGGTTGGAAGGAAGGGGGAGTAGGTAAAAAAAAACCCCCCCAGGGAGTTTGAATTTTTTGGATGGTTTTCAAAAGCCGCGGATGGCCAAAAAAACCCGCCCAAATGCGCTCCACCTATGTTTTTAAGACTTTTAATTTTTTCGCTTATTTTTAAAATAAGACTCGGGCGGTGACTAATAAAAAAATATATGTGTAAATATTTATTTTTATGATGAAGAATAAAATAAGGGCATTTTGTTAAGTAAAAAAAGGGGTTTTTTTTCATTGGGATTCCAAAAATAATTTTTTAAAAAAAAGGGCGAAATATATATTGGTATTTGTATAGTGTTATTTAGTTGAGATTTCAGTTTAAAGGAGAAAGAGGGAAGGCAAGTGAGCAAACCCAATTTATACGGCAAAGCGAAAAGGACGAGGAGAAGAGAAAGAGAATAGGAAGACGTTGGAAAGAACAAAAGGAGGGGAAGGAGAGGTAAGAAATTAAAACAGGGAGAAAAAAGAAATATGTTGTGGCTTTAAACTTTTTGCACATGAGAGAAGAGAAAAAAACCCCGAGGGTGAGGCATATCCCCCCCCGACCTGAGGGTGTTTTTTGGGCACATTAGGCAAAAAAAGAAAAAAACCCGACTTATTTTTAGGATGGGGGGAGCGCCGGCAGAAACGAAATCGCCCAACCAAGTAGATGGACGCGGAAGAAGCGCCCCGAAAACCCCCCCCACCCCCCGGGTTTATCTCCCCACAAGGGTGTTCCTTTTTTTTTGTAAAACCCGATGTATTGTTACCCCAAATATTGAAAACCCCGATGGAAAAAGGTTTTGTGGGAGAAAAACTTTCGGACAGGGGGGGGAGTTTTATGGGGAAGAGTGGTGGCCGGGAAAATCCAGGAACCGGGAATTAGAAGAAAAACCCAGCATATTTGTCCCCTTTAGTGTTTGCCCCCAAATTTTGTTGGGGGGGCGCCCACCCAAACTGTTTAGATTTGAGGAGAAAAGCCGGGGAAACGGGATATGGTTTTTATCAACCCGCGCCGGCCCCCACGCAACAAACCGGTCTCCCCAAAACAAAGGGTCGACTGTTCAACTTATATTGCAGTTTTTTTCCCCAAAAATTTATATTGGGGAAACGTTTGGAAAGAAAAAAAGTTTGGGGGAAAGAAAGCATGTATTGGGGGGAGTTTTTAAGAGTGCGGAAAAAAAAACGAGAGAAAAACAGTATAGAACGGAGAGAGAACAGGGAAAAAAAAAAAAAAAACAAAGGGAACAAAGACGGAGAGGAGACGGGGAGAGAGACGAGAGAGAGAGAGAGGGAAACGGACGAGAAAACCGGGAGATAATCAGCCAGAATTAAAAATAACGGCCACGCCCAGAGAAAATTGAGAAGTAATTTTAATTATTTGTTTAACCGGAATTTTTCGAGAGGCGGCCCGCCCCGGCGTGAGCGGGAAGAAACAAAGAAAAGACCACCGGGTTAAAACTCGTGAAATTTTCGGCCGGGCACCCGGGTCGGGTGGCCCCCACACCGGTCCGGGGGGGACCCGCAAAATTTTATTTTCGAGTTTCCCGAACGCCCCCTCTCGGGGAGAAATGTGCAAACCCGGGCGACGGGAGGAGGGAAGGAGAGGGGAGGGGGGCTATGTTAAGTCGGGCGGAGGTGGGGGCTTTTTGGGGAGCCCTTTCCCAACCCGAGAAGAGCACCGAGACGGAAAGAAAAGTCGATGACCCAAAGCGCCCCGGGGAGAGGCCCGAAACAACGCCCACGGCGAGAGAGCAGAGAGAGAGAGAGAGAGAAGTTGGGGTTTTTTGTTTCGGCCAAAAAACCACGTCGGAAGAAACCTTTTGTATAAAGCCATTTAGAAAGGATGTTTACCCCCCAACGGTGAGGAGAGGTTGGGAGCAAGAGGAACCCGGGAGACGGAGAGAGCAGGGAGTGGAGCGAGAAGGACCCGATTACGCGCCAGAGCCTTGTCCCCACGGCACCCCGCAGAGGAGGGGCAGAAAGAGGGTTTTCGGGGGAAAAAGAACCGGCACTTCTTCCAGAGGGGGAACCGCACCCCAAACGGACCCCAGACAGGACGGAGGGAGAAGAAGAGGGGGGCAGAGGGAATTTTGCCGGAGTTTTTGCAGCACCCGTTAGATTGTACTTGACAGCTAGATTGTTTTGGGAGGATTAGAAAACAGAGACAAGAAGAGAGAGAGACAAGACCGAGAGGGCGGACGAGAGGACAGGAGGATTTATGAGTACGGAGACGAGCACCGTACCCGAGAGGAGACAACGAGACAGAACGAGAGTAGAGCACAGAGGGATAGTTTGCCCCTTGATTTAACTAGAGTACTAAAGAAAAGAACGTGAAGAGAGTTATTACAATGTGTGATATTGCAGGAGGGGACACGTGAGACAGAGAGAAGTAGAGACTTTCAAAGAGGCCGCACAAGTTAAAACGACAGAAAAGAACAAAAGAAAGGACCCCGTTATAAAACGGTATTGGGAACAAAGACCGAGACCCCAAGAAAGGGGGAGAAGATTATGGGAGCGAAGGGACGAGAGTTACCCAACGGGGAGAGGCGAGAGAGAGACAGAGAGAGAGACAGAGGACAGAGACAGAACAGAAGAAGCGCAGGGAGGGAGCGAACGAGAAGACCGCAAAACCAGCGGAGAAGAAGACAAAGAACAGCACTAGAGAGGACAGAGGAGAGAGGGGCGAGGGGAAGAGAGAAGAGAACAAAAACAAAAATTATTCAAACAGAAAGAAAACGAGACCAAAGGCGGACCAGCGAGAGACTTTAACAAAGATTTTATGAGACGAACACCACAAAACCCTGAAAAAGATGACGCCCCAAGACCCCCAACCGATTTAGAGTTATTCTCAGGATGAGCGCAGAGGAGCGAGGGAAGAAGGGGAACCGACCCAGAGGCCAGAAAGAGAGAGGACTAGTAAGAGAGAGAAGAGACAGGAACAGTGATGACAGAGATAGTTAGAAGTACATTGAGAGCCCGGGCAAATTAGTAGACAGACAACACAACAAAGAAAGGGGGCAAAGAGAGAAAAGACAGAAGATTCAGATCCCGACAAGAGAAAACAGAGACAGAGAACCAGAAACACCAAGAGAACCAAGAAGAAACAAGAGAACAAGATGCAGGGGCGAAAGAGAACAGAATGATAATGAAAAAGAAAAAAGGAGGAAAGAGTGTATAAAAAGAACACACCCGGGAGGAAATGTAAAACGCGAACCCACCCCAAACTGAGGAGAACGCCCCCCAACGTTATTCTACAAAAAAACAGAATCTCCTATGTTTTAGAACCTAGTAGAGAAGACTCTTTGTACCCGAGGGAGACCATGGAGGGACCGCCGAAACCGCCCCCACAGACCAGACCCCAAACCCCCAGAAAACATTTAAAAACCCCGCCACGCCAAGAAAACCCCCCAAAAAAAAGGGAGAAAAGTAAGTTGGAAAGTTTGCCCGAAACTTTTTCCCCTTTTTGCGGACTCTCCAGGAGAGGAAAAGTCTATGTGTCAGACACACTCGAGCAGAGCCGGGGGAGAGGAGAGACAGGAGGCGACAGAGAGGGGAGGGACCCAGGTTTTTCGAAACGAGGTGAGAGACTAGAGGGAGAGAGAGACAGAGGACAGAGAGACTCAGAGACAGATAGACAGAGAGAGAGAGGACAGGTGTCGAGCCTTTTCCCGGGGGAGAGAGAAGAGACAGAGACAGACCGGAAGAGCGAGAGAGACAGAGGTGGACAGGAGAGCAGGTGTGAGGCGGACGAGACAGGGAGACAGAGACAGAGACAGGGGGGAGGCAGCACGGACTCTTAGTAGATCAGATTTTCGCACAGAGCGGGGACCGGCGGACCCTCAGGGCAGCGCGAGCAGACGAGCTATCTCTCGGGCCGAGACACGACGATCTGTGATGGAACCACGGAGGGAGGGGCAGGACAGAGACAGGAGGAGAACAGACAGAGACAGAGACAGAAGACAGAGACAGAGGACATGAGCAGGGGACCAGAGACAGAGAAGAGACAGAAGACAGAGAGACAGGGACAGAGAGACAGAGCAGAGGACAGGGGCAGCGTTCCTCCAGGGGGAGACAGAGTATGTACAGTAGACAGAGTGATTCAGTGTGTAGGAGCGAGAGCACATCCAGGAGGAACAGAGACAAGAGAACTTGCAGACCAGACGACAGGAAGAGACCACGCCAGGAACAGACGGAGAGGCGCGCGCGGGGAGGAGGAGGGGGGGACCCCGGACAAAACGGGGGGAGAGAGGACAGAGAGAAGGTAAGCGACAGGGGGAGGAGAAGACCACAGGGGCAGGACAGAACAACAGGGGGGGGCAAAGAGACGAGAGGAGCGAGGAGAGAGGAGCAGAGACACAGAAGAGACATAGAGGAGGACAGAGAGAGACAGAGAGAGGACCAAAAGAGAAGGCACACAGACCGAGAAGAGCCAGAGAAAACCAAGACGAGGGAGGGAGGGAGAGAGAGAGAGAGAGAGAGAGGAGCGAAGAAAGCGGGCACCGCGAACCACAAAGAAAAGTCACGAGAGAGGGGAGGGAGCAGTTGATTGAGCAAGGGCTATCCTCCACTCGTATGTTAGACCTTTGGCACGGCCAGGAAGGGGAGGCAAAACCCCCCGGGGCCGAGAAAAGGAATTTCGCCCCTTCATTTCCTTGTTTGGGCGACAAACGGAAAAAAAAAAAAGGGCCCGGCAAGCAAAACGAGATGGGCCCAAACAACTCCGAACCGAAGAAGAACTTTCCCTCCCACTCCGACTGGGGCTTTCCCGGCGGATGCTTTTATAAACGCCGGGGGCGGGCAGAGACCCCGGGGGCCGACGACAGAGAGAGAACACGGAGGGGGCCCCCGGGGATTTTGTTATTTCCGATTCACCCGGGGAGCCGCGCACTTTAGTTGATTTGTTACGCGGAGGGCCCTCGACGGCGCCCACTGATCGAGAGGCAGAAGAGACAAATGAGAGGAACAAGGAGGAGACCAGAGGGCAGGGGAGAGGGGCATTTTTGCCCAGTCAGGACAAGGAGGGAGGGAGGAGGCAAAAACCCCTCGCGAGAAAACAAGAGAACAGAGACAGAGAAGGCGGGAGAGAGACAGAGAGAGAGCAGAGAGAGAACAGAGAGAGACCAGAGAGAGAGACGAGAGAGAGACAGGAGAGACACAAGAGAGGAGACACAGAGAGGAGACACAGAGAGAGAAAGCACAAGAGAAGAGAGACACAGAGAGGAGGAGAGAAGACACGAGAGAAGACACCAGAGAGAGAGACACAGAGAGGGAGAACGAGGAGAGGCGACAGCAGAGAGAGCCTAGCCTGAGAGATGTACAGATCGAGGTATTGGAGAAGAGATGTGAGCCAGCCTACCCTTGAGCAGGACATAGTAGATGCACGACCTATCACGCACGATGACGAGCCGATCTGTCTTGCGGGAGAGAGAGAGAGAGAGACAAGGGGGGCGAGGGGAGGGAGAGAATCTAGTATTTGTATTTGTATTTGGGGCGAGACCCCGGACCAGATGACAGGAGGCGGCCCGTTATGATTGTGTCAGAACAGAGACAAAAGAAACAGAAGACAGAAGAACAAAGAAAAGACAGAAGACAGAGAGAAGAGAGGGAACAGAGAAGAGGAGAAACACCCAGAGAGACAGCAGGAGGAGACAGGAGAGGGGAAGTCGAGATTGTATGTCTTGGAGGACAGGTAGTATCCCAGAAGAGCAAGAGCAAACAGAGACAGAACGGAGACAGAGAGGACAGAGACAGACGAAGAGAGACAACAGAGAGAGACAGAGAGGAGAGGCGAGAGAAGAGAGAGAGAGAGAGAGAGAGAAGAGAGAGGAGAGGAAGAGAAGAGAGAGAGAGACAGAGAGAGAGACAGGAGAGAACAGAGAGAGACAGAGAGAGAACAGAGAGAGACAGAGAGAGACAGAGAGAGACAGAGAGAGAGACAGAGACAGAGAGAGAGAGAGACAGAGAGAGAACAGAGACAGAGACAGAGACAGGAGAGAGAGAGACAGAGAGAGAAGGACAGAGAGAGAGACAGACGAGAGAGACAGAGAGAGAGACAGAGAGAGAAGACAGAGAGAGAGACAGAGAGGAGAGACAGAGAGAGAGACAGAGAGAGACACAGAGAGAGACACAGAGAGACAGAGAAGAGACACAGAGAGAAGAGACACAGAGAGAGAGACACCAGAGAGAGAGAGACACAGAGAGAGAGAGAGAGAGAGACAGAGAGAGAGACAGCGAGAGAGGACACAGAGAGAGAGAGAGAGACAGAGAGAGAGAGACAGAGAGAGAGAGACAGAGAGAGAGAGACAGAGAGAGAGAGACGAGAGAGAAGAGACAGAGAGAGAGAGAGAGAGAACAGACTGTCTCTGTGTCTCTCTCTCTGTCTGTCTCTCTGTCTCTGTCTCTGTCTCTGTCTCTGTCTCTGTCTCTCTCTCTCTCTCTCATTCCGACCCTTTAAACCTTAAATTTGACCCGTTAGACCAATTTATTTCAGACCATTTGACCTTTACACCTTTTCAGACCTTTGTCCTTTACAACTAAATAACGTAGACCTTTTATTTGCCACACAAAACATGTCCTAGCGAGGGTCTGCAATCTCTGATTGCTCTTTCTAGTTTTTATTATTATTTCTTGCAGGGTTTACGGCTCATAGAAGAGCTGGAACACAGATCACACGCACAAACATGAAGACAAATGCATTAGACAACACGGGACGGTTCAAACCGCCAACCTCCCAGACTCGGAGCGAACACGCGAACCATTATGCACATGGAGACGAGCATTATCATGTAGTGAAGGTGTGGTTTGAGCCATGACATCTGTCTGCATATTGCTTGCCTCATTAATTGTGTTAAAGCACCGTCGTTCTGTGCGTCGTTGGTTTTCCTACATTCGAGGTATTCCACACAATTTAAACCAATAAGCTCCTAAAACACTATTTCCATAAATAGTGTGAACCAACAATGTGTCCACTCTATGCTGTTAGCTCTGCCATGAAATGATGGACCCAGGTCTCGTCACACGTCGTCATGTTCTTCAATAAATCGTCTTCGTTCCTCATTTGGAATGGCCAAACGAGTTGCCTTTTCTTCAAACATTTTAGCTGAGAACGAATGACCTCTTCCACACATCCAATTCCACCGTACTGTAATTTGATGCCGACTAATCCGGTCGTCATCAACCCCTTCATAGAGGCCTGAATGACAGCAATTGGTTGCAGGTGAAAATGCTCAAGATCGTTCAACGATTGATGACCTTTTCTTTTATTATTTAAACACATAACTCGGTGAAAGTCGTGCATTCTGCAGACATTCACCTGTGAATTTCACTTGGTTGAAGCTTCTTCACAAGGAGCTTAATGATGCATCTGTGTTCTACAGCATTCAAACCTTCCGTATTTAACTGTGATTTCTACATGATCCACAATGCAAGGTCCATTTTAACCTTGAACCGTCGCCGTGTCATTATCAGTGTTGTGAAAAAGTCAACCTTTTAAATTTGTGTTTTGTCCATTGTTTCTGCAGATGCAGCACCCATCGGACATTCGGCCGCCAGCAGTGGCAGCAGCTCTACGATTGCTTGGTATCCTGGAACCAGAACCTCACGCAAATTCGTACCAGCTTGCTATCAATCTCAAACTCTTAAGGGCGTGTCGTGCCTCTTGCATCCCCTTCATATACCAACAACCACGCGTGATACATGAGTACATATGCGACGCACGTCAGAACGTCATCTCTGCACAGGGATGTGGCATTGGCGATTGGTTACGCAGCTTGTTTATTTAACCTAACCAGGGCCCGTACAGCAATCAAAGAAAAGACCAAATACTGCATTGGAGTCATCAGAAGGAACTTGATTAAGCAAAGAGCAAAGATGGAGTCCTCAGGAGGAACCTGGAAAGGATTCGGGTTTCAACCGTTACTCCACTACCCTCAAACCCATCCAGGCGCAGCATCGTTTTGGTGAACAGGTGCACTTTCCATCAACTTGTTAAAGCAAATTGGGAATTTAAAAATGGTTTTCTCCATTAGCTCCCTGTTGCTACGATCTTTCATCACTCAAGGGGTGATCTTTCCTTGCCCTTTGAGCCAGTCTTCACTGTCGGTCCCTGTGCACCAACGTTTTGAGCACAGGTCCCGTGTTGTCGTGCTTTATTTTGCCTGCACCGCTCCACAATCCACGCTCACACATACCTCTGGTTTACATTCCGTTTACACAATAAATAATACTGACAACTTTTGCTGTGTGGTGAGGATTCACTATAAGGAGAAGCTGTTAGGCAGTGTATGGAACTTGGTAGCCCATCTGCCCGCAATGTGGGAGTTGGGGTCTTGCAATCGTGCGTGTCCCCATGGAGTAACTTTTTATTTTTTTGGTTTTTGTAGCCTGGTGTTGGCTTAGCGGTTAGGGTGGTGACTTGGGATCCTTGGGTCCTGAATTTGAGCCCCGTTTCCCACTGAATTAACACCAGGGGGTTGACTCAGCCTG
>CM068957.1:19745232-19756216 GCA_035128595.1 Eptatretus atami
CAATTCTCATGTAAAACAGAGAAACCACTCTGTAGCATTCCATGTTCGTATTATAGTCACGGAGTGGAATGTTCTCTAAAGGAAGAACGTCGCCCACACATTAGGCAGGATGGCCAGCATGCTTTTCCCTGCACAGGTTTCACAGGGCTGCCATTTAAAAGTGTGAAGTTGAGCGCGTGGAGAAGGCTCCTCAATCATATGGCTCCCTGAGACACACCAGTACGGGAAGGTTAATGAACCAAACGCAACAGTCTTTCCACAACCCCCCGGCTATCCACATGCTGCACGTGCACGGACAGTGTACCGATCACACCGGCCAGCTTATCGGGCCGTTTGTGTGGATAGAGCGCCTTAACCAAACGGCTCGTTAACCTTGTACTAGATAACTCGTCAAATTTGGCACAAACATTCACCCTCACCAATGCATTTGCTACATCTTTAAAACGCTTAATTATTGTGCAATATCATTAACCTTAACATGATCATAATCCTTATTATAACCACCTTGATGCAAGCATCAACAGTCTCCATTGGATTACCGTTCACGTCATGTCCACTGAAGGTCTCTATTGGATTGTAATCGGTGTGTGAAGGTACATTACACTTTGTATCACAAGGTCCAAAGTGACCGAAAAGTTTTGTCTTCAATTCCAACCTTCCGTTAAGAAAGGTTCACCGCAATGACGATTGAAAAAGACATTCCGTTATTGCATACGTACCGACATCGTATCCCGCCTTTGATTGAATATGTTTTGTTCGAGCTTGGCTATGCGAAGGAAGACCACCAACAAAGCTTCAATAATCGAATCTCATCGAAGTTATTTTAGAAAAGCATAGTATTGCAAGAACCGACTGCACGATGTGGGCACGAGTTTAAACGGACCAATCGTCTGAAGTTGGCTGTGCAGTTTGTGTGCCCATAATTTGAACATGCAAGTCGTAAATGCTATCGTCACGGGCAGACTGTGGTTAAAAAGGGCCACAGAGTGTAGCATTGAGGTGTTAAAGCAAAGACGATCAGTGAGAGAGGCAAGTGCTTTAGTACCGCTTCATGCATCTGCGTACATGCCGTTGATGAGAAAATCCACCGGAGCGTAACCGCGCCGCTGGTAGCTCGAGAAGGCCTTCCTGGTCAGGATGAAGGACACGATGACTGTGGCTGTGAGGCCGAAAAGCAAGGCCATGATGAGTGCCGCACTGTCCTTGTGCGTCAGACCCACTACATTTCCACCCCTGGGATTGTTGAACTCTCTCTGCTGGTCGATGGTAGTCGTGTGTCCATCCCCTGCAGCGTGTGAACTGGTCCCAGAAGAAAGTGTGGTAGTTGATGCTTCTGTTGTACTTTGTAGTACAACACCTCTTGAGGTGGTGCTTGCTCCAGTTGTGGTTGATGGTAATATCATGAATGTAGTTTGTTCCGTAGTTTGTATAGTTGCTGTTGTTGCTTGTAACGTTGGAGGTTTTTCTGTGGTTGTCGATAGTACTTTCGTTGTTGGTTTTAAAGTTGTGGTTTGCTTTACAGTTTTTGATGAAGATGTGTGTGGTGTTGTCAGTTGTGATTTTGTTGTGATTTTGACGGTTGTAAGTGCTGACGTTAGTTGTAATGTGGTTGTGGTTTGTTCTGTAGTTGTTGATGTCGTTATTGGCTTTGTCAATGGTGATTTTGAAGTGATTTTGATGGTTGTAAATGCTGACGTTGTTGGTTTTAATGTTTTTCTTTGTTCTGTAGTTGTTGATAATGATGTAGTTGTTATTGGCATTGTCAATGGTGATTTAGTTGTGATTTTGACGGTTGTAAATGCTGACGTTTTTGGTTGCAATGTAATTGTGGTTGAAAGTTTGGGTGTGGTAGTTTGTATGTGGGTTATGATTATGGGTTGTGCATTTGTCGTGGTGGTCGTTTTAGTCTTGCCTTTTTTGGTAACTTTTCTTGTGGCTGCTTTTATCTTGGCCATGGTTGATTTATAAATGGAAGAACTTGGTCGGGTTGTTGTGGTGACAGGAATGGTTGTGGTCGTCGTAGTTGGCATGGTTGTAGTGGTTGTGGTCGTCGTAGTTGGCGTAGTGGTTGTGGTCATCGTAGTTGGCGTAGTTGTAGTGGTTGTGGTCGTCGTAGTTGGCGTAGTTGTAGTGGTTGTGGTAGTTGGCGTGGTTGTCGTAGTTGTGGTTGGAACTTGTTCCACTTTGTTGGTTTGTTGTTTCGAGTCTGGCATTCCTTCAGCAACTGTAAAAACAAATGCCATTATTTTACGAACATTTTAAAGTTTTTCATAAGGAAAAGTTTAGGAGTGGGTGAGGGAAGGAGGGGCTTCACTGGAAAGGAAGGAGGGGGGAAGGGGAAGAGAATAGAAGCAAGGGGTCGATTGATAGAAACACACACAACATGGACTGGTAGGTCGCTGCGGTAGACAAGGGTGATGATTGTGATGTCTGGAGAGGGTCTCATCAAAAGGTGAATGTGCTGTCAGTGTTTAGTCCCCACCCTTCAAACGGGTATTCTTCCCTCCCCACCAAAAAAAATAACCCAAAATTCTAAAATTCTTTTATAAAATATATATATATATATATATATATATATATATATATATATATATTATATATATATATATTGTTACGAATTTGGAAGCTTACTGCACACAACAGAGTCCCTATAGATCAGTTATATCGGTAAGTGTGTGTTTCTAGTTAGGGTCCCGTCCCTTGTTTAGTGGGTAATTAGTGTTCGTGCGCTGCGAAGTTTCTCATAGTCAGGCTTTAAATCTTTATATCTGACATCTTGAATAACAACAACAATGCCTTCGCCTCGCTTCCTCAATCCGCGCCATAGCCCTTGCGGTGGCGGAGTTCAAGGCGGAACTCGCGGTGGCTCTCGCCCAATCGGGTGATGCGAGCGAGGTTGCGTCCTTCGACCAATGGGACTCCTCCACTGTGTGAGGGGCGGTCCGCGTGATGTCACCACGCCCTGGACCAATCAACGGACTTTGCGCCCGTTGTCGCCAGTGACAGAGGCGACGAGCGCATTTGCGCGCCAAACGCCCCGTGAGGAGAGGCGGGTCGGAGGAGGCGTCCCTTCCCCCCCCCCGGACAAGGAGGGGATATAGTTTCGGCGCGATCGGACTGGGCGAGAGAGTGCTGAGACCGACGGTGCGCGAGTGAGGTTGCGATCGGTCCAGCGAGTTATTGGGCCAGAGTGTGTTGAGACCCGACTGTGCTCGAGTGGAGTTACGATCCACCTGGAGTTTAGTTGGAGTCGAGTGGAGTTCAGTTGTGTTGAGGTCAGTCAAGGTCGCGTCGCCTGGTCGTCTCGTCTGGCTTGCGCGTTCGTCTGGTCCACCTTCGCGCCGGCTGGCGTCCATCATTGCATTGTGTTGCGGGTTCGAGTCCGCCGAAGCGGATCATCGAAAACCGCACGAGGCGGGGAGGTGCGAGACAGGTTCTCCCTTCGGCTCACCTTCCTCTGAGCTGGGGGGCATCAATAAAGGCGGCCGGCCCATTTCTTTTGTGCGTGTGTGTGTGTGTGTGTGTGTGGGCCTGTCTGTTAAGTAGAATTGTTAAGTGCTTTTTGTTGTACATTATTTGCCTTGCCTAGTCGTGATAATTCTGCTCTTTGTGTGTTCCCCCCCCCCCCCCCATTATAAATAAATCCCTGTTAAATGTTTCAGTCGTTTCTGTGTTTCTTTCATTGGTTTAGCACGGTGCGTGTTGGAAATTGGGAAGCGGCAAATTGTGCATTTGGACGACGGACCTCGGTAACCATCGCTCGGGTTACGCACGGTTCGAGCACGCTAAGGCTCGTTCCACTCGAGCTCCGCCGAGGGTGAATTTCCCGGTAGTTTGGACGACGTGGGTATTTAGGTAAATTGAAATTGGCAATCGACCCTATCCCACGCGGTCGACTATTGGCGATCTGCGGTCCGATAAGGGACCAGTCGGCTCCGGAGTTATCCGGGTGACGACATAAATTCCGGGTGTTCGGTGGACGCGACTCTACTGCTCCATCTAGCGGTGTGCTGCCGCCGAAACTCGGCCCACAAAAATGTGTGTGTATATATATATATATGTTGTATGTATATATATATATAATTATGTATATATATATATATAATATATATATATATATATATATATATACGTAGCATACACATATCGTGGTGCCGAGGAGATGGCTTCAGCAGCACCAACGCTCTGCACAGAGTATGGTCCCAATAGATGGATGGCTTACCTCGAGGAATCTCGGTCATCCTGTCAGCCCAGTAGTTGCTTCATTGCATAGTTTAATAAATTCCTTCCAGTTTGTGAACTTTACTTTGGCATTTAGTCCACTTCCTGTGTTTCCTCCTACTGCTTGCAAAGCAGCCTCTTGTGCTCCTCAGTGTATTTGCAATGCATGTATATTATTTTATTATACTCTTCTTGGTCCATATTTAGATATTTTGATACCGAAATCTAATGTTTCGTTCTTGAATACCTACCGTGATCTATCGTGTACGAGGTAGCATTCTCATTGTTTCGGAACACACAACTCTCTTTTGGGCAGGAGTACAATCGGCAGTTTTTTCTGATGCCTCGGTCGAAGACGGCAACATCACACAACTTGTCATCTACAAGAGAAAAGCAATGTTATCACTCACAGTTTGTCAGTGACCACCGTCAGATAACGTTGCAGCAATGGGAGCATCGGATACCTGAGAGGTGATGCTTTGTTTCACTACAGTGGCTTTCGTCACTTACAACATGTAAATGTGGTGCAATAATGAAACCTTTTTAGCAATCAAGGACAGCACTGCACATCCATCCCATCACGTCACGTCCAGTAGGTGTATGAGGTATACTCAGGTGTTTCCAAATGTACCCGTGGACACGAAATTGGAATCTGCATATCACTCACTGTGACGGCTCTCACCTTTTGCTGTGTAGTTGCAGCATACATGTGCACATCGCTCTTTTCTCCCAATGACCTGCTCGCTCAACAACTGTGCACCGATGTTCGAAAGAATGGCCTCGTCGATGTCCTGCTTCAAGTTTTCTTTTGTGGTGCACAGCGGCTCTGACGGGACAAACATCCAACCCAGGACCAGCACAGGCAGCAGGAAACGACTTTCCATTGTGGTACGTGTAGGCTAGGGGCAGCTGTCACCGCTGAAGGTACAGAGTTGGATATGGTAAATTGGTAAAATACCTGGTCACTCACAAAACCAAATAACACCAGAAGATAAACAAATAAAAACCATCAGATGACAAGTTACAGTTACAAAACTAGAACGGCACTCAGTGGAGCACATACCTCCGCCAGGCCGAACAGTTTACATTTTGTATCCCAATGATAGGCTGGGTCTGCATCTGGACCTGAATCAAAATCGAATCGGCTTGTTCTTGTCACTGACTCAACTCATCCACAACTTTTTTGAAATATCATGCTGTACATCGATTTTGGCCCCATCTCTCAATGGTGAGGAATCGCTTTAGAAAAAAAATTAAATTCTAGTATCGGGATCTGGATCTTCACCAAAATCGAATCAATTCGTCCTTGTCACATAACAAACCCGTCCACCAAGTTTCGTCCGAATCCGTCAACTTTTTGAGATATCCTGCTCACAGACCGACAGGAGTGAAAACATAACCTCGGTCCACCTCCCGTGGCGGAGTTAATAAGATTTCCCTCTGGTAGAATGTTATTACAAAATCTACTTCTTAAAAGCCAAACATGCATCATGTGCAAAAAAATGCAAATGTAGATCCTCTTGATATTCTACATCTTATAATATTGTTACGAATTTCCGCCCGCCCGCGTGCGATCGACCGCGTTTTTCTAATAGCAGCCGCGTCGCCCACCGGACGGACAATTCAGTCGTGACCTTCCGGAACAATGCCGGAACCCTGTCACGGGTGGGTTCTTAATCCCACCACGGCCTAGCCAATTTTCTACCCGCGCAAAATAGGGTCAATCGCCGAATATCGATATACCTAAGTACTCGTGCGGGTAGCCTACCGGAAGACCGTATCTCGATGCAGGTCGGCTTGGACACGAACCGCTCAAGCGGTCCGTTCCGTTCTTCAGTGATAACCGAGTGGGTATTATCGCCCGACCTTGCCGGATCCGATTCTATTTAACGGGTATTTAAAACCCAACTAATATTCCGTAATACGAGATGGCGTTCCAATAAGGGAAAGAGGACACGACGAACGGGTTTAACATTTAAATCAGCACATTTATTACTAAACACGTATACAGGCAAAGCAATGAAAACACGTATGCAGTAAAACAATCATGCACGGGACGGGGACAAAGACACGAGCAAGGTGAAAGCACTACGACCTTCTATCAGCAATTGTCATTTACAAGCACTTACACAGTTCTACTTATAGACGGCGCCACCAACATTCATTCAAAAGAAAAGAAAAGACTACCCTCAAAAGACAAGGAGTCAGACTGTCCGTAGACCTTTATACGTGGAGCCTTGTGACCGAACGGGCCCACGAGACCGTTGCAGGTTACCTGCACCCTCGTGGTGCCTTGATGGGCGAGTCGTGACGTCTGTCCCATGGCAGCTAGGATAGCCGCGGCTGACTCGGGCCTTCCACGGGCCAGGCGAGCCTCTCCGGCGCTCTCCACACAGATGCGCAGGCTTGCGCGACAGAGCTGGCAAAGCGGCGCCTCCCGTCCGATTCCCCCGTGCCACGCCCGGACTCCCCACCGACTGCGAGCTCCGACGACTCGACCCGAACCACCGAACCATAGACTCTCCGAAGACCAAGACGAAACCACCAACGCACACGACACACACACAGACGAAAACCACCACGAAGACCCAGACCTGGCGTCCGGCGCCTTATATTCCTCAGTTCCAACGCCTCGCTCCTCTCCCGTTTATCGCTCCGCCCCCCCCCTTCCAGCTCCTGCAGGAAGCTTCGAGAAAGGGGGCGTTCCTTATTTCCAGCGCCTCACTTCCACGAACAGACCAATGACGAACGATCTCCCCGATCGGCGCGCGGGAAAATCCGCGCGCCACCGATATACCTTGTTCTTTTTCCTTGGCGTTCTCGGAATCCCTTGTTCCTTAATTCGCTTTGTAGAGACGGTTTTTTATGAGCGGGAAGGGTTGTGGTTTGGCTTGTGGAAGGGGATCGGCAGTTGGGTCGTAGGCGGGGAAGGTGGTTAGGTGTATTGGTGTAATTGTGGTTGGCGTTGTGGTTGAGGTGAACGAGTGATGGCAGTAGGTTTGTTGAGAAGGTAAGGTGTTGGTTGTGGTTGAGGCGATCGTGGTTGTTGTGATGGTGGTGTTGTGAAGGTGGTTGTGGTGGTTGGTCCAAAATAACGATAGTCAAAGAAAAACGCTATGTCAAAGGATCACAGCCCTGTTAACACGAATAAATCCCATTAAACAACGGTGGGGAAATCTAACTGAACACGACTTATCGAATCTAACTGAACTAAGGACCTTTATGGTGTTCTGCGAATTTCCACAGCCGTAAACAATATAATAGCATGGATCGGCTCACCGTGCTCACCTCTCCACACGTCGTTGCAGAAATTGACGTCACAGACTTGCTGTTTTGTCATAATTTACACCAATCATAATACAAACATTTCTTTTGTTCAAATTTATTTGTAATATTGTATTTATTTGACATTTAATTTGTGGTGATAGAAGGTCTAAGCCAGTGAGTGGTCGGCAACCCAAATAACACGAAGAGCCATTTTTTTTCAAATTTGGTCTAAAACTCGATATCTAAAGAGCCGCAATGCACGTACACCCGATTTCAATAATTGAATAACAGGACAAAGACACACAACCATTGATTTTTTTTTTTAATGCAATACATGTTTGTTGAGTTTGCATCAGTAAAAGGGTCCGTGAAATTTTCTTCAGTACATTGAGTCAGCTTTCCCTTATTTACCTCTGCCATCGAAGGTGGAAGGAGGTTATGTTTTCACCCCTGTGTGTCTGTCCGCGCGCCTCCAGCCCAAACTGCTCAACCGATCGTTCTGAAAATTTCAGAGATTAATGTCACCGACCCTGCGATGGTCCCGCATTGAGGTTTCTTAAAATTCGGTTGACCGAAAAGGTCGACATTGACCAGGATAAGCCAATTTGTGAGCAGGATAAGCCAATTTGAGCCAAATTTTTTGAAATCCTCAAATTTCATCCGATTGACTTGAAATTTGAACAGCATTTGCATATCAGGCCAGTGAATTAAACCACCTATTACTTTTGAGGTTAGCATAGGTCAAAAGGTCAACATAGGCCATAAGGTCAACCCAAAATAGGGCAAAAAATTTAAATCGTTTCTAAAATTGTCAATTTTTATCCAATTGACTTGAAATTTGAAGACCGTTTGTATATCAGGTCGATGAATTCAACCACCTATTAATTTTGAGGCCAACATAGACCAAATTTCTAAAATCCTCAATTTTAATCCAATTAACTTGAAATTTGAAGAGAATTTGCATATCAGGTCACTGACTTCAACCACCTACTACTTTTAATGTAAACATAGGCCAAAAGGTCTAAATAGGCCAATTTGGGCCAAATTTTCTAAAATCCTCAATTTTCATCCGATTGACTTGAAATTTGAAGAGCATTTTCAAATCAGGTCGATGAATTCAACTACCAATTAATTTTAAGGTTATAAGGTCAACACAGGCCTATTTTCTAAAATTGATAGATAGGGCCAAAAACTAAATATATCACTATATCTCAAAAAAGTTGTGGATGAGATGAAAAAACAAGGTGGATGAGTTGAGTAGGTGACAAGAACAAGCAGATTGGATTTTGGTTTGGATCCAGTTCATCAGTGGGATATAAAATGTGAACTGTTCCACCTGGCAGAGGTATGCACTCTACCGAGTGCCATTCTACTTTGTGTTGTTTACTCAAGTTGTCACTCTATGAGGGATTTTTCATTTGTTAATTGCCGGAATCCTTCGGATTTCGGCAATTATGTTGATCGGTTGTGTGTGTCATTCTGTGTCTGTCTGTCTGTTTCTTTGTGTGTTTTTTTACCCTGTAGCAGCCACACCGTTTCAGCGATCATGACCAAACTGGGTGCAGACGTCAGCCATGGTCTAACTGAGACACTTGTCGTTTTTGGCGAATCTAGGTAAAAGGTCAAGGTCACCGAAAAACCGAAATTCTTATTTTCGCAATAACGTCCGCTAAAATGGTCGTATCGACTTCAAACCAAATCCAAATGTGCATCTTCCAATACTGCATCCAACCATTATGTCTCATTGGGGTCACACCAACACCCTCTTTAGGCATCAGGGTGAGTCAGGGAGGTCGGGTCAAACTGTTCAAATCGATAAAACGCCATTTCAAGTCTGTGACTCCAAGTTATGATCATGACCAAATCAGTGCTATAACTCATTAAACAGTAGGAGCTATCGACTTATAAGAACCAATTGATTTCCAGGTTTTTGTGTTTTTCCAGAGATCAGGGGATATGACAAAGTTATTCGGCAATTCCTTGCTCAACGAGCAATTTCATGTTATTTGTTTTTGTGTAAGGATATCTCAAAAGTTGAGGACTGGATCCGATGAAATTTTGTGGACAGGTTCGTGTGTTGACAAGGATGAACTGATTTGATTTTGGTGAAGATCTGCATCCGGATCCGACTACAAGAATTTTCTCAGTGATTTTTCACCTTTGAGAGAAAGGGCAAAAAACGATATATAGCACGATATCTCAAAAAGTTGTGGATGGATTCGGACAAAACCAGGTGGACAGGTTGGGTGTGTGTCAAGGTCGAATTGATTCGATTTTGGTGAATATCTGGATGAGAGAATTATTTAATTTTTAAAGTGCTTCTTCACCATTGAGAGATCGGGCCAAAAACGATATAGTACTGTACGGCATGATATTGTTGCGAATTTGGAAACCATGAGCACACACAACATTCAAGTCGGATAGCATAGTATATCAGGTAAGTATGTGTTTCTATAGATAGCTGCCTTTGCCCGTGTTTAAAGGTGATTAAATGTAAATGCGCTGGTAGAGTACTTTGATAGCGGTTTTTTCTTCTTCTCTTTTTACAACCCTCTCCCCCCCCCCCCCCCGCCCCCCCCCCCCCACCGCTCTGGCGGCGCATTGTTCCGACGTGCATTTCGAACACGCAAACTGGGCCGGGTATTCGCATCACCTCAGCTTTGAGACCCGCCCAGATGAGATGGGGTGGGCCCCTCGGGCCAATCAGGAACCCCCACCTCAGATCGAGGTCTCCCCCAGAATGAGGGTGCGCCCCTTGGCCAATCGGACCTCACCACCTCAGATCGAGGCTCCGCCCAGACATGAGGCGGTGGCCCCCCTGGCCTCAATCAGAGACCTCACACCTCAGATCTAGAGCGGGGAGGGGCGGAGACGTTCCCCCCCCCCCGAACAGGGTGAATAAAGACCGTCCGTGATCGTGGTTGAGGGTACATCTGAGCGACACGGTGTAACTTTGTCTTGAGAGCTCGTCTGTGTCTCGTGGCTTTCGATCGCTGCCTGGATCACGTCGTTCTCTCCTCCGCGGATCGATCACCTTGAAGACCACACGAGTGAAAGCTCCAGACAACCCTGTCTCAGCCCGACTTTCCGGACCTGTTTTCAATTAAAGACCTTGCGTCCGATTCTTTTGTCTGTGTGTGTGGTGTGTGCTAGTGTGTGCGTGTGCTGTGTGTTGTGTGTCGTGTGGTGGTGTCGGGGGGGTTTCCCATGGGCCCGTCTACTAAGCAGTAAACTGTTTAAGTGTTTTTGCTTGTATGGACGTGCATTATTAGTATTCGGTTTAGTTCTGCCTCTTGCGTGCTTCCCTAGTTCCCCCCATTATTGTATAAATAAATCCCATTTGTTAAATGTTTCGGCTCGTTCGTGTCCATTCCTTCATTGGCTGCGCGTGCTGCGTGTTGGAGAAATAGTAAAAGTGGTTACGGCTGTAAATAGTGGGGCAACTTAGCATAACAATTGTGCATTTTGTGAGGAAAGCACCAAATTTGGCACACTA
>CM068957.1:19763250-19793751 GCA_035128595.1 Eptatretus atami
CACGTGGTTCAGCAGCCATATTGTTTTTAACATAAAAACCTTGAAAAATCATCTCCGAAATGGCTGAATAGATCAAGGCAAAACTTTAAAGGTATGATTGCCAACCATGAGGAACAAAAAGTTTTCCACCTGTGATGTCATAAGTCACATGCTTTGGCAGCTATGAGTTTTTGAAGAATAAACCTTTAAAAACCTTCTCCAGAACGGTTTGACAGATCGAGGGGAAACTTCACCTTGAAGATAGCAGAGTGTTCACAAATAATTAATCGGCCACATGGTCTGGCAGCCATATTGGATTGAATGCAAATCTCAAAAAAATCTTTCTTTTGATCCGCTTCATCAATCGACGTGAAACTTCACAATTATAATTTCGTCGTCATGGGAAATATATTGTTATGTTTGTGGGGTGGATGAAGGGATTGCATAAGAAAGATAGCATTGTATAGAGTTGCTTGGCCCGTGGATGTGTAGGATATATCTCGATGTAACCAAGTAGGAGACTGAGCTTCAGTGTTGTGTCACCACACGGGGGGGGGGGGGGGGGGGGGGGTTGGTGCCATGCTAATTAGATAGGGATTAGGGATAATTTCTCCAGTATTTAATCACCCCCTGTGACTTTTCCCTATTTTTTATATTTCAAGATCGGCAATAAAGGTGGAGAAACACGTCCCTAAAACAACTACAAGCGGGCAGAAAGCCCCACCTTCAAAGGGTGACAACAGGCGAAGTCACGCACCTGAGGGATGACTGATGCGCGTGAGGTGAGACGCAAAAAGAGGAAGAGGGCGTAGAAGGTGAGTAGTCTAGGGACTCGGAGGACACGGAGGATCTCGCTTTTGCTTTCGGCACGACGAAGGCTGCACGGTTCTCGTATTCATGCTGCTGAATTTGCGGCATGCTGGACAAGACGCTGGCCGTCCGACTCAGAGATTGTCTCGTGGTGTGGTTCATCGTTGTGAACAGACCGAGTGTGGGAAAGGAACGTCGGCATATTCACGATGGAGAATAAACCACAGCGCGGTTCATGAGCCGTGATGTCGAGTGCCATCTCCGCGCTGCTTAACGAATGGCTTGGTGCCATTTTTTTGAGCGCGTCTACGAAGCGCCTTGATCCCACGTTCCATGAAGACCATCTCGCCGAGACCCCGAAGCTAAGTGCCGAAATAAAGGAATTATTTTTATTTATTATCTGTCCCCTTGTCTGTGTGGAGGTGCCTCAACTATAATTAGATTTAGGTTATCTCACAGTTTTCTTTTGTTGTTATAATTTGAATTATTGTCATTGTCCATCTTTGATTATTGTTATTCAATTATTATTTAGTTAAGTCAATTTGCTTGTGTCAGTGTATTTGTGCCGTTCTGTACACTTGCTTAACTGGTTTCCGCGTGTGCATCAATCTCCGATTCTCGGCTGTAGGCCTCCAAGGGAGAAGTTTGGCCATCCCTCCAGGTAGGGTGTACCCCCCCCCCCCCCGGACACGACAATATGTTTAAATTTCAACCTGATCGGACGCATGGTTTGGCTTCAAGAATTATTTCATATTTTAAATCTGGGTTCAGGATTTAAATCAAACTTGATACAAGTATGTGTGATGATGTAATAATGTGGGCGGAAGCACATTTGGTGACGTCAAAGAGTGACTGCCACGTTAACTTTAATCTACCGCACAATAATCATACAGACTCTGCCCTCCACCCTCACCCCCCACTCCATGCTGATTGGTATGCAAAGTTTCACATGACAGGTATATGCTAGTTTCAGCGTTTGATCTACAAGGGAAAACAATACGTTGTCAATTGTCTTTTCTTATCATTGTGAATATCACATTGAGTTTGATGGGAAAACGAAAAGGAACCAAAATGGAGATTTTTTTATCATATTTGTGATGTGCATAATAGACTGCTAAATACTTCTCGACCGTGCCCTCGTAGACTTGGGCGTTCCCTGGAGTCAAGTCTTGGCACATTCTAGGGCGATAATCTGTGGTCCTTCGTCGCTTCTTCATAATCTGGCATTTGTTACGCAACTTGTGTGGTGTTGGTGGTGGTGGAGGAGGAGGATTCCCACACTCCTCTTGTGGTGAACGGCCCATTACTCTGAAAACTCGTGAACGTTTTCGTGCCAAACTCTCATCCATTCATTCACCAACCATACACTCACCCAACCATTCAACCACACACTCACCCAGCCATTCGTCCACTAACCTGTCCACACACTCGGCTACCACTCATAAGTCATCAACCATTCAACTACACACACCCATTCATCCACTCGCTCAGCCATTTATCCATCCATGCAGTCACCCACCCACTCCCTCATTGGGAGGAGGAGGGGGGTGTGGTTGATGACTTGGGGAGGTGGGCAGTTGAGGACTTGAAGTTATATTTTACTTTGTGCAGGTGTTTTACAGGTACATGCTAGTATACACTAACATCCATCCACTTATCAATCCTCCAACCCATCCATTTGTTCCCTCAACCACCCAGTGGTCGATTCAGCTCCCTACTCATCAGTCTGCTCACTGCCACGTGGGTAGCTGTCGTTGTTTCTACTTTTCACACTAACTTCACCATGAACCGAAACTTCCTCATAGAACCCGAAACGTTTCCCGCCATCTCCCAGCAGGCGAGAGGAGGGGACCTCGGGATGGAGATGCACGGATCTATCATTCCGTCAGGAACACTTAAGGAGACCGGACGGGAATCAGACGGACGAATCAGCCGGCATTCTACACGTACCTGAGTGGATCGAGGCGTTAGAACCATGACATGTCGAGAAATCTCGTGCTGAGCTGTGCAGGGGTCCAAGCTGGTCCGTCCGGAAGTCCGAGTATGGGTCCGTGGGGGCTGTCGATAGCGTAGAGGCCGAGTAACCTCGTCGGTCACAGGAAGTCAGTTTGAGAGTCCCCGACACACTTGATACAAGGTGGTTGCGGTTGTGGTTGTTTGAAGCGCAATTGAGCGAGACCGTGGGTTCAGGGTCGAATCCTAGCCCTAACGCGAAAACGTCGAACAAATTCCTCGACACGCAGTTTCCGGCAAAACCTCCCAAACTCGTATTCTCGCCTCCTCCTCCCAAAGGGCGTTCCTTCAGAGGAGAAAGGGTGATCCTCGGTGCAGCACACCATCGTGCACCAACTGCACTCCTGTCATTTCCTTCACATCCACCATCGCTCGAAGCAACCTGTGAATTGTAATTAATGATCTTCGAGGCGTCCGGAGCAGTTACAACAAAAGGCAAATCCACGACTTTGCAAAAGGGGATAATAATAAATAAATCCCCTTACAAGTGGGGAAAGGGGGAGAGGAGAGAAAAGGGGGAAGAAAACACGGAAAATGAAGCTCAGTGTGCGTACGGTACAGCGGTTACCTGCACGTCCAGGTACAACGATTACCTGCACAACCAGCTGGTTGAAAATGGTGAAGGATGTGACGACTCCACATTCCTTGCAGCTCTCACATTTAACCAATAGATCGACCTTTGCTGATTCCAATTACCATAGTATCACACCTTCACAGCATACCTGTGCAGTCTTCAAGCAACGTCACCCACCTGGCATTCTCATTAGGGACGTAGGCCTTTGATGGGGGCGAACAGAACCTGCAGCATGAATATCTCAGAACCAACGAACCATCTGATTTGATCCAAATCTAATGGTACCCTGAGCAAGAGAGATAACTCATGATGCTCCACTATTGGTAGATCTTTCGATAGCTTTGTGCATTATGTAGTTTAAAATATTGGAAGAATCACAACTTTTACAACCATTGCAGATTTATTACCAAAAAGTCAATAATGACGCAGATTTCAATTAAATGTACAAGGTCATTCCAGGGTCTCGGTGTGCTCGGGTTGGACACAAACTCCTTTGTAAAGCCACAGATTTGTTCCCAAAGGACAGGAATAAGCTGCAAAAACTCAAATGATTTCAATAATAAAACATGTAGGTATAGAAAGGGCTGGAGGGGTGGCCGAGAGGTACGCACACTATCCCGGGTTCGAATCCCGACCCAGCTATAAGCTATCATCCCGGTGTTTCACAGGCAGGACGATTCATCAATGTGTGCCGTCCCTCGGATGGATGTTACGCGTCTGGGTGTCCCGTCTGCTCGCATTAGTTTCCTCCTCGAAGAGTAGTTGAGTTATAGCCGGCACTCTGGCCAAATTCTAAATTTCTGTTCTCACCTACAGGGGGCACTGTATCAGAGGCACAACTGCATCCCAAATAAATGATGCGACCGGCAGCTCTATGCTGCATCAGATTATTAGAAAGAAGAAGACGATTCCAAAGTGTTCAATTCAATTGTGGTGGGAAAACTAGGCAAGCTCCAAAACAAGCAAGGACATTTAAGTGACGTCACCACTGCAAGAGGGGTTGAGAAAATAAACAAACATTGCACAAAAGATGCTCCATGTCTGTAATCAATCAAACCTTCCCAATGAAGCGCATGAAGGATCCAAATAAATTCCCAAAACTGTTTCCGTGCTTGAAGGCAGACGCCATCAAAGTACATCTCTCTGAC
Organism: Eptatretus atami; assembly: GCA_035128595.1. Taxonomy (NCBI): domain Eukaryota; kingdom Metazoa; phylum Chordata; class Myxini; order Myxiniformes; family Myxinidae; genus Eptatretus; species Eptatretus atami. The sequence goes on from CM068957.1 coordinate 19,767,775, forward strand.
CTACGGAGTCAAACCATGCAAGAGCAGCGAGAAGGCCATGGACAAGGTGCTCCCCAAACCCAACATCCAGGTGATGCTTCGAGATGGCGGAGGAAGAGGATGCAGGTAGGCCAAGGTGTGGGCAACCCGTGACAGCAGGAAGAGCCGGAAGTGCAGTTTGGCCATGAAAGGGTCGGGGTTGCTGAGGGCATACATCAGGCCAATGCCAAGGAAAGGAAGAACGTTTTCCAAGTCGTTCTGGTGGCACCTGGAAGGTGAAAGGGTGAAGCAATGGCTCAGTGCACACGAGGAAGCGCTTGCTCTAACCGTTAGAGGGAACAAGATCAGTACCTATATCCTCCATTCTTACTTAGGATGACAGTGTTTATAGGGCATTGGGTCGGTATCGGAGAGGCTGCACATTCAAACCAACTTTTTGAGACTTTAAGTCATGGGATTAGGGTGCATGCACTTACAAATCATAATTCATTTTGGGACAGCACCACAAGTGAACGCCTGCAGGCCTTGTGCTTCACAATGTATGCTCAGTGGACCCTTGTGTCCATACCTTCGACACTTTTAATGTCCTTAATGTAAATAAAGATACCTGTAGGCAGTGGTTAGGGTAGACACTTGGAATTGGGGAAGTAGGGGTACCTAACCTACCCAGTCATTCCTCTTTGAAAACCTTTAAAGAAACCCCCCAAAAAACAACTGTCCGGTCCAATGCTCAATGGAGTATCCGAGAGAAGGAAAACAGAGTTAACTGAGATGTGTTATGGTGATATACCCGTGAGAAGCAGAAGAGTTAAACGTGTACACTTCATGCATTCAGACATGATTCACAAAAGTCAACAAGTTACAGGAATCTTATTTGTGTAATCATATTAGCAGTGCAATCGGTATCCAAGCAACCCCACGATGCAGTTCAGGGATCAAACTTTGGCCCAAAACGTTGCAAAAAATGCTTTCACACCACTTCTTCATTCGTATGTCGCACACGGCTGCAGGGTAGCATCACAAGCTGCTGATACAGTGCCCTCTGCTGGTTATGGCAGGAATTTGGAGTTTGGCTATGGTGCCGGTGATAACTCGCCTATTTTTCGTGAAGGACACCGTGGGATCTTTGAGGTCTACCAACTAATGCTGGCAGACGGGACGCCCGGTTTAACTTCCATCCGAGTGACGACGCACACATTGATGAATCGCCCTGCCTGTGAAACACCGGGATGACAGTTTATAGCTGCGTCGGGATTCAAACCCAGGCTGGACAGCTTAGAAGCGAGTGTGCGTACCTCTCCGGCCATCCTGCCAGCTGCTTTACCACTCAACCTGTGCAACAATGTAATCTGCTTTCTACTGATAAGCTGGACTTGATCACTTAGAGGCCAATCCTTGCACATCCCAGTAAAGCGTGAAGAAGTTGTGACTTCTGCAAACTGACATATCAACACTAACACACTCAAAACATGAGAACTTTATGAAATATCAATCAGCAGAGTTTCTTTTTTGGTACGGCGTTACCTTCTCACTCTCTCGACGTCCTCGTGTGTGCGAACGACTTTCTTGGCTTCTTCATTTCTGTTAAATGAATGAAGTCATCGGCATCTTCATTCATCATTGTCATCGGCATCTTCCAAGTTCGCAAAAACCTTCATGGAAAATAAAGAACAATTTCAACACCATATACCTGGAAGATTTAACCACACAAGGCAAATGAGAGTGGGTCCGTTCTATTGTACTAACAATCAGAAACTTGTACACGTATGAAAATGATTTGTTGAAGGTTGATTGGTATAAGTACCTAAAGTTCAAGAACTTTTCTTCTTACACTTGCTTCTTGCTCGTGTACACATTCATGCAATCAGACGTGACTTCATTCATTTAACAGCATCCAACGGGGGAGGTGGGGTTGTGTGAGGGCTGGCAGCATAGCCGACAGGTGTGCACGATAACTAGAAGTCTTGGCTGTAAATGGTTTGAATCTGTCTTTTATAGGGGCGACGAGGCACAGCCAGTAAGTGCCGTTCAGAGCAGATCAGCGAGTTGAATCGCAATAATACTCCTCCAACACCACCACCAAGGTGTTGTACTGTAGCGGGGCCGAGTTTCGGTGGCAAGCATGACCGCTAGATGGAGCAGTAGAGTCGGCTCCACCGATCACCCGGAATTTATAGGTCGTCACCCCGGATAACTCTGGAGCCGACGGGTCCCTTATCGGACCGAAGTTCGCCAATCGGTCGACCACGTGGGGTAGGGTAAATTGCCAATTTCAATTTACCTAAATACCCACGTCGTCTGAACTACCGGGGAAATTCACTCTCGACGGCGCTCGTACGGAACGAGCCGCTAGATAACGGACGGTGCGATCCGAGCGATGGTCACGGAGCTTCCATCGGTCCAATGTTCTTTACAGCGGCAACAACGGCCTGGCTAATTCTTCAACACGCGTCAGCTAAGCCAATGGAAGGAAAACAGCAACGAACTGATACATTGAACAAGGATTTATTTATAATGGGGCAGGAGGGCACGCAGAAGCAGTTATCCGAATAATAGAGAGAGCACAGTTGTACAGAAGCAGGGCACTTATAAATTTATTACTTACTAGATTGGCGCACACAACACACACCAAAAGAAACGGTGGCCACAGCCTTTATTGAGGCCAGCTCGGAGGGGAAAGGCGAGCTGAAGAAGCCTGCCTCGGACTGTCCCATCTGTGGTCTTCGAGCTGATTCGAACCGGGCACCAGTGAGAGCGAGCCGAATCCAGACACGGCGAGCGGATCAGCCTCTCTCAGCTCGTCGCGCTCGTCCTGGCAATCAAACTCTCCTCTGTATCCTTCAGAGAGATGGCACGCACCCTTGCGGTTCTTTGGCGGCAGGATTCTTTAATCCAGCTCTCATTGCCGACAGAGACACGGCGCGCAATCCTCGCGGTTCTGGTGGGAGATGTGTCTCAAGCTCGAGCCCCCTGCTGTCGTAACACACGACCCTTATTCATCGCTGTTCTCGGGGGAGGGGGCGTCGGGGACGGCTCCGCCCGCCCTCCTCCCTCACTGGACGGTTTTGGCGGCACAATCGCTCGTCGCCCTGTCACTGGAAAACGAGCGGCAAGTCCGTCGTTGCCCGGGGGGTGGGTGATGCACGCGGACCCGCTTCCTCACATCGTGAGCCCTCCTTGACTCTGCCACAAAACAGCCAGAGCGAATTGTGAGCCCACCACGTTACTGAACGTACGTAGGCAATAGGGTCGGCTAGAGCGAGTGTAAGTGGATGCTGGCGTTGTCGTGTTATGAGGGGTGTAAGAATGAGAAACCTGGACTCCAAGTAATCACAGCGATTTAATTTTTCGACGCTTAGACACGGGACAGGGACCCTAACTAAAAACCACATACCTATATAACTATTCTATAGGACCTGTATGTTGAGTGCAGTAAGCTTCCAGATTCACAACAATACAACACCATCAAGGAGTCCAACACCAACCAGGTCTTTTTACCTCCTTCCTACCTTTTCAATGCCCCCCCATTGCCCAAAACCAATGCCTACGCACACCAAGAGCAGTGAGGGACTAACGTACATCCGGGTCCTGGAGCGACTAGCACCCAAGTTATACTTCATCGCAAAAAATGGACCGAATGAATAGTAGGTCTAATGTTTAATATCCAGCACTGTCACGTCGTTATCATAACTATAGGAATCTTTGGTTATTATATTCACCAAAACCGTCAGTATGGTATCACGTGGTTACCATAATCATCATTTTTGGAACAACAGGTATAATCTCGGAGCAGTTTGGGTGAGTTAAAGAAGTTTGCCCTGTTCCTTGCTGTTACGTCTCCCTCTGTCACACCTTATTTCCCTTTCCTTCTGCACTTTTTTTTTTTGGGGGGGGGGGGGTGGCATCTTCCAAGTTGGGTAGGTTTGGGAGCAAAAATCGCATATTCCGCCCATTTGAAATGTTTGTGGGATTGCCCCAATGTGTGTACACACACCACACACACACACACACACACACACCACACACAACACACACACACACACAACAACACACACAACACACACACACACACACACACACACACCACCCAGGGCTCGGAGATGATGCGTCTGTTTAAACTTTCACCTGCTACACACGTACGCACATCCTAATTCCACCTCCACGCATGCGGTGTATGCCCGTCTAACTAACTGTTTCACAAATCAAACTTAACTAAAAATATCATCAAACAAAACTTGGACGGCAGAATTCAATTGATCGCCAATGCAGGGATACCCTAATACCAAGTAGGAGGAGGAGGAAGAGGAGATTGGGACCATACTCTGTGCAGAGCGTGGGTGCTGCTTAAGCAGTCTCCTTGGCTATTGGACACAGTATACCAGCATGCTGTCACTCATTTTGCCGACCTCGGAAGGATGACAGGCCGAGTTAACCCCACCTGGTATTAATTCAACAGCTGAGCGGGATTTGAACTCAGGACCTTAGGATCCAAAGCCCACCACCCTAACCATTAAGCCAACACCAGGCATATAATACCAAGAGGGCACGTGTCGGTAATTCGAAGGGACTTACTCGAACCACGTCACTTCCCTTGAAAAGGAAAAAAAGTGGAGAGAACACTGCAACTCCGTTAACAAAGTGATAAAACACAATTATATAAAATAGCTTCGTTACTTACTCGATTATACCAGATTGAAAGCAAAGTTTTATAAAGTTCAAACTACATACACGTGTCCCATGACCTTTATGCTGACAGGACACAGCAAGTCCTTTTATTCCAGTGCAAGACCATCAGTCACGTCTGCAGTGGTAGAGTCTTCTGGTGACCTGGACCCCAAAACGTGAGAAGTTTGAGAAATACCATTTTAAAGTTTGAGTACGAACCTTGAGTGTTGTGCGCCGGTAACTGGTTAAAGGTCCCATGAAAAGGACTTTAAGAAGAACAAACGTGGCGAAAGCATCCAGCGCCTCGTTGGAGTCAAAGAAGTCCAACATTACCGAGCTGGAGCGAGAGTGCAGGCAAAAACCAAATAAATAAATAAATCAATCAAGTACCGCAAGATGTTATAATGAAGAGAGAGGGAGAGAGAGAGAGAGAGAGAAGAGAGAGAGAGAGAGAGAGAGAGAGAGAGAGAGGAGAGAGAGAGAGAGAGAGAGACGAGAGAGAGAGAGAGAGAGAGAGAGAGAGAGAAGAGAGAGAGAGATAGATAGAGATAGAGATAGAGATAGAGATGCGCACTCGGTGCTGTTTCTTCCATTCGATGTCTATCCAATCCCTGTGTTGGACAGAGGTCTTTGTAACATTGACCACATCTGTCCTGACTCGATCACAACTTCCTCATCCTCCATGATTTGCTCTTCCACAAGCCTTAACTTTCCGTAAAAAAAAAAAACATGAAAGAGCAGAACCAAACGGATGAGCAGCGGTGCCAAGGTAGGAGTATTTCACTTTCGAAAAGCTTTCCTTTCGCTGAGTATTGTTTTTGGCACAATGAGCAAACTTCCACAAACACGTGTCACACCCTACACTCCTCGTTACGGTGTGTCATGCAATCAGAGAATATTCCAACAAATGTACCATGAGCACGGTTTGGCCACCTTGTACAAACCAGGAGGGAGGAAAATAGTCAACAGGAGTTTATTCAAATCCACGCCATGAAACCACTGAAATAATCAACCAATCGATTACACGTGCAAAACAATATCATCAAATTAACTCTTTATATTACACACCACTCGATGGGCACATTGTATATTTCGCAGACACTGATCGCAGTCCCATTTACCTCACATGCTGAAGTGCAATACTCCCGGAACGATAAAACATCTCTGACAAATGCCTGACATCAGGATTTTAAAGAAACCGACGAGGAGGAAAGTGTGCGTTCGATGTACGGCTGGCAGGACATTTGCACACATCCATCATGCCATGGCAAAGTCTTGCGCAGCTGCGTAGCGCCCCGTTACGTGCGTGAAGATCTGTCAGGAAGAGGCAGCAAACATCCACAAGGAACACTTGTTATCAACTCAAAACACCGAAAGAGATATTGAAGGAGACCAGGGTCTACGAGCCTCGTGGATTGAGTCGATGGGAGCTTTATCGGAGAGTTAGACTACATGGGCACCAGTAAGTAAACATGTTTTGGCCATGACCTCATTGTTATACCAATGGATCACAATTAACAGGACTCGACTGCATATGACCATTCTCCACAAGGGAAACCACCGAAGGCACTGGGACAAATGGGCCGTACTTGCCGCTCGATGTCCAGCAGGAGCGAGCTTGCTCCCAAACGGAAAAGCTCCGGCTGCAGCCACTCTATTCCCAGTTCTTCGGCAATCAGCATCAGCCAGCAGAGAGCGTCTTTCGCTGTCCGGATCCCACCCGCGGGTTTAAACCCGACCTGCAGGGAAAAGCTAAAATGACGACTGACCACGGCAAAACGCCTGGCACAGGAACAACAAACACACCGTGTTCAAATGGCACCACCAACATCTGATTATGTTGGGGGCACCGAATCCACCTTGAATCCTGTTCGCTGGTAGTATTCCCAAATTGCTCTCGTCATAACCACGCCGGCCGGGAACGTAGCATTCACGGTTTCCTTCCCTGTGGAAGTCTTGATGAAGTCTGAACCTGCAAAAGGAAAGCTAAATCCAGACAAGGCCAAAGGGCACTTTGGAATCGAAGATAGAAGTGCAATTCAAATCTCACTTCCACTCTGCTGTTGGTGTTTCCACCTTTCAACTCTGTGCCCTTCCATTCTGCTCCAAGGTGTTCCATGAGCCTCGATCATATATACAAACTAGAAGGGCACTTGGTAGAGCGCATACCTCCGCCAGGCTCATTAGTTTACGTTTTGTATCCCACTGATGGGCCGGATCTGGCGTCGGACGGGAACTAAAATTTAATTGGCTTGTTCTTGTCACTGAACCAACTCAGCCACCAAGTTTCATCCGAATCTGTGCATAACTTTTTGAAATATTGTGCTATATATAATTTTAGCCCTACCACGTAATGGTGAAGAATCACCTAAAAAAATTCTCGGATCTGGATCTGGATTCGGATCGTCACCAAAAATGAATCATTCTAACTTGTTACCTACCCAACCTGCCCACCGAGTTTCGTCCAAATCTGTCCAACCTTTTTGAGATATTTTGTTCACGAACAATCAAACAAACAAATGAAAAATCACTCATCGAGCGACACTTGGCAAAATGGAACGGCACTGAGTGGAGCACATACCTCCGTCAGGCTGAACAGTTGACATTTTGTATCCCAATGATAGGTCAGATCTGAATCCGGACCTGAACCAAAATTGAATCGCCTTGTTCTTGTCGCCTTACCAACTCTTCCACCTCGTTTTGTCACAAGTCATCCACAACTTTTCGAGATATCATGCTATACATAGTTTTTGGCCTTATCTCTCAATGGTGAAGAATCATTTAAAAAAATTCTCATCTCCGGATCCGGATTTGAATCTTCCCCAAAACGAATCAATTGGTCCTTTTCACACACCCAACCGGTCCACAAAGTTTCTGTGGAATCCATCCATAACCTTTTGATATATTGTATTATATATTGTTATGGTTGTGGTGGTAGATGGAGGAGTTTAATAGGGAATTTAGGATTGAACAAGTCTGGAGACGGCAATGGTTCACGAGCGGTATTTGACGATGTAGATTGTTTCAGAAGTCAAGGAGAGAGAGATCGATTCAGATCAAGTACTTCGGAGAGAATTTAATCAATGGAAACAACCTCACGGTATAGTCGCTGGAGCTATTTGTTTTTTTTAATGATTTTTTTTATCAAACCGCTGTCACAACGGGAACCCAAACGGGTTCACCAGGTTCGCTAGTATATACGATTATATGCATGATCCCCCAAAGTTGTCAAAGTACAGCCTCCATGTTATTAATAACTGTACTTACTTTGTAACAAGCTTTTCCTAAGTGTATATCTTTGCACATTTATGTTTGACATAATATACTTTAAAATCTCACAATCAAGTGATTAACGTGACTACCACATATTCTCAGACAGGGCTGGCTGTGAGCAGGTTCGTGTGAACTTCCCGGACCAATCGACGACACAGGAATTTTGGCCAGTTCGTTCCTCAAAACTATATGTCATGGTCGATAATTCACCGAACATCATCTGTTTTATCAAAAAGCAAAATACAGAATGCTGTGCTTGTGTGCTGAATTGCAGGATTCCATGAAATTCAAACTGGCTTTCGGAGCTACTCATTAATTACAACCCCTCCACCTTCGTTTTTTCACGTTTGTTGTTGTTACGACAAAATTGAAAAATTCATCACATGTCGGTCTACCCATGTTTGTTGTCCTGTGAGTGCGATAATCGGCGGACCTTCAGCTGTCTTCGTCAAACTTTAACAACAGAGGCATTTTGAAGCCAAAAGTGAGGCCATCAGGTGTTTTTTGACTTAATGTCAAAGGCAAGGTGGCAGTGACGTCATTTGCATAAAACGCTGTGGAAAAAAGTGGTTACGCCATGTGACATCAAACGGGAACAAAAATGAGTTGGAAAACATTGCTACAAATTCCGGCAGTTGATAATCCGATCCGTTATTAAAACACAAGATTTTCGGGAGGGGCGGGACAGATGACCATTCAAAAATGGCGGCAGTCCGTGACGTAAATGTCGATTCCATGGCAACACCAGTCGACCATGTAAAGAAAAAGGGGGTTTTTTTGGACAAAAAAAAGACGATAAACTTGGAAACACTTCACGATACAGGTATCAAATTGCAACATGTCAAAGGTCAAGGTCGGTGAACTGTCTTTGCATATTCTTGTCATACTGTCAGGGTAGGTTAGCTGTTAGGGTAGGTTTTCATCCAACTGCCGATGCTTCTGTTATCTTGCCAAAACGAAGTTTTTGCAAGAATATTTAGTCAGCTGTATGTTTTTTAATTTTTTTTTTGTTTGTCTGTAATCAGTATAAATAATTCTGCAGAGCACAGTTTATCATGGGAAATTTTGTAACTCGGTCATAGAGCCTATAGAGGCCTTTCAGCCGCGATAAAAATGAAGGTCAAAGTCAGGTCACTGGTCGCAAATCAGGGGAGTCGACGAAACCTTATTTTTTGAAGTAATTTTGACATCGGATCGTCTTTCAACACTTCATGGGAAATATAGTTCATGGTCTGCGCCAGCTGATTAATTTTTGGTGCGATTGGCCTTGACCTTCATGTTTTTTTTTTTGTTTTTTTTTTTGTGTGTCTGTAATCACATATAATCACTCTGCAGAGCACAGTTATCATTGGAATTTTGTAACTTTCGCATATCAGAGGCCTATAGAGTCCCTTTCAGCGCAATAAAATTTTGAAAGGTCAAGGTCAACGGTCAAGGTCACTTGTCGCAAAATCAGGGAGTCGACGAAACCCTTATTTTTGAGTAATTTTGATCGGATCGCTCAAACTTCACGGAAATATCAGTCATGTCTGGCGCTCAGCTGAATTAATTTTTGGTGCGATGGCCTTGACCTTCATGGTTAGCGCCTAGGTCAAAACATATTTGACCCCAAGGTCAAATTTCAAGTTTTAGGAACCATATCGTGTAGTACCATCAAATTGAACACCTCGATGAAGTGCTTCCTAGATAGTCAAGCTGAGACATTATGACGCATTTGGTGACGTTATAGGCAACGCAATATTTCATGGTTACTCTGTAGAACGATTCTCATCGGAATCTCTCGTAGGCAGATAGTCCTCAAGGAGTCGCTCCTGTGATAGCAGCTCTGTTCACCTCAGTGTGACCTTAAAGAAGTCACACGTGGTCAACCTTGGCAAGATACGGGTCTATCTTGCCAAACGAAGTTTTGCAAGATATGTTAGTCATCTGATTTTTTTTTTTGTTTTTTTTTTTTTTTTTGTTTGTTTGTTTGTTGTTTTTTGTCTGTAATCACGAAAAAAAATTCTGGCAACCACAGTTTTCATTGGAAATTTTTGTAACTTCGCACTATATATCAGAGGCCTATGGAGTCCCTTTCAGGCCATAAAATTTTGAAGGCAAGGTCAAAGGTCAAGGTCACTGGTCGGCAAAATCAGGGGAATCGACAAAAAACCCTTATTTTTGAGTAAATTTTGATCGGACGCTTCAAACTTCATGGGAATATAGCATGGTCTGGCGCTCAGCTGATATTTTGGTGTCGCGATTGGCCTTGACCTTCATGTGTTTTTTTTTGTTGTTGTTTGTTTTTTTTTATCTGTAATCACGTATAAATCACTCTGCAGAGCACAGTATCATTGGAATTTTTTGTAAACTTCGCATATCAGAGGCCTAATAGAAGGTCCCTTTCAGCGCATAAAATTTGAAGGTCCAAGGTCAAAAGGTCAAGGTTCACTTTTCGCAAATCAGGGGAGTCGACGAAACCCTAGTTTTGAGTATTTGAATCGATTCGTCTTCAAACTTCAATGGGAAATAGTTCATAGGTCTGGCATTCAGCTGATTAATTTTGGTGGCGATTGGCCTTGACCTCAATGGTTAACGCCTCAGGTCAACATATTTTGACCCAAGGTCAAAATTTCAAGTTTAAGGAACCATATTCCCCCCGTGGGTAGTACCTCAAATGAACACCTCGTATGAGTGCTTTCAGATAATCAAGCATGAGACATTATGACGGATTTGGTGACGTTTGAGGCAAACGCATATTTTTCATGGTTATCTGTAGAACATTCTCATCGAATCCTCTCGTAGGCAGATATTCCTCAAGGAGTCCGCTCCTGGTGGAATAGCAGCTCGTTACGTCAGTGTACCTAAAGAAGTCACAACGTGGTCACACCTTTTGCAAGATACGGATCACCCTCGGGTGACATTGGTTTATTTGTTTTCTGCTGTTTGTGAGCAGGATATCTCAAAAAGTTGTGACAAGATTCAGACGTAAATATGGCGGGAGGTTGGGTGTGTGGACAAGGACTAATTGATCTGGATCCGATACTAGAATTTTTAAAGTGATTCTTTTTTCAACCATTGAAAGTAAGGGCCAAAAAATGATATGTAGCACAATATCTCAAAGCGTTATGGGACAGATCAGCCTGTTATATAATTTCGGATATTTCTATCTGTGTACTCCCCATTTAAACAGCCGGTGTATTTTTTGACCTTTTTCTGTCTCGAACATCGCTTTGGAAAGCAAGGACGACTGGTGAAGAAGGTAACATACTGACAGAGATATGTCCTGGAGAAGCAGCCCCGATTGATCTCATGTCTCACATTGAGACCATCCATGTGGGAGATGGTGGTGGTGTGGAAAACACCAAATACAAGCCAGCTTGGGTCGGTGAACGAAAAGGAAAGGAAGGAGAAAAAGCTACACTGCAAGTAACTGGGGCGTTGAGGGAGGGGAGGTTTGGGAAGGGTTAATGGTGTAGGATATTATTTAGAGTACAGCAAGCCTCGCGTTTCGTGGGGGTTACGTTCCTGGAAAACACCGTGAATAGCAATAAACGCGAACACTAAACAAAGGGTCCGTATGGGGAAAGGCGTTTAGGCTGGCATGCTTATTTTGGAAAAGTAAGGGAATGCTTCAGGCTATCAGAATAACACATGATCACATGAAAAAACATATTTGCTCCATCTTACTGTGATTACTAAACTTACATTTTACTTTTGGCAACACCGCTCTCTCCAAAATTCCATATCGAGGCGATGCATGACTGTCCATCACCGGCACCGAAGAAGGGATTCCTCCGTTTTCCTCTTCGTGTTTCCTTGTTTGTTTGTTGTGCTGGGCGATATCTCAGCCACATCCGCTGAGCTCGGAAGCTGAACATTTGGGACATAAGTGAAGATGTGCTTTGACAAAAAACGGTATTTTCTTATATTTTCTTGACTTGATCAATTGTTGATTATTACTTAATTATTATCCGATTTATTAATCACTCTATTTATTTTATTTCTCATTCTGGGCAATCGATTTGTGGAGACGGGGCCGTCGTTGCCGAGTCAGCGACGCTAAGGTGGAGCAGTAGGGTCGACTCTACCTGAACACCCGGAAATCTAGATCGTACCTTTCTGGATTTTCCGAAGGTACGGCGTCTTCTTACAGACCGTGAATCATTCAAGTAAATCAATCCACTGGACAGGTTATCTACCAAACCTTCAAATACCTAGAGGCCCAGCGGGCGAGCTACACCGAGGATCACACTCTCGAGGCAACTCGTACGGGACGCAGCCGTAGCGTGCTTCGACCCGGCGTAACCCGAGCGGAATGGTTACCGAGGTCCCGTCGTCCAAATGTACAATTTGGCCGCTTCCCAATTTCCCAACACGCACGCTGCTAAGGCCAATGAGAAGAAACAGACGAAACGAGCTGAAACATTTAAGCAGGGGAGTTTAATTTATAAGGGGGAAAGGGGGAAGCACGCCAAGGAGCAGAGTATCCATGATAAAGAAATGAAATCGAATGTCAAGCAAAGCACTTCCAGTTTTATAACTTAAAAGACGGGGCCCCAACGGACAACAACATCGCACACAACAGATACCCAGAATAAGAAGAAATGGACGCTTCCGCCTTGTCGGTTGGCCGCAGATGAGCGAACCAGACTGCGAGCGTCGAGATTCGACAGCCATGCAGCGAATGCTGACCAGCCGCTCCAGCAGACCAAGCAGCGTCGGATGCGACCAGCGCTCTCAGCAGACCAGAATCAGCGTCGAGATGCCGACCTGTGCTCCAGCAGAGCAGAGCAGCGTTGAGAGCGACGCGCTCCAGCAACCAGATAGCAAATTCAACGTCGGCGACGAGACGAAGCAGAAAGAAGCGCCAGTGGAGTATGCGACCCAGCATCCGAGAGATGCTTCAGCGGCTCGAGCGGACAAAACGCATTATCCTTGTCTTCTCGCGCTCATGTCCGACATCATGCTCTCCGCCTGTCCGATCGCGCCGCAACCTTATCCCCCTTGTCCGGGAGGGGGGGGTGGGAACGCCGCTTCTACCCCGCTCTCCTCACTGGACGGTATTGGCGTGCCATAATCCGCTCGGCGCCCCCGTGAATGGCCGAAAGGGGCGCCAAGATGCTGATTGGACGGAGTGGGCGTGAACGGCCGTTCGAGGCGGACCGCCTTCAAACAGGAGAGTAATATGGGTCCGTGTGGCGCCGCCCATGTTACGTGTTGCAACGCACAGCGTGCACTGTGCGGTGGAGGATGTGGAAGAAGCGAAGGCAGATGTCGTTGGTGTTGTTGTTATTAAAATCCTAACTATCAAGAAGACTCCGCAGCGCAGAACATCCAATTCCCACTAGACTAAGGGACGGGACCCTTAACTAGAAACACATACTATCGAAAATAATCTACAGCTACGGACGGCTGTCTGTCTGTGTGCACGAGGCTTCCAAATTCCGTTAACAATATCCGGCCCCTTCGAGCCTGAACACTGATATTTGGAACACGACAGTGAGCAGTGATTTGGCTATATACGGTATTTTGATTTATTGATAATCAAATTAATTCATCATGAATTGTTACACGCCGCTCCCTCCAATATCCGACTCCTGTGCTGCAAGGTGGCATCGTGCGGGCACCGAATGTGCCCGCAGCAATGTCGCCGAGCTGAGGTGTGTTATTTATTTATTAGCATTGGGGCATGTGTACTTTCAAATGTCCTGCTACTTGTTTATATGATTTTTGGAAAGAACATTTATTCGAAACAAATAAATGTCACAAATTCTTCAGGAAACTAATGAATTATGAATGGAGAATGAATGTACAAAAGTAGTGGTGACTGCATGTCTGCACGTTTTTGGGTATCAATTAAGGGCAATTTCTTAATGTCAATGCTGTTTCAATGTTCTTTATGAAAATCCTCGAGATTTTTCCGAGTTTTTTTTTTATCGATTGGGTGAGGTGAGTGGAGGGGGTTGGGGGGGGGTGTGGAAGTGGAGGGGGGAATAATCAAAGTGGTGTGTGGGGTGTCATTTGGTTGAGCCAATTTTTCAGAAATTAATGAGTCGATGTGAAAGAACAAATACATGTCTGTGAGACTTAGAAAAATAATAGAGAAGGAAATCATTTGGGGCTGCAGGTGTTTTAAGCAAGCTCATGAAGAAGCAATGATGGTTCAATCAAACGCCGTCGAAACGCTTCTCTGTCCTTCAATGAGCGGGTTTTTTCCAGAACTTTACCGGTTGTACACCGACCAGAGCAAAGGTACGGCTGCCTGTTTTATTTGTGTCTTGAATGCTTGATGTGGTGATGGCGGCCACGAAAGCCGAAATCCATTGTGCCGTACGAATTGTAATCTGTACCACAGAAAATCCTCGTGAATGAGTCAAAACCGTGGTGGTATACCGCGAATAGTGAGGGTTTAATGTAATTGCCTTTATAATATGGAAGTGCAAAAAAAGACAAATGCTTCTCCAATTTTGTTTCTCTGCATTCCATGCCAGTTTTCGGTTTATGAAAGATGTCGCATTTTGCCCCCCCCCCCCCACCTCACCATATTTTGTGTGATTGTAAATCGTGAAACACTGGTAGCATGCTGCTCATGGTCAGACTTATTAACATCAAATACAATTTCATGCAATAGCAAGCATACTTTTCTTCCTGTTTATTACAGATTATAATTGGGGTTTATGATGAAAATAGAAACGCTTACCCTGCCGCAGTCTTGAAGAAAAAAGTACATGGGAGGGGTCTTTGAACTCTTCTTATCGTTTCCGATCCCGATCATTAGCCAAATCTGATTTTATTTAACAAAATTTAACACGTTAAATTGGTTGTTGCTCGCACCTGTTTTGTTTCCTTTATGTAAGTTCTAAAACAGTAAGTTCATTGTTGTAATGAGTTTCACTTTTGTTTGACTGTCCAGACAGGCAGAGAGACTAAAAAAATTACCCTTATAACCCTGTAACGCACTGTGCGATCTGGACGAGATTCCACACAATTATTCCAAATTCAAAAGCCAAAGTACTGCATAACGCAAAGTTCTGTGTTCCGATTAATTTTCGATTGTGTAAGCAGTGTCAAATATAGAATTACAATCTTGAAAATAAAGTAAGAGAGGAGAAAATTGAAACTATTGATGGTGGGCACTGTTTGCTTGAAGCTCAGCCCTGCCCGATCAAGCGGCCACACCGCATGATCCAGTGAACCCATGACTCCCTCAGGCCCCGACCCAGACGCCTACTGACCTCTGGCCACAGCCAGCAAGAAACACGAATATCAGTGCCCAAGGAAGTGAATCTCTCCATGACCCTCAACATCCACCACACAACAGGTACATGAAGCAGAGCAATATCCAATATGTCATTAAAGTCTGGATCTTAGTTTTGACCACAGAAGACCTGTATTCCCCTAAAGTGGCTTTGACCTCTCATTCAGCACCTCAAGGGCCCCAAAAGGATCACCATCTCCGCACAAGAGTGACTGTATCATCTTTGCAAAATATCAAGGTCCAGAGATCTTGATTTCCCAAACGATGCACCGCAGTTTGATCTCTCCAACATTCCTCCCCAGAATCCAGTCCATACAGTTGCTTGATAAGTGTGGCCAGTACCAACCCTGACGAATCCAGTAACAAGTGGATAAATCAAGATGGTATCCCACATTTCACAGCACTCATCAGCTACCAGAAAAACGGAAAGGTATTCAGGACATCAGATTGATCAGTTTTGGGGCACCCCACGAAGACATAGAATCCTCCAGAGGGCATCTTCGATCACTGAATCTAACACTTGGCAGCATATCACAACATAGGCTGCAGCATGCCTTTGCTGAGACTTCGTCTACGTTTGGTGAGACGCGCGAAAAACAACGGAATAACGGTCTATCGTTTGACTTCTTTGATGTAACCTGACTGCTTTGGTCGCTGGTGCGCTCAACCGCAGATGGCGGGAAACCCGATCAATAATTATTTTAGGCAAAGATCTATTACCCCAGACACGTGAGAGCAGCGTTGCCCCTCGTATTGTTGCAGTCCTGACGATGACTCACTTCCCTTTCCACGAGAGATGACACAAGACCCTCTTCCAATCCGTTGGATGATCGCCTGTGTTCCAGGCAGAGCACAGAACTGCATGCAAGACTCAGTAGAGCAATTTCACCAGCCTTGAGAAGCTTCAGGCCTCCTTGTCCACCCCGGCGCAGCATACAGTTTTCCACCTCACCCCCTGAACAGCGCAGCTCTGCCATTAAGCCTGGCCCTGCGTCTCTGATCAGATCGGTAAATCCAGTGGTCCCTTGAGAGACAACAATTATTCTTCGCCCAAGGTGAAGTTCCAAGACATCCACTGGCAACATCAAGGATGGTGGTCTTGAAGGCACTCTACAACTCTCAAGGATTCCCCAAAGCAGCCAGACCCCCCACCCCACCCAATCCCCACTCTGCCATGTTCGCAAACTCTCAGCTGCCCCTCGTCACTTGAGGCTGCCAACATCGCCTCGGCTTGATGGATCATTCTCCCGATTTAAGCGCAACTTTAATAGTTGCTAACCCACAATGCCTGTGGTTTGTATCGAGGAATTGAGCACTCCAATCGACTCTCGCAGTTGTAGGGTCACCTCCAGCAACCATTCATGAGCACATGGTCAATCTCCTTTGCCACATCCGCAGCTGTTGGAAAACCAGTCCAGCGATGAGCCTGTGGGCGCTGAAACCATGAACCGGCCACCCTAAGCCCACGACTTCTTGCAAAGTCAAGGAACTACTGCGGTTCTGGTTCACAGTTCCAGACCCATGGGGACTAACACATGTCTCATAACCATCCCTATCAGTTCCAGTCGATGCATTGAAATCCCCCAAGACTAGAAGAGTATCTCGCCTGAGGCACTGATCAACCACAGACTCGAGCGTGGCATAGAAGCGTCCTTCACGGTGAGATCACTCGACTCAGTCAGAGCATATCCAGAGACCAAGGAAATACACCCAAGGAGTGACGAATATTTAGTCTCATAATACGCTCGTTGACCGGTGTTACCTCAATTGCCATTGGAATTCAGCTATTGGACACAGCTACAGCAACTCCTTGGGCATGGTCACCATCAGAGTGACCAGACCAATAGCTAGTCGGTGTAACCACCCGCATGATCTCAACACTATCAGGTCTCAAATTGCAGAGAGTGCTGCAATACCGATGTTCAAACACTTTAGCTCAGATGATAAACAGAGACAGGTAATCATCCTCTCTTCTCTTGGGCCAAGGACATTCAGGCACCCACACCAAATGGACCACCTCAGGTTAACTTAAGGAGACCACCGTCTGGTGGACGACACCTCAGCATCACTCGCCACACACTTCTGCAATCTGATCAGGAAGCTTACCCCGTGCTTTTCTCCGCCATCAAGGAATGGGGGTCCGAAGGCTTTGCCCAAATTTCCGTCATCCGGTGGACTGCCCTGTGAAGGGCAGCAGCACAGAAGAGTACTCCCACGGAGTGGTTTTCATTTTCTTTGCATTTGTGGGTTTTGCGGAGTGAAGGTTTTACGGTGGCCAGAGGCAAATCCTGCCACCAACCTCCTAAAAAAAGTAACGCACTGCAGGCGGACGTCCAGAGAGACAGTTGGGCAGCATAGAATTGGATGGCCGTTGACTCACAAGGAGCTCCTCCTCCCTTTGATGGGAGGATCAGAAGACCCGAAAGAGCAGAGGGAGCAATATCAGAAAATAATATGGTAGAAAACAGAGAAGACTATTGACCTGCCTGCAATGTGAGAACAACAGACCCTTTGCTTTGGCCTTACAAAGGAGATTCCCCATAATTTTGAGAGCTGTATATTCCACAATCCAGGGAAAACAGATTTGATCCTGCGGTGCCAACCATTAACAAGAGCAGTGCAGTACCCATTGAGTGCAGACAAAGACCTTTGTAAACTGTGAGTAGCTCTGATTTCAAAAAAAAGAAGAGATAGATTCGGTGAAGGATGTCCAGTATGTGGCTGGATTGGCGGCCATCTCTGCTATCGGTCACCCAGGAAAGATCACCGCTGATGGTGAACCATGCTTCCATTTATCCGACAGTGTGATATTTCCTTCACAGTGAGAGATGCAGGTGCTGTTTGTCCAGCAGAGGATGGAGTATTGGTATGACCCAATGTGGATTGCTGCAAAAAAGAAGAGAGGGTTTTCCTGAGCAATCAGAGAGGTCATTAATATGTTTACATAAGATAACTTGGGGGGGGGGGGGGTTTATGAGTGGTTAATTATTCATCAGTTATCTCTTAATGAATGTTTTGCATAAGTGTTTGTAACCCCAATTAGCACAGACTAGAGTCGGATGTCGAGCAGCCCCCTTGTAATCCTCCCTCATGTCTGTCCTCTTTTCCCTCCTTTTTTCTGTGTGTAACTCTCAAATCACCTCATTACCTTTCTCACCACACAACTCCACTTCAACGTAGTGATCGACATGAGCGCTCACACACTGCTCTGGCAAAGAAAGGCGATTGCACATATGCTTACTTCAGCACTGCTAGAGATAGGGAGGAAAACGATATGTCGCACGATATCTCAAAAAATCATGGATGGATTCGAAACTAGTTGATCGAGTGGTCGGTGAAAGAACAAGACAATTAGATTTTGGTTCAGGTCCACATTCAGATCTGGCCGAATCAGTGGGATACAAACGTAAACTGTTCAGCCTGGCGGAATGTATGTGCTCCACCGAGTGTCATTCTGTTTTACTCGATTCGCAAGTGTAACAATGTATGTTTCAGCTCTTTCTTGCATGGTGTCTGTTTTGTGGTGATATTCAAAATTGTGGTGTCTGCTGATAAAAAGAGCATGCGGCAAACCATATACCTTCTGTCTGCCGTCAGTGAATTTTCTTTTTGTACTTTACGCCGTCAGGTGGCCTGGCAGTTACGGGCTGTGACGCTCATCGACTTGACTACTCTGTCGGAGACGATGGCCGAGCAACGTCCGACGCCTGTGTTGCAAAGCCAAGCGTCCAGTTCGGCAAGACCTCCTCGATGCCCTCGCTTGTCACATAAAGGTTGCTTTGCATAATAAAAATGGTTTATGTAATTCCACATATTGCAACAAGATGTCGAATATCATGGTGGATTGATGCATGCACGCAGCACGCACGCGATTTAGTTATGAATAACTACGTCACTTCCCTTCATAATCATGAAAATTCCAAAACGTCTGGAAAGCACATGAGTTTGTTTTTGCATCAACATGGGTAAAGGACACCTTTTGCATTTCTTCAACAAGACGGAGCATTAACATTGTGGAGCCTTGCGGGTATATACATTACAGTAGATCTGAGAACCAGTATGACTCACTTGATACACGGAATGCTTGTGGAACGGATGTGGCTCAGGGGATGATTGGACAATCCCCGAGGACAGTAGTTCTCAAATATTTTTGTCTCGGCAATTCTTTGACCTTTTTTTTTTTTTCGATTGAATTAAGAATACATTTTTTTAATTTGGAATTATTTTTTTTATCAACGGAAAATTTGCAACGCCATCTCATTGCTGTCAAATCTGCTTGTGCGAGACTTAATTTTCCTTGCCTTTGAATATATGACGTAGATTGCAGTAGATCATCTCAAATGTGGACATGATGCTCATTCAAGGTGTAAAATCGATCTGTGGTTAAATTATATGTAAACATGTTATGGTACTTTAACAACTTTGTCGAACCGTGTCCATGGTCGGTTGGGAGCGCAAGTTGAGACCAGAGGTCTTTCGACATGCACAAACACAGGCGGTTGTTACCAGAAGATAACATTGTCAAACTGTACCTTCAGCCACTTAAGGTGCAATATTAAAGTGTGCCACTGGGGGGGGGGGGGAGTTGGGGGGGGGGGGCAATATCAATTAGTCTGCATGTGGACTCACTGACACATACTAACAGTCAGATAATAAAACTATTATCGCTTTCTTGCTTTGTTTTGTTCGTACAGTTAATTACTCTTTAGTAATCCGTCCACCTTATTTTTTGCCCCTTCCCTCCACAGAGCTGACTGTAGCCGCAGTTTGGTATACCCTCCCGCGTGCTGATGCCGTCGGACATTAAAATCCATCGGCTGCGACATTCCCGTGGCTTCTTGGTGGGAACCCTTCGACAATATTTTGGAACTCAGATGTTTTGAATTGGTCTTTAATTCATGAAATATTATTTGGAAAACAGACATACAAATCTGTTTGCCAATCTTTTTACCTCCGCCACCGAAGGTGAAGGAGGTTATTTTTCACCCCCTTTCTGTTGTTTGTCTGTCTGTTTGTGTGCAGAATATCTCAAAAAGTTGTAGACAGATCCGGATGAAATTTTGTGGACAGGTTTGATGGTAACAAGGACGAATTGATTTGATTTGGTGAAGATACGAATCCGGATCTGGACCGATAATTATTAATTGTTAAGTGATTCTTCACCATTGAGAGAATGGGCCAAAAACGATATAGTACTGTATAGCATGATATTTCAAAAATGTATTGGACCGATATGTTCTCGTGGATCAGGCATTACATGGTGGAGGTATACGCTCTACGAGTGCCTTCTAGTTTTTTACAGTTTTGACTTTTCGGCATTCACTGTAGTTCCTGTTTTGATCATCTCTCATAATATTAGATTTGCATTTGAGGGACAATATTGAAAATTGTTTTTTTTTTTGTCTGGAACTGAAGTGGAATGTTGTAGAGATCTATCATGTGCAACCCTGTGTGGATTAGGTAATGATTGTAAGAGAATGGCCCATTCCTTCCTCAGTTGCCACGGATTTCCCTCGGGGCCAGACAGGCCTTTGGAGCCGACTTGATGAGATACGACAAGCTGTGGCAGCGGGAGCAAAAAAATCGATATTGTGGTGAACCGGACACTGGTGCTTAGCGCGAAGTGAATGGTGAGGGAAACTGCTTGGAATTGTGGAAACATATCATCGGACGACTTTCTGAATGAGGGTGACTTGAAAATGTTGAAAGAAATAAGAGCTGCTTGCTCTGGTCCATTATTTTAGCATGCATCTTCCTGTCT
Organism: Eptatretus atami; assembly: GCA_035128595.1. NCBI lineage: Eukaryota > Metazoa > Chordata > Myxini > Myxiniformes > Myxinidae > Eptatretus > Eptatretus atami. The sequence goes on from CM068957.1 coordinate 19,788,693, forward strand.
CTTCGCTCAACCTGCGTGCAGAGCTATACCAGGAACTGCGTACATGTCGGCAAGCATGCGGTGAGGCCCATATGAAGACAATCTTGGCAGTCGGAGAGCTAGGCTCGCTGACAATAGTGTACCGTGCCAGCCTGGTGGCCATGATGGCTGGTAAGAAGAAGAAAGCTACACTCCAAACCTCCACATTTGGTCGTGTTGTGCATACAATATAGATTTTTGAGATATTTAAAAAAAATATTTTATTACCTCCGCCACCGAAGGTGGATGGAGGTTATATTTGACTCCTGTCTGTCTGTCTGTCTGTCGGTCTGTCTGTGAACAGGATATCTAAAAACGATTGGAAGGATTCGGACGAAACTTGGTGGAAAGGTTGGGTGTGTGATGAGGACGAATTGATTCAATTTCGATGAAGATCCGGATCCGGATCGGAGAACTTTTAAATGATTCTTCACATTGATGATGGGGCTTAAAACGATATCTGAAAAAGTGTGGACGGATTCGGACAACACTTGGTGAACACGTTGCGTGTGTGACAAGGACAAATTGATTCGATTTGGTGAGATCTGGATCTGAATATGAGAATTTTAATTTTTTTTAATTGATTCTTCACATTGAGAAAAGGACCAAAAACGATATGTAGCAGGATATTTCAAAAAGTGTGACGAGTTATGACAAAACTTGGTGGATGAGTTGGTTAGCTGACAAGCAAAAGCCGATTCGATTTTGGTTCCGGTGCGATTACAGATCTAGCCTAGAAGTGGGATACAAAACGTAAACTGTTCTGCCTGGTGGAGATATGCGCTCTACCGAATGCCAATCTAGTTACCTACACCACCGGAGGTGAAGGAGCTTATGTTTTCACCCTGTCTGTTTTGTCTGTCTTTTGTTACTTTGCAAAATCGAAGATTTTTCAAGTATATTGGTCAATTCGATTTTGTTATTCTGTCTGTCTGTCTGTTTGTTTGTCTGTCTGTTTATCGCCTACGGGTCACAATTATAAACCGATTGTCATGAAACTTTACCAAGTGTAGAGGTAGTCTCAACTGAGAATCCTATTGATGTTGAGGTCAAAGGTCAAATTTCTATAATCGTCAAATTTACATCCTATTAACTTTGAAATTGAACAGGATTGCATAATCCATCACTGAATTGGGAAAGCAACTATTTTGAGGTCAAAAGGTCAGGTTTTGCATAGTCCATCACTGAATTGGGAAAGCAATCTATTTTTGAGGTCAAAAGGTCAACTCAAGGTCAAACTTCTAAAATCATCAAATTTCATCTGAAAAATCATCAGTTTTCATCTGATTCACCTGAACTTAAGCAGCAATGCATAGTCCATCACTGAATTTGGACACCAATTATTTTTGAGGTTAAAAGGTCAAATGTCAACTCAAGATCAAACTTCTAAAATCATCAATTTCAATCTGAAAGATAATCAGTTTTCATCCGATTAACCTGAGCTTTGATTAAGATTGTCAATTTCAATCTTAATGAAATGGACATTTGATGTATCCATGGCAACCTTTGGAAAGGGGTTGCATTTTGCAAGTATCATGTTCTGCAACGACGTCTTTTCTTGTTACTTGGCGAAAAAACATTTTTTTCCAAGTATGTTGTTCTGTCGCATTTGTCTGTCTGTCTTTCTTTCTCAACGATTTTTGGCCACAGTTTCAAGCAATCTTCTGAAATTTTATGTGTGTGTAGGTGACCAGCCAAGGACAACAACGCTTAATTTTGGTGAAGATCCGAATCCGATCCGGATCTGAGAGTTCTTAAAGTGATTTTTCACCATTGAGAGATGGGGCTAAAAATGTATTGCATGATATCTCAGACTGTGGATGGATTTGGATAAACTGAACAGGTTGGGTGTGTGACAAGGACTAATCGATTCAATTTGGTGAAGGTCTGAATCTGGATCCGGATTCGAGAATTTTTCAAGTGATTCTTCACCTTTGAGAAATAGAAACCAAAATGATATGCAGCACAATATCTCAAAAGGTTATGGATGAGTCTGACGAAACTTGGTGGACAGTTGGGTGTGTGATAAAGGACTAATTGATTCAATTTTGGTGAAGATCCGAATTCAGATTCGAGAATTTTCAAGTGATTCTTCACCATTGAGAGATGGGGCAAAAAACAATGTTGTCATGGTGCTGGCGGCCCAATTTTGGTGGCGGGCAGTTAACACTGACAGCCCCAGACAGTCAAACTTCTCCCTTGGAGGCCTACACTTTGATCCTCGGAGATATCACGCATGCTGGAAGGGCATGGGGCAATGGCGAAGGGACGGAGCACGGGGGAGCACAGCACAGGGGGGTTTATAATCGAACCCCACGACAATACATGGACACAGTTACTTAAAATGAACGCATTTAATGAAAAATAGACAAATATTTATAAAGGACATAATTATCAAAGTAATGATCATACCGTGAAGTAAATAAAAGTCTAAGTTGAGGCGCCTCCACACACGGGACTTAAATACAGACAAAGGGAACCAAAATAAAAAGAAAACCTTCCTTTATTCTTTGTACTTAGCTTGACCAGAGCTGGTATTTGTGGAACTTGAATCAAGGCACTTCACCAACACGTGCAGACGTGTGCAAAATGGCGCACGCGTAGCGAGACAAATGTACGCCAGGCAATCCGCGAGCGGCACTCAACACCAAGGCTCAGAGACCCAGTGCAGCTTCTCGTGCATCAATCGTCCTCACAACCTGCTATTTGACATACACGAGGCTCGGGGCCCGTTCCTCACGACCCAACCAAGAGCCAAAGGCCAGCGTCTTGCTTCACCACGCGAGCCAAATCGCCTCAACACAAACACAAGGATCATGCCGTCTTTTCGGCGTCAAAGGAAAGCCAGCCATATAGCCCTGTTCTTACAGGCCATCTCCAACTACGTTCTTTCTTGACCGTGTGCGTCCTTCACGCCACACTACCTCTCTTCCGAAATCAAACTCTCCTTCATGCTTGTGCTCTCCCTGAACTCCACTCTTCTCTGAATGACATCACCCCGAACCACCATTTTCTCCTCCGGGGCTTGGCTTGCTTGACGAAAACCCGGGAAGGCGGGTCTCCGCCCACTCGGCACGCCTGGCGAGCCTTTGACGTCACGCCCATCAATCATCAGCCTCGGGGCATGATTTCGCCGGCCGTCACCCTTGGAGGCGGGGCTTCTGTCTGCTCCGCAGTTTGCTTGTAGTTGCTTTAGGGACGTGTTTCCCCACCTTTATTGCCGATCTTGAAATATACAAACATAGGGAAAAGTCATGGAGGGGCGATTACATTCTGGGGGAACTTATTCTTACTCCCTAGTTAATTAACACCCACACCACACCCCCCCCCCATGTGGTGAAACCTAACACTTAAGCTCACAGTTTCCCTACTTAATTACATTAAGATGTCTCCTTCACATCCACGGACCAAACAACTATTGGTTCACGAGTCAGTAAGTGACCACTATATTCGTTTTGGTGGTGTGTGTGTGGTCTGTCTGTTGGTAGTCAATCTAGTCTACCCTTATTATCAGTATTTCCGTCGATATGTTGTCTGTCTGTCTGTATGTATGTCTGTTCGGTCCAGTGCTCCGTTAAACATGGCGATTTCGATGAAACTTGGTTGGTAGGTTCATACATGACGGAGTTGTGGTGCAAATGAGAACCTTGCTATGGACCCATCTGTTGCCTAGCAACGGACCTTGAAATTTTCAAAAAAAATCTCAAAAATTTGTTTTTCGAAAATCAAAAATCGGGCCATGAGCAACTGTGGGCAGTACATTCAGCCATATTGTCAAAAATTTCCAGCCGGATCCTATGAAAACTGTCGGAGAAGATAGACTTTGAATGAACCCTGGTCGAAAACAATAAAAAAAACGAAGTTCGTTATATCTCAGAGACTATGAGTCAGATATACATGAAACTGGTATGGTAGGTTCATGGTATGTCCTAGTTATGTGTGAGAAAGAACCGTTGCTATGGACCCGTCCGTTGCCTAGCAACGGCCGAAAAAACCTCTAAATGGGGGGTATTTAACGAAAAACAATCTGCAGCATTAACCCTTGAAGCTAGAATCATGAATTTCTTGTGCTTAATCCTCAGGTCATTCCCATCGAACGGGCCCATCGCGTCAGGTCTATTGGGTAGTCGACTACCATGTCCGCCTACCGGCTTGTTGTCTGTCTGCTGTCTGTCCCGAGCATAGCTCCGTGGGTTTTGATCCGATCCTGATAAAATTTGGGTGGGAGCTTTATATCATGATCTAGTTGTGTTTTCCTGAAAATGGCGTGCTGCGCCCATTATGGGTGGAGCCACGCCCAAAAAACATGTTTTTTTAGGGGGTAGCCGATTTCAATTACACTCTTCTCCGAGGGGGTTTGTCCAATCTGGCAGGGGTTTCGGTATTGGTTAGCCAATGGCACCTGCATAGCCCCACGAGCTCGATTTTTCATTTTCGTCCAAGGTCAAGGTCACAAGGTCACGAACTTAGAAAATTGCGAATTTTGACATAAAAATCATACGACCGCCAAAAATTTGAGAGCGAGGATGACAATATTTTTTATGCATAATCTTGAAGTCATTCCCACCTAAAGTCTTGAAACCATTTTTCTCTATCTCGAACACCTTGCCCGTGGCGCCCCTTCAAGTTTGTTTTTACGCTGATCATCAAAGTATGGATAATCCGAGGAGTGCGAAATGCCATATAGCCTATATGACGTTATATTGTTCCTGAATGTTCCAGAGGAATTTGGCACCAAGGTCATATCCTTGACCTTTTGACCTTTAAAGTTCACAAAGGTCAAATTTTCAAAGTTGTGGGAATCGAACCGGGTTTTCGACCTTCTTCAACGAACCAACTCCAATAAGCTATAGCATGTATCCTGTTTCCTTATTTTAATGTCCACAACATTGTTTTGTGACCTTTAAAGGTTATGCAAAGGAAATTTTGAAAGTTGTTGAACGAAACCGGGTTTTCGACATTTTTCAGCTAATAACTGTCACTCGCGCACATCATGTTGATCATTTTTATCACTGGTCAAAAAATTACACATGTGGTCATG
>CM068957.1:19799071-19811692 GCA_035128595.1 Eptatretus atami
ATAACCTCCTTCACCTTCGGTGGCGGAGGTAAAAAAGATTGGCAAACAGATTTTGTATGTCTGTTTTCCAAATAATATTTCATGAATTAAAGACCAATTCAAACATCTGAGTTCCAAAAATATTGTCGAAGGGTTTCCCACCAGAAGCCACGGGAATGTCGCAGCCGATGGATTTTAATGTCCCGACGGCATCAGCCACGCGGGAGGGGTATACACAAACTGCGGCTACAGTCAGCTCTGTGGAGGGAAGGGGCAAAAATAAGGTGAGACGGATTACTAAAAGAGTAATTAACTGTACGAACAAAACAAAGCAAGAAAGCGATAATAGTTTTATTATCTGACTGTTAGTATGTGTCAGTGAGTCCACATGCAGACTAAAGTTGGAAGGGGATATTGCCCCCCCCCCCAACTCCCCCCCCCCCCCAGTGGCACACTTTAATATTGCACCTTAAGTGGCTGAAGGTACAGTTTGACAATGTTATCTTCTGGTAACAACCGCCTGTGGTTTGTGCATGTCGAAAGACCTCTGGTCTCAACTTGCGCTCCCAACCGACCATGGACACGGTTCGACAAAGTTGTTAAATGTAACCATAACATGTTTACATATAATTTAACCACAGATCGATTTTACACCTTGAATGAGCATCATGTCCACATTTGAGATGATCTACTGCAATCTACGTCATATATTCAAAGGCAAGGAAAAATTAAGTCTCGCACAAGCAGATTTGCACAGCAATGAGATGGCGTTGCAAATTTTCCGTTGATAAAAAAAATAATTCCAAATTAAAAAAATGTATTCTTAATTCAATCGAAAAAAAAAAAAAGGTCCAAAGAATTGCCGAGACAAAAATATTTGAGAACTACTGTCCTCGGGGATTGTCCAATCATCCCCTGAGCCACATCCGTTCCCACAGCATTCCGTGTATCAAGTGAGTTCATACTGGTTCTCAGATCTACTGTAATGTATATACCCCGGCAAGGCTCCACAATGTTAAATGCTCCGTCTTGTTGAAGAAATGCAAAAGGTGTCCTTTACCCCATGTTGATGCAAAACAAACTCATGTGCTTTCCAGACGTGTTTGGAGATTTTCATGATATGAAGGGAAGATGACGTAGTTATTCATAACTAAATCGCGTGCGTGCGTGCGTGCATGCATCAATCCACATGATATTCGACATCTTGTTGCAATATGTGGAATTACATAAACCATTTTATTATGCAAAGCAACCTTTATGTGACAAGCCGAGGGCATCGAGGAGGTCTTGCCGAACTGGACGCTTGGCTTTGCAACACAGGCGTCGGACGTTGCTCGGCCCATCGTCTCCCGACAGAGTAGTCAAGTCGATGAGCGTCACAGCCCGTAACTGCCAGGCCACCTGACGGCGTAAAGTACAAAAAGAAAATTCACTTGAACGGCAGGACAGAGGTATATGGTTTGCCGCATGCTCTTTTATCAGCAGACACCACAATTTTGGAATATCACCACAAAACAGACACCATGCAAGAAAGAGCTGAAACATACATTGTTACACTTGCGAATCGAGTAAAAACAGAATGACACTCGGTGGAGCACATACATCCGCCAGGCTGAACAGTTTACGTTTTGTATCCCACTGATTCGGCCAGATCTGAATGTGGACCTGAACCAAAATCTAATTGTCTTGTTCTTGTCACCGACCCAACTCGATCAACTAGTTTCGTCATAATCCATCCATGATTTTTTGAGATATCGTGCGACATATCGTTTTCCTCCCTATCTCTAGCAGTGCTGAAGTAGCATATGTGCAAGCGCCTTTCTGCCAGAGCATGTGTGAGCGCTCATGTCGATGCACTACGTTGAAGTGGAGTTGTGTGGTGAGAAAGGATAATGGAGGTGATTTGAGAGTTACACACAGAAAGAAAGGAGGGAAAAGAGACAGACATGAAGGTGAGGATTACAAGGGGGCTGCCTCGACATCCGACTCTAGTCTGTGCTAATTGGGGTTACAAACACTTATGCAAACATTCATTAAGAGATAACTGATGAATAATTAACCACTCATAACCCCCCCCAAGTTATCTTTGTAACAATATTAATGACCTCTCTGATGCTCAGGAAAACCCTCTCTTCTTTTTTTGCAGACAACTCCACATTGTGTCATACAATACTCCATCCCTCTGCTGGACAAACAGCACCTGCATCTCTCACTGGTGAACTGGAAATGATTCAACACTGGTCGGATAAATGGAGCATGTTTCACCATCAGCGGTGATCTTTCCTGGGTTGACCCGATAGCAGAGATGGCCGCCAAATCCAGCCACATACTGGACATCCTTCACCGATCTATCTCTTTCTTTTTTTTTGAAAATCAGAGCTACTCACAGTTTACAAGGTCTTTGTCTGCAACTCAATGGAGTACTGCACTGCTCTTTGTTATGGTTTGGCACCGCAGGATCAAATCTGTTTCTCCTGGATTGTGGAATATACAGCTCTCAAAATTATGGGAATCTCCTTTGATAAGGCCAAAGCAAAGGGTCTGTTGTTCTCACATTGCAGGCAGGTCAATAGTCTTCTCTGTTTTCTACCATATATTTTCTGATATTGCTCCCTCTGCTCTTTCGGTCTTCTGATCCTCCCATCAAAGGGAGGAGGAGCTCCTTGTGAGTCAACGGCCATCCAATTCTATGCTGCCCAACTGTCTCTCTGGACGTCCGCCTGCAGTTGCGTTACTTTTTTTAGGAGGTTGGTGGCAGGATTTGCACTCTGGCCACCGTAAAACCCTTCACTCCGCAAAACCCACAAATGCAAAGAAAACTGAAAACGCACTCCGTGGGAGTACCTTCTGTGCTGCTGCCCTTCACAGGGCAGTCCACCGGATGACGGAATTGGGGCAAAGCCTTCGGGACCCCCATTCCTTGATGGCAGGAGAAAAGCACGGGGTAAGCTTCCTGGATCAGATTGCAGAAGTGTGTGGCAGAGTGATGCTGAGGTGTCGTCCACCAGACGGTGGTCTCCTTAAGTTAACCTGAGGTGGTCCATTTGGGTGGGTGCCTGGAATGTCCTTGCCCGAAGAGAAGAGAGGATGATTACCTGTCTCTGTTATCATCTGAGCTAAAGTGTTTGAACATCGGTATTGCAGCACTCTCTGCATTTGAGACCTGATAGTGTTGAGATCATGGCGGGTGGTTACACCGACTAGCTATTGGTCTGGTCACTCTGATGGTGACCATGCCCAAGGAGTTGCTGTAGCTGTGTCCAATAAGCTGATTCCAATGGCAATTGAGGTAACACCGGTCAACGAGCGTATTAGAGACTAAATATTCGTCACTCCTTGGGTGTCATTTCCTTGGTCTCTGGATATGCTCTGACTGAGTCGAGTGATCTCACCGTGAAGGACGCATTCTATGCCACGCTCGAGTCTGTGGTTGATCAGTGCCTCAGGCGAGATACTCTTCTAGTCTTGGGGGATTTCAATGCATCGACTGAGACTGATAGGGATGGTTATGAGACATGTGTTAGTCCCCATGGGTCTGGAACTGTGAACCAGAACAGCAGTAAGTTCCTTGACTTTGCAAGAAGTCGTGGACTTAGGGTGGCCGGTTCATGGTTTCAGCGCCCACAGGCTCATCGCTGGACTTGGTATTCCAACACTGGCGGTGTGGCAAAGGAGATTGACCATGTGCTCATTGATGGTTGCTGGAGGATGACCCACAACTGCAGGGTCGATTGGAGTGCTCAATTCCTCGATACAAACCACAGGATTGTGGTAGCAACTATAAAGTTGCAGCTTAAATCCGGGAGAATGGTACCAATCCAAGCCGAGGCTGGATGTTGGCAAGCTCAAGGATGAGAGGGCAGCTGAGGAGTTTGCGAAACAGGCTGAGTGGGGATTTGGGGTGGGGGGGGTCTGGCTGCTTTGGGAAAATCCTGAAGAGTTGTAGAGTGCCTTCAAGACCACCATCCTTGATGTTGCCAGTGGATGTCTTGGAACTCACCATTGGGCGAAGAATAATTTTGTCTCTCAAGGGACACTGGATACCATTGATCAGAGTCGCAGGGCCAGGCTTAATGGCAGAGCTGCGCTGTTCAGGGGGTAGGTGGAAAACTGTATGTGCGCCGAGGGTGGACAAGGAGGCCTGAACTTCTCAAGGCTGGTGGAAATGCTCTACTGTCGTTGCATGCAGTTCTGTGCTCTGCCTGGAACACAGGCATCATCCCAACTGATTGGAAGAGGGTCTTGTTGTCTCTCTCTGGAAAGGGAAGGGTCATCGTCAGGACTGCAACAACTACCGAGGGGCAACGCTGCTCTCAGTGCTGGGTAAGATCTTTGCTAAAATAATTATTGATCGGGTTCGCCGCCATCTGCGTGAGCACCAGCGACCAAAGCAGTCAGGCTTTACATCAAAGAAGTCAACGATAGACCGTATCCTTGTTTTTCGGGTCCTCACCAAACGTAGACGAAAGTTTCAGCAGGGGATGCTTGCAGCCTATGTTGATAGCTGCAAAGTGTAAGATTCAGTGAATCGAGATGCCCTCTGGAGGATTCTATGTCTTCGTGGGGTGCCACCAAAACTGATCAATCTGATGTCTGAACTATACTCTGGTACTGAGAGTGCTGTGAAATGTGGTGATACCATCTGACTTATTTCCACTTGTTACTGGAGTTCGTCAGGGATTGTGTACTGGCCCCACACTTTTCAGCACTTGTATGGACTGGATTCTGGGGAGGATGTTGGAGAGATCAAACTGCGGTGCATCGTTTGGGAAAGTCAAGATCTCTGACCTTGATTTTGCAGATGATACAGTCATCTTTGCGGAGACTGGAGATCCTTTTGGGGGCCCTTGAGGTGCTGAATGAGGAGTCAAAGCCACTAGGAATACAGGTTTCCTGGGTCAAAACTAAGATCCAGACTTTCAATGACATATTGGATATTGCTCTGCTGTCTGTACCTGTTTGTGGTGAGGATGTTGAGGTCATGGAGAGATTCACTTTCCTTGGCACTGATATTCGTGTTTCTGCTGGCTGTGAGCCAGAGGTCAGTAGGCGTCTGGGTCGGGCCTGGGGAGTCATGGATTCACTGGATCATGGGGTGTGGCGCTGTCGGCAGGGCTTGAGCTTCAAGCAAACAGTGCACCACCATCAACTAGTTTCAATTTTCTCCTCTCTTACTTTATTTCAATTTAATTCTATATTTTGAACACTGCTTAACACAATCGGAAAATTAATCGGAACACGAACTTGCCGTTTAGCAGTACTTTGGCTTTGAATTTGGTAAATTGTGTGGAATCTCGTCCAGATCGCACATGCGTACAGGTAAGGTAATTTTTTTTAGTCTCTCTGCCTGTCTGGCAGTCAAACAAAAGTGAAAATCATTACAAACAGGAAACTTACTGTTTTTAGAAACTTCATAAAGGAAACAAAAAACAGGCACGAACAACCAATTTAACGTGTTAAATTTTGTTAAATAAAATCAAGATTTGGCTAAAATGATCGGGATCGGAAACATAAAGAAAGAGTTCAAAAGACCCCTCCCATGTACTTTTTCTCAAGACTGCGCAGGGTAAGGTCTCTCTAATTTTCATCATAAACCCCAATTATAATCTGTAATAAACAGGAAGAAAAGTAATGCTGTAATGCATGCAAATTGTTATTTGATGTTAATAAGTCTTGTACCATGAGCACATGTCTACCATTGTTTCACGATTTACAATCACACAAAAATATGGGAGTGGGGGGGGGGGGCAAAGAATGACGACATCTTTCATAAACCGAAACTGCATGGAATGCAGAGAAACAAAATTGGGAGCATTTGTCTTTTTGCACTTTCCATATTATAAAAGGCAATTACATTAAACCCTCACTATTCGCGGGTATACCACCCACGGTTTTGACTATTCACGAGGAATTTTCTGGGGTACAATTTACAATTCACGGCCAATGGATTTCGGCTGTTCGTGGCCGCATCACCAACATCAAGCATCAAAGACACAAATAAACAGGCAGGCCGTACCTTTGCTCTGGTCGGTGTACAACCGGTAAACGTTCTGGAAAAAACCCGCTCATTGAAGGACAGAGAAGCTGTTTCGACGGCGTTTGATGAACCATCATGCTTCTTCTGAGCTGCTATAACACCTCAGCCCCAAATGATTTCCTTCTCTATTATTTTTCTAATCCTCACGACATTATTTTGTCTTTCACATCGACTCATTAATTTCTGAAAAATTGCTCAACAAATACACCCCACAACCACTTTGATTATCCCCTCCCACTTCCCACCCCCCCCCCCAACCCCCTCCACTCACCTCACCCAATCATAAAAAAAAACTCGGAAAAATCTCAGGATTTTCATAAGAAATTGAAACAGCATTGACATTAAAGAAATGCCCTTAATGATACCCAAAAACGTCAGAAGCGTCACCCACTACTTTTGTAATTCATTCTCCATTCATAATTCATTAGTTTCCTGAAGATTTTGACTTTATTTGTTTTCGGAATAAATGTTCTTTCACAAAAATATATAAAACAAGTAGCGGTACATTGAAAGTACACTGCCCCAATGCTAATAAATAAATAACACTCCTCCAGCTCGCGACATTGCTGGGGCACATTCGGTGCCCGACGATGCCACCTTGCAGCACATAGAGTCGGAATTGGGAGGGAGCGGTGTACAATCATTGATTGATTAATTGATTAATCAATAAATCAAAAATACCGTATATAGCCAAATCACTTGCTCACTGTCGTGTCCAAATATCAGTTTCCAAGCTCAAAGGGTGCCCGAGATATTGTTACGAATTTGGAAGCCTCGTGCACACAGACAGACAGCCGTCCCCGTAGCTTAGTTATTTCGATAAGTATGTGTTTCTAGTTAGGGTCCCGTCCCTAGTCTAGTGGGAATTGGATGTTCATGCGCTGCGGAGTTCTTTTGATAGTTAGGATTTTTATAACAACAACACCAACGACATCTGCCTTCGCTTCTTCCCACCATCCTCCACCGGCACAGTTGCACGCGTGCGTGTCAACACGTACATGGGCGGAGCCCACACAGGACCATATTACTCTCCTTGTTTGAAGGGCGGTCCGCCTCGACGGCCGTCACGCCCCTCCGGTCCAATCAGCGAACTTGGCGCCCCTTTCGGCCATTCACGGGGGCGCCGAGCGATTTGCACGCCAATACCGTCCAGTGAGGGAGAGCGGGTAGCAAGGAGGCGTTCCCCACCCCCCCTCCCCGGACAAGGGGGAATAAGGTTGCGGCGCGATCGGACAGGCGGAGAGCATGATTGTCGGGACGAGCGCGAGAAGAACAAGGATAATCGCGTTTGGTCCGCTCGAGCGCTGAACGCATCTCTCGATGCTGGTCGCATCTCACTGGCGCTTCTTCTGCTCTCGTCTCGTCGCCGACGTTGAATTGCTCTGGTCTGCTGGAGCGCGGGTCGCATCTCAACGCTGCTCTGGTCTGCTGGAGCACAGGTCGCATCTCGACGCTGCTCTGGTCTGCTGGAGCGTGGGTCGCATCTCGACGCTGCTCTGGTCTGCTGGAGCGCTGGTCGCATCTCGCTAGCACTGGGCTGGTCGCATCTCGACGCCGGTCTGGTTCGCTCATCTCGGCCAAACCGCACAAGGCGGGAAGGTCCATTTTTCTTTCTGGGTATCTGTGTGTGCGTGTGTGTGTCCGTGGGGCCCCGTCTTTAAGTATAAACTGGATAAGTGCTTTTGCTTGTACATTGCATTTCATTTCTTATCATCGGATAACTCTGCTCCTTGCGTGCTTCCCCCTCTCCCCCATTATAAATAAATCCCCTGTTAAATGTTTCAGCTCGTTTCTGTGTTTCTTTCATTGGCTTAGCACGGTGCGTGTTGGGAAATTTGGGAAGCGGCAAATTGTACATTTGGACCGACGGGACCTCGGTAACCATCCGCTCGGGTTACGCACGGGTCGAGCACGCATACGGCTCGTCCCGTACGAGTGCCGTCGAGGGTGTGAATCCTCGGTAGCTCGCCACGTGGGCCTCTAGGTATTTTGAAGTTTGGTAGATAACCCTGTCCCACGTGGTTGATTTATTGATGATTCACGGTCCTGTAAGAGACCCGTACCTTTCGGAAAACTCCGAAAGGTACGATCTAGATTCCGGGTGTTCGGTAGAGTCGACCCTACTGCTCCACCTTGCGGTCGTGCTCGCAACCGACGCCCGTCTCCACAACAATATTGCCCAGATGAGAAATAAAATAAATAAGTGATTAATAAATCGATAATAATTAAGTAATTAATCAATCAATTGATCAATCAAAAAAATATAAAAATACCGTTTTTGTCAAAGCACATCTTCACTTTTGTCCCCAAATTTCAGCTTCCGAGCTCAGCGGATGGCTGAGATATCGCCCAGACAAACAAACAAACAAGAAAACGAGAGGAAAAACGGAGAACTCCCTTCCTTCGGTGCCCGGTGATGACGTCATGCATCGCCTCGATATGGAATTTGGAAGGAGCGGTGTGCAAAAATAAAATGGTAAGTTTAGTAATACAGTATAATGGAGCAATATGTTTTTTCAGTGATATGTTTATTCTTGATAGCCTGAACATTCCCTTACTTTTCCAAATAAGCCATGCACCTAACGCCTTTTTCCCCATAGACCCTTTGTTTTAGTGTTCGCGGTTTTGCTATTCACGGTGTTTTCCAGGAACGTAACCCCCACGAAAAGCGAGGCTTGCTGTACTCTAAATAAATCCTAACACCATTAACCCTTCCCAAACACTCCCCTCCCTCAACGCCCCATTACTTGCAGGTTATCTTTTTCTCCTCTCCTTTCCTGTTCTTTCACCGACCCAAGCTGGCTTGTATTTGGTTGTTTCCACACCACCACCATCTCCCACCAATGGATGGAGGCCCTCAATGTGAGACATGAGATCAATCAGGGGCTGCCTCTCCAGACATATCTCTGTCAGTATGTTAACCTTCTATCACCAGTCTCCTTGCTCTCCACAAGTCGATGTTCGAGACAGAAAAGGTCAAAAATCACACCGGCTGTTTAACATGGAGTTACCAAGATAGAAATATACTCGTAAATTATAAACAAGGCTGAATCTGTCCATAACGCTTTGAGATATTGTGCTACATATCATTTTTGGCCCTTACTTTCAATGGTGAAGAATCACTTTAAAAATTCTAGTATCCGGATCCAGATCAATTAGTCCTTGTCACACACCCAACCTACCCGCCATATTTCGTCTGAATCTGTCCACAACTTTTTGAGATATCCTGCTCACAAACAGACAGACAAACAAATAAACCAATGTCACCCGTAGGGTGATCCGTATCTTGCCAAAGGTGACCACGTGTGACTTCTTTAAGGTCACACTGAGGTGAACAGAGCTGCTATCCACCAGGAGCGACCCTTGAGGAATATCTGCCTACGAGAGATTCCGATGAGAATCGTTCTACAGAGTAACCATGAAAAATTGCGTTTGCCTCAAAACGTCACCAATACACGTCATAATGTCTCATGCTTGATATATCTAGAAAGCACTCATCGAGGTGTTCAATTTGAGGTACTACACGATATGGTTCCTAAAACTTGAAAATTTGACCTTGGGGTCAAATATGTTTGACCTGAGGCGTTAACCATGAAGGTCAAGGCCAATCGCCACAAAAATTAATCAGCTGAATGCCAGACCATGAACTATATTCCCATGAAGTTTGAAGACGATCCGATCAAAATTACTCAAAAAATAAGGGTTTCGTCGACTCCCCTGATTTGCGACAAAGTGACCTTGACCTTTGACCTTGACCTTCAAAATTTTATGCGCTGAAAGGGACCTCTATAGGCCTCTGATATGCGAAGTTACAAAAATTTCCAATGATAACTGTGCTCTGCAGAGTGATTTATACGTGATTACAGATAAAAAAAAAAACAAACAACAACAAAAAAAAAAACATGAAGGTCAAGGCCAATCGCCACCAAAAATTAATCAGCTGAGCGCCAGACCATGAACTATATTCCATGAAGTTTGAAGACGATCCGATCAAAATTACTCAAAAAAATAAGGGTTTTGTCGATTCCCCTGATTTGCGACAGTGACCTTGACTTTTGACCTGACCTTCAAAATTTTATGGCCTGAAAGGGACCTCCATAGGCCTCTGATATATATGCGAAGTTACAAAAATTTCCAATGAAAACTGTGGTCTGCAGAATTTTTTTTCGTGATTACAGACAACAAACAAACAAACAAACAAACAAAAAAAAAAAAAAAAAAAAAAAAAAACATACAGACTGACTAACATATCTTGCAAAAACTTCGTTTTGGCAAGATAAGACCCGTATCTTGCCAAAAGGTGACCACGTGTGACTTCTTTAAGGTCACACTGAGGTGAACAGAGCTGCTATCCACCAGGAGCGACTCCTTGAGGACTATCTGCCTACGAGAGATTCCGATGAGAATCGTTCTACAGAGTAACCATGAAAAATAGCGTTTGCCTCATAACGTCACCAAATGACGTCATAATGTCTCAAGCTTGACATATCTAGAAAGCACTCACGAGGTTCAATTTGAGGTACTACACGATATGGTTCCTAAAACTTGAAAATTTGACCTTGGGTCAAATATGTTTGACCTTAGGCGCTAACCATGAAGGTCAAGGCCAATCGCCACCAAAAATTAATCAGCTGAGCGCCAGACCATGAACTATATTCCGTGAAGTTTGAAGACGATCCGATCAAAATTACTCAAAAAATAAGGGTTTCGTCGACTCCTGATTTGCGACAAAGTGACCTTGACCTTTGACCTTGACCTTCAAAATTTTATGCGCTGAAAGGGACCTCTATAGGCTCTGATATGCGAAGTTACAAAAATTTCCAATGATAACTGTGCTCTGCAGAGTGATTTATATGTGATTACAGACAAAAAAAAAAAAAAAAAAAAAAACATGAAGGTCAAGGCCAATCGCCACCAAAAATAAATCAGCTGAGCGCCAGACCATGAACTATATTCCCATGAAGTTTGAAGACGATCCGATCAAAATAACTCAAAAAATAAGGTTTTCGTCGACTCCCTGATTTGCGACAAAGTGACCTTGACCTTTGACCTTCAAAATTTTATGCGCTGAAAGGGACCTCTATAGGCCTCTATGCGAAGTTACAAAAATTTCCAATGATAACTGTGCTCTGCAGAATTATTTATACGTGATTACAGACAAACAAAAAAATTAAAAAAAACATACAAGCTGACTAACATATCTTGCAAAAACTTCGTTTTGGCAAGATAACAAGAAGGCATCAGGCAGTTAGGATGAAAACCCTAACCCTAACAGCTAACCCTAACCCTGACAGGTATGACAAGAATCATGCAAATGACGTCACCGTCACCTTGACCTTTGAACATGGTTGCAATTTGATACCTGTATCGTGAAGTGTTTCCAAGTTATCGTCTTTTTTTTGTCCATAAAAAACCCCCTTTTTCTTTAACATGGTCGACTTTGTTGCCATGGAATCGACATTATACGTCAACGGACTGCCGCCATTTTGGAAATGCGTCATCTGTCCCCCAGCCCCTCCCGAAATCTTGTGTTTTAATAACGATCGGATTATCAAATCTGCTCGGAATTTGTAAGCAATGTTTTCCAACTCATTTTTGTCCAGTTTGATGTCACATGGCGTAAACACTTTTGGTCACACGCGTTTTATGCAAATGACGTCACTGCCACCTTGACCTTTGACATAAAGTCAAAAAACACTGATGGCCTCACTTTTGGCCTTCAAAATGCTCTGGTAAAGTTTGACGAAGACAGCTGAAAGCGTCCGCGAGTTATCGCACTCACAGACAAACAAACAAATGAGGTAGACCGACATGTGATGAAATTTTTCAATTTTCGTCGTAACAAACAAACAAACGTGAAAAACCGAAGGTGGACGGGTGTAATTAATGGAGTAGCATCCGAAAGCCATGTTTGATTTCATTGGAATCCCTGCAATTCAGCACACCAAGCACAGCAATTCTGTATTTGCTTTTTGATAAAACAGATGATGTTCCGGGTGAATTATCGCACCTGCCATTGTTTTTTGAGGGAACGACTGGCCAAAATCTCCTGTGCTCGTCGATTGGCTCCGGGAAGATTCACACGAACCTGCTCCAGCCAGCCCTGGTCTGCAGGAATTATGGGTAGTCACGTAATTCACTTGACTGTGAGATTTATAAAGTATAATATGTCAAACATAAAATTGTGCAAAGATATACACGTTAGCAAAAGCTTGTTACAAAGTGAAGTACAGGTATTTAATAACAATGGAGGCCTGTACTCTTGACAAAACTTTGGGGGGCATTCATGCATATATATACCGTATATACTAGACGAACCGTGAACCCGTTGGGTTCCCGTTGTGACAGCGGTTGATAAAAAAAATCATTAAAAAAAAACAAAAGATAGCTCCAGCGAACTATACCGCTGAGGTTGTTTCCATTGATTAAATTCTCCCGAACAGTACTTGACTGAATCGGGAATTGATTTTTTTATATTTTTTTTCGTTGCCTGTTTTGAACAAAACTTGATACTGCATACCGCAGGAGAATGGTAAGTAAGGTGGCCCTAATTTTTTTGCGCTATCTTGTACCGTTTTGGCTGTATTTCAGGAACATACATACAT
>CM068957.1:19811702-19822758 GCA_035128595.1 Eptatretus atami
ATTTATATACATATTTATATACATATATACATACAAGATGAAAGTTTTAGTAATATATTTTCTTCTTTCGGCTGCTCCCGTTAGGGGTCGCCACAGCGGATCATCCATCTCCATTTCGCTCTATCCTCCACATCTTCCATGACACTCCAACCACCCGCATGTCCGCCCTCACCACATCCATGAACCTCTTCTTTGGCCTTCCTCTTCTCCTCCTACCTGGCGGCTCCATCCTCAGCATCCTTCTCCGATATCTCCGCTTCCTCCTGTGCACATGTCCAACCATCTCAATCTCGCCTCTCTCACTTTGTCTCCAAACCGTCCTACTGCGCTGTCCCTCTAATATACTCATTCCTTATCCTGTCCATCCTCGTCACTCCCAACGAGAATCGCAGCATCTTTAACTCTGCCACCTCCAGCTCACTTTCTGTCTTTTTGTCAGCGCCACGCCTCCAAACCATACAACATAGCTGGTCTCACTACCGTCTTATATACTTTCCCCTTCACTCTTGCAGCTACCCTTCTGTCACAAATCACTCCTGCAACTCTTCTCCACCCACTCCATCCTGCCTGCACTCTCTTTTTCACTTCTCTCCACACTCTCCGTTACTTTGGACAGTTGATCCCAAGTATATAAACCCATCCACCTTCCCCACCTCAACTCCTTGCAACCGCACCATACACCACCCTCCCTCTCATTTACGCACATGTACTCCATCTTACTCCTACTGACTATCATTCCCCTTCTCTCCAGTACGTACCTCCACCTCTCGAGGCTCGCCTGAGCCTGCTCCCAACTCTCCCTACAGATCATGATGTCATCCGCGAACATCATAGTCCATGGAGACTCCAGTCTGATCTCGTCCGTCAACTGTCCATCACCATTGCAAACAGGAAAGGGCTCAGAGTCGATCCTTGGTGCTCGTTGATGATTACGGGCAGCGCACATTGGCATTTGCGTCAAACTTAAAAATAAATTTACACAACGCAAGGCGAGAACAACGATAAAATATATCGCCGAAGTTTTAGTAATATATACGAGGTGTGTTCAAAAAGTATCCAACCTTAATTTTTCGTGCGTAACAAATAAGCTAGGGAGGCGTGGTTTGGTGCACGTATGTAGGCGATCCTAATCGTATGCGTGAATATTTTCCCGCCTGCAGAAGCTGTCAGTCGCCGACAGACCGCCGATGAGTGAGGAAGTGTAAGTGAGCGCCGTCGGATTTTTTTTTGACAAAATGACAGAAAAACTTGAACAACGCTACTGCATCAAATTTTGTGTAAAGTTTGGTGATTCCAAGTGGAAATGATCCGCAAGATTCAACAGGCCTTCGGAACGAAGCAATGGGCACCACACAGATAAAAGAGTGGTACAACCGCTTCAAAGATGGTCGCACATTAGTGGAAAGTGAAGCACGTTCTGGTAGCCCTCAACATCCCGAAATGAGATCGTCATTGACCAAGTGAGGACCCTGCTGATGCAGGATCCTCGAATCACGATCAGAGAACTTGCAGAGGAGGTGGGCGTCAGCATTGGATCCGTTCATTCCATTGTGACTGAGGATTTGGGCTTAAGGAGAATCTCAGCGAAGTTCGTGCCAAAGCTGCTAACGATCGAGCAGAAGCAACTCCGTTTGGAGATCGCACAGGACATGCTGGAGACTGTGAACAGCGATCCAACTTCTTCAACACAGTGATCACTGGCGATGAGACCACAGTGATCCGTCATTTTGTCAAAAACGAAATCCGACGGCGCTCACTTACACTTCCTCACTCATCGGCGGTCTGTCGGCGACTAACAGCTTCTGCAGGCGGGAAAATATTCACGCATACGAATTAGGATCGCCTACATACGTGCACCAAACCACGCCTCCCTAGCTTCATTTGTTTACGCACGAAAAATTAAGGTTGGATACTTTTTGAACACACCTCGTATATATATATATATATATATATATATATATTATATATATACTGTATATATTACTGTAATATATATAATACTGTATATATATATTATATATATATTGTTACAGGCCGGGGGTCGGCCGCCAACCGACCGCTCTGAACGGAGCCGCAAGTCGAGTCGGCCCGACCGATCACCCGGAATAGAGATCGCCGCCCGGATAACTCCGAGCGACGGGTCCTTGTACAAGAACCGAAATACGCCAATCGGCAGATTACGTGGGGTAGGGTTGATTGCCAATCTTCAATGTACCTAAATACCCACGTGATCCAACTACCGGGGTATTCCACCCTCGACGGATCTCGTACGGAACAAACCGCCGAGGCGAGCTTGTCCGTGCGCGATTCCGAGCGGCGTAATCGCCGAGAACCGTCGGTCCAAATGTCCCCTATTACGGCAAACCAACGGCTTTCTAACTCCCAACACACGAAATGTTCAGTCAATGAGGGAATGGACGAAGCGAGCAGGTTTACATTTACACAAGGACATTTATTATAATGAAACACGTATGCAATTAACAAGCAACAAAAGAACTACAACCGTCTATAAGCAATTATTAATGATACAGTCACTTACACAGTTTTACTTACGGGACTCGGCGCCACAAACATTCATTCGAAAGAAAAGCAGGAAAAAGACCCCATCAAAGGCAATGGGGTGAGACGGACCTCTTGGGTCTTTATGGCGTGGGACTTGGCAGACCGAACGAGTCCACGAGACCGTTGCAGGTTACCTGCACCCTCGTGGTGTCTGGCTTGGGCGACCCACGATGCTCCCTCCCCACAGCAGCCAGCGTAGCCGCGGTCGAGCCCGGGCCTTCCGTGTGGCAGGCGAGCTCTCTCCGCTCTCTCCACACGAACGCGCTTGGGCCACCCGCGATGCTCCTTCCCCACGGCACCAGCGTAGCCGCGGTCGAGCTCGGGCCTTCCGTGTGGCAGGCGAGCTCTCTCCGGCACTCTCCACACGAACGCGCGGTTTGCGCGACACAGCAGCAAGGCTGCGCCTCCAGCTCGCGTCTCCTTCTCGACGCCCGGACTTCCACGCAGCTCCTGGCTTCTGGGTTCCTCCCGACTCCCCCAACTGCCGAAGCAAAAAGCTTACTCCTCCCACGGGACTCGGCACACGAACTCTGCCACCGGGACTCCCACGAGCTCTTTTTGGGATTCTTCTCACGGGACTTCCACGAACTCTTTCCACCAACTCTTTTTGGATTCTCTTGGGATTCTCTCTGAACAAAGAAAAGATGTCCTCTTATCCTTTTCACCCCTCCCCCGCACCCGGCGTGACTCATGCCCTCGTGATCCACCCCCCGCTCAACCACGGGTGGGAGGGAGTTGTTGACGTCACCGCAGGGTTCTTCTTCCTCTTCGCAGAAGGGGGAGGGACGTCTCCATTTTTCTTTCCTGACTATTAAATCGATCCGCAGTGAAATCTAATCGATTTAAAAACATTTAAACAATGGGAGGTGAGCTATCTAGGGAACATGCACTTATTGACATAGCTGACTAAGGGAACCTGTATGTTGTGTGCGATTGAATTCCAAATTCGTAACAATATATAATATATATATATATATATATATATATATATATATATATTTATTGTTACGGCTGTGGAAATTCGCAACCACCATTCAGGTCCCGTAGGTGAGGTAATTCTGAACGATACATGTATAGTTAGCCCTAAACCCGTTGTTTAGAGGGAATTATTTGATTCATTTCGGGTGCGACACTTTGAGTCAGTCGTTTTTCTGTTCTTTCTTTATTTTTGAAACCAACCACGTCAACCACAACCACGCCATCCCCACCACAGCGCCCCGCGCGTGCGCGGCCGCGCCGCCTCCGCATCTGCGCGACTGCATCTTCGCCATCCGCCATTCTTTCCCGCGCGAGGAGTGTGACAGAAGCGGGGTGGGGCAGCTGGCGCCGATTGTGGAGCGCGCGGTGTGACACGGCCAGGGAGGAGGACGCCCCTCTTCGAGACCTTTCTCGAGAGCGCTCGAAGGGGGGTGGAGCAAAGAACGGGCGGAGCAACAGGGCGGAGCTCCGTGGTATAAAGGAGCCGAGACGGAGAGGCTCAAAAAAAGAGCTGTTCACCGTGAGCGCTGACTTCCCTGTGCCGGTGGGGCCGACGAACTGCGTCTACACGGCCGGTTGCAAAAAGCTGATGTGGGAGCGATTTTACTTGCGATAATAAAGAAGCTGACCTATGATGAAGACTTCAACGTTGAGAATGAGCTTCCTGATGTTCCTGATCTGCAAAAAGCTCTCGGTCTTTTTCCCCCTTGTTCGTGGAGCTGGTGGAGCGGAGCTGTGAGGAGTCGTCGAGTCGGCAGTAAGGACGGCGAAGGAGACGGAGCTCGGCAGTTGAGGTCGTGGGAGAAGGGCTCGACGCCCCGACCAAGGGAAGTCCTTTGTTCTTTTCGGGATTTATTTTGTGTGGAACTTGCTGTTGCGCCGTCTGTGAAGTAGAACTGTTAAGTGTGCCGCGTGGTGGCGCGTAGTCGGTGTTAAACTCTGCGTCGTCGTTGCTTTGGTTTTATTTGATATATGTGCATTTCTGACTGTTTGGCTGTAAATACGTGCCTTATGTGTGCTATCCGTGTTTGTGAATTAAACGTGCTTGTGTGAACTTGTTCCCGCGTTCGCTGCGTCCTTCCCTTTATTGAACCTTCATCTTGCTTCGCGTAAAGGTTCGTAGTGGGCTTAAAACGCCCGATATTAATCTGAACCGTCAAGGTCGACGATAACACCCGCTCGTTATCCGCGATAGTACGGAACGGGCCCGCTTAAGCGGTTCGTGTCCGGAGTCGACCTGTGGCGTGGTACCCCTCGGTAGGTTCCCGTACGAGTACTTAGGTATATCGACTTTCGGCGATTCACCCTACCTCGCACGGTAGAATGCGGACTGGGTTGTGGTGAGGTTAAACCCCCACCCGTGACTAGCTCCCGGCGTTAGTCCGAGAGGGTCACGACTGAATTGTCCGTCCGGTGGGCGAGGCGGCCGCGATTCGAGTCACGGGCCGTTCGCACGCCGGCGGGCGCGAATTCGCAACAATATATATATATTTGTATATATATATATTAGTATATATATATTATATATATATATATATATATATATTATATGTATATATATATTATATATATATTATAATATTATATATTATTATATATATATATATAGTATATAATTGTACAATATACATATGTAAAAGGTTAGATTCGGTGGTGTAATGGTTTTCGTGTCTGCTCTGAATCTGAGAGGTTGGCCGTTCAAACTCTGGCCGAGTCAGACCAAGGATTTCAAGAATGGTACATACTGCTTCCTTGGCCCAAGTCTTTCATTAACCAGCTGGCCAAGTTTGACATTTGACTAACCAGTATTTTTGAAGAACCAGCATTTAGAATTTGGCCATGTTGCCGGCGATAGTTCGCCTACTCTTTGCGAAGGACACCATGGGATATTTGACATCCACCTACTAATTCTGGCAGAAGGGACGCCAGTTCAACATAATTCTTCTTTACAGATGGGCGGCACGCACATTGATGAATCACTCTGCCGTGAAACACCAGGGTGACAGTTTATAGCTGGGTTGAGATTTACACCCAGACTATACAGCTTACAGGTAAGTGTGGCTCTGTAAAGAGTGTGGCACATTAAAATCCATGAGGTATGAGGGGGTAAAGCAAAACTAAAGGTAAATGTAAGCCTACAGTCTCGGTAACCCTACCCCTCCCCCCTTTCCCCTCAATTCACCTAATCAAGCTCAAGTTTAGACCCCCCCCCTTCCGCCGTCGTCGCCGACCCAAAGCAAGATTGAGAACCCCTCCCAGTAATCTGGTGCGTGGGCGGGGAGCGGGTGTATGGTCATGGTTTAACCCTCGACCAAGTCAAAAATTCCCGGGCGGGGGAAGGGGGGGGGGGGAGTTTAAATATCACCGGCACGGGACTGGTAAAGACTTTGTCTAATTTTGTTCTTCTTCCCACCTGTCTTATTTCTCTTTGCCTCCCCCTCCATCTTCTCCCACCTTTTCTCAACCTTTTCCCCCAAAACCCCCCTTTCCTTTTCTTTCTTTTTTTCTCCTCTCACCTCTCCCCCCACCACCCCCCCCCCCTCCCTCTCCCAATTTTCTTCAACGACTTCACCTCTTTTCTGCTCACCCTCTCCCCGCACACCGCTCCCCCCCCTCCTCCTACTATTTTTTGTTTTTTTATTTTGTTTTCTTATTGTTTTGATCTCCACTTGTTTTTTTTGTTTCTTCAACTTCACCCTCTTTTTCTCTTCCATCTCTCACCTCTCCCCCTCCCCACCCCCCCCCTCTCCTTTTCCTCCCTCAGCCCTCTTTCCCACCTCCCCCCTCCCTCTCTTCCCACTTCTTACCTTCACCCTCTTCTCTTCTCTCTACCTCTCCCCCCACCCCCCCCCCCCATCCCCCACCCCCCGTCCCCTCCCGCGACCCCCACCCCTCCCCCCCATCCCACCCACCACCTCCCCCCTCTACCACCCTCCCTCTCCCTTCTCCCCCCCACCCCCCTCCCCCCCAACACTTTCTTCACCTTCACCCTCTTCTCTCTCACCTCTCCCCCACCACCCCTCCTCTCTCCCACTTTCTTCACCTTCACCCTTCTTCTTCTCTCTCACTCTCCCCCCCACCACCCCCCTCCTCTCTCCCCCCCCACCACCCCCCCCCTCCTCTCTCCCACTTTTCTTCACCCTCTTCTCTTCTCTCTCACCTCTCCCCCCCCACCACCCCCTCCTCTCTCCCACTTTCTTCACCTTCACCCTCTTCTCTTCCACCTCTCCCCCCACCCCCCTCCTCTCTCCCTCCACCCTCCTCCTCTCTCCCCACCCCCTCCTCTCTCCCACTATTCTTCACCTTCACCTCTTCTCTCTCTCACCCCCCCTCCCCTTTTAGTATTCCCATCAGTGAAGCGAAGGTGGCATTTGCTCGTTTAAAATTAAAATGCACTCATATCTGTGCAAAGCCAAAAGGTTTGCACTTGGTCTGCTGTACCGATGATGGACATCCCAGTAAGGGTGGAGTTGGTAGGCCAATAATTGGCTTCATGTACCTGTGGGATCAGTATGTTTGATCGTATGTGACATTTGTGTTTCGCTCTATTAAAGGTTCCTCAGATGTACAGGTGCCACCTCAAAACCTGGCCGTCCCACAGCCACCAGAGGTCAACATGGCTCAACTGGGAGAAGGGCTGTTAGTGGGTGGGTGTTGCCCCTTCCCCATGTTTACAGTACCAGACGAATAACAAAACATTTTAAAACAGAAAAAATAAAATTTCACTACAAACAGCTTCCAATAGTTCTTCAATACAAGCCATAAAATCGGATGACAAAGTGAAAAAATACTACACAACCGTGAATGGGAGTTGTTGTTTTAAAACGCAAACGTCATAAAAAGGAAAACCTTTTGTTTTTTTTACTGGTAATTAATTATTATCTTTTTAACTCCATATAAAATGAGCCAAATGAAAACAACGTACCCAGGGCCATGCCGGCATTGCGAGTTACCATTCTCGAATCCCGTAGATTCACAACCAATTTATCGCCCTTTTTACTAATTCCAACCTCAATGCTCAAAACCATGGACTTTCACCAAGTACGCAAATCTCGCGAGATTACGCTTCCGCACAAAAACGGATCGAAATCACTAAAAATTTACCGGATGATTACGGGCAGCGCACATTGGCATTCGCTGTCAAAGTAAAAAAATAAATTTACACAACGCAAGGCGAGAACAACATAAAATATACCACCGAAGGTCCGACCGTCGGCTACACCGCTAAAGTCACAAAACATTCAAAACTTAATTTTGGGAGAATAAAATCAAAGTAGAATCAAACAAATGGTATTTTAAGATAAAGAAGACAAAATGGCGAATGCAACATTAATCCACAAAACAGTCACTTTGGATTCGATGATGACGGTAAAAAAATAATTAATATATTTTTAATCCAATCTTCTTCTTCTTCTCTCGATTAAAAACTTCCAGCCGATCACGCAGCTGATCATTTTTGTGCGCACGCGCACGTGGTCGGTGTAATTAAATATATACATTGAACTCGATTGGCTATTTCAATGAACGCTCTGAAAAATAGTCACGCCCACCTTGGTGTGATTCATCCAATCGCAGCGCGAGTTCCGCAAAAGCGCTGGAAACAACAGCCAATCACAATGGCGCTGTGTAATTCCTGGTAATTTCGTCCAATCGCAAAGCGGCATCGCCGTGATTGGAGGAGCGACGTTGCTATGGAGATCTAGACACCAGAGCCGCCGTTCGAGCACACGCTCTCGGTATAAGTATGTTTCTTTCAGCTGCTGCTCGCGGTGGGTCAATCAAAGCTGCCCTTCGGTGATCCGTCGAATTTGGCGATTTAAATCGGCGATCGTGATTGAAGAAGAAGACGAAGAATCCTTTGTACCGTCCTGTGCTGCAGCCCCCGGGTCCGAGCGGCGTGAGAGGGTTCGGGATGCAGAGCACGGGCTACGGCCTCGTGATCTCCATGCAGTTGCTGCTGCTCGTGCTCGATCTCTTTGTGAACTCGTTCTCCGAGCTCTTCCGCTGGCAGAACGTCGTGCAGCTTGTGTTGTTCATGTGAGACGTTTCACACCCCGTCCGCGCACTCCTTCAACATTGCCTTCATTGCCGCCTGGTGGTCCCTCCCCACATTCCATACCTGGAGGCTTTTTGTCCACACTACTGTATTGGAGTAATTTACAAACAATGCATGGTGTCGTTCACTTTACTGTCCAAACAAACTCGATGATGTGCATTACTAATGGATACCTTTAAATTCGTATGTGATGACGTCATACTAGTTCAACTTGGGTTTGGTGTAAGTTAAGTTTTCTTGGCCTGATGTCTCAAATACATAATTTTTTTTTTATTCACTCGTTATGCCTTTCATCCAGAACCGACTTGATTTTACTCTTATCTTTTTTTCAGAATCCAGGACATTGCCATCCTTTTCAATATCATCATCATCATTCTTATGTTCTTCAACACGTTTGTCTTCCAAGCCGGCCTCGTGGGAATCCTCATACACAAGTTCAAGGCCACGATCATAGTGTCAGCCATTTACCTCGGGCTCAGCATCGCGTTCCACGTGTGGGTTATGGTGAGCACCGATTGCTCACACTAATATCTCAGAACGTCTTACCCCTGGTGGGAGATTGCAAATCAAAAACAAATGATGGACCCGTCCTTACGCATGGGACACTTCCTTGTA
This sequence comes from Eptatretus atami, assembly GCA_035128595.1. Classification (NCBI taxonomy): domain Eukaryota; kingdom Metazoa; phylum Chordata; class Myxini; order Myxiniformes; family Myxinidae; genus Eptatretus; species Eptatretus atami. The sequence continues at coordinate 19,820,914 of CM068957.1, forward strand.
GACAGATGACTTGTAGCGTTTTACCGACCTAGGCCGGTCGAGCTCGAGTGTTGCGACCGAGAGGTGGCACACCGGCTCTCGGAAGTTATCGTTGGGGGTGCTCAGTGGAGTAAAGGGCTGGATGAGCTGTTTAGTGCCGACTTCCTCCGGATGATGATTTCCACCCAGGAAATACAGAAATCTCTGTTGCTCCTTCCAAAGGCAGTTTCAATGTTGCCAAAGCAACCCCATGGCAGGGATTATAACGAATAGTCTACCTTTGCCTCAGTAGGGGTCAGAGCTGGAATTTGGCGAGAGAGAGAGCTGGTGATAATTCGCCTTCTTGCAAAGCAGTGGGATCTTCTTGTCCATCAGTTCACACAAGCAGACAGGAAACCCTGCTTCCCGACCATCCGAGAGTCGGTGGACCTTGTGGTTGCAGCACTAATCAGATCAGTTTACAGTTTGATTGCAAATTGAACACAGACTTGGGTTCACGCTCATCCTTGACAGCTCAAAGGTAAGTGCACTACCCCGTCCACCAGTGTTGGAGTCGAAAGTGGTTTGCCATGTGTATGTGGCAAGAGAACCTTCACAGGAATAACTATGTTACATTACATACTTGATGGACAAACTCAAGTCTTGCTGAATAGAAGGGCCAAATTTACATCAAGCAGCAGCAACCAAGCAAACTTGGTTTTATATACACTATATATATTTCTTTTTTGATGTACCATACACTTTACAAAGTGTTAGTGCTGCCAAAGCAGTTAGCAAGGATTGTACTCGGTGGTTTGTTATTGCTTTCCCACCGTTTTGTCCATGCTCCATCCTTTTAAATATTGACGTAAAGCAAGGAAGCATTTTTAAAGTCTTTGGACCGTAACCATTACCACACACACACACACACACACACACACAACACACCACACACACACACACACACAACACACACCACACCACACCACACCCACACACACACACACACTGTATCTGAAACAGATACTGACATAACAGTATCAGTTTTCTTTAGGAAAAAATTGAATTTTCATCGTTAAAATGTTGATAAGCAGCTAGCAGGATCGCCTAGAGATATGCACACTCGCCTCAAGTTGCAACTTGGGTTTGAATCCTGAGCCAGCTGTAAACTGTCCCGGTGGTTCACAGGCAGGGCGACTCATCAATATGTGCGTCATCTGTCGGATGGACGTTAAACTAGCGTCCCGTCAGCCAGCATTAGTTGGTGGACATTAAAGATCCCATGGTGTCCTTTGCAAAGAGGAGGCGAGTTATCACCGGCATCCTGAACAAATTACAAATTCTTTGTACTTACAATTACAAATTTGAGTTTGAGTCAGCCCAGGTTGTAACCTGCTACTCGGTAACCATATAAACCGGTACTGTGCTGTTCATGGTCGGGTCGTCGGCGACTAAACCGGCAACCCCACCCGGGAAACTGGGTGAGGAGGGTGTGTGTGTGGACACCCAGTAGGATTAAAAATAAGACCTGTCAAAGGGCGGAGGAGCTCATGGAAGAGCCAACAGCCATTTACACTCCCTTCTAGGGTTACAGGTTGGTGGTAAGCAAGGGCATGCTCCACCATAAAAATTTAGGCTCCATTAACTTCATCATGGCAGGGCAACTTCAACATGGGCAGCAACCAGCCCGTAGGTTGCCGTGGGCGGTACCGCCTACGCTCAAAATAATGGTACAAACCCTCAAGCAAGATTGCGAAGGCCTGTCCTTCCCTATGATGGTTCTCATGGACCCGATGTGCGATCAAGCTTGAGGTTTTGGAGTTGGAACATTGGTTCAATGGTGGGAAGAAGTATGGAGGAAGCAATGGAACTGAGAAAGAGGAAAGT
>CM068957.1:19831396-19848888 GCA_035128595.1 Eptatretus atami
TTCGGGCAAGGCGTACCGAGGGCATGGTTCCCCGGTAGTCGAAACCACGTGGTTAATTAGGTAAATTGATTCTAGACAAAAAGACCCTACACTACGTGGTGGAAGTACTGGCGTCCATGGTCGGTTAAGCAACCCGCCGCGTCACGGAATTATCCGTGAGCGACGGCCTACAATTCCGGGAGTCTGGTGGGAGAACGACGTAACTTCCCCCACCTAGTGGTCGTTCTCGCCACCGGACCCTGGCCCGCAACAATATATTCGCTTGTTTTCGTGTCACCTACCCAACTCATCCATCAAGTTTTGTCAAAATCCATCCACAACCATTTGAGATATTGTGCTATACTAGATATCGTTTTTGGCCCCATCTCTCAATGGTGAAGAATCGATAAAGATTTTTTTTTAATAGGATCTGGATCTTCACCAAAATCGAATCAATTCGTCCTTGTCACAGACCAAACCTGTCCCCAAAGTTCATCCGAATCTGTCCATAGCTTTGAGATATCATGCTCACAGACAAACAAGCAAACAAACACAGGGGTGAAAACATAACCTCTGTTCACCTTCGGTGGTACAGGTAATTATGATTACAGTAATACGTATTATGTCTAAATGAGTATGCCAAGTCCTGTCTTGCATTTCCCATTCACAAGTGCTGTGACCCACGTATACCCCCACCGTGGGAAAGGCAAAGCAAAAGCTCAATGATATTGTGAAAGCAATACCAGGAAATACAACAAATCAACTACAATCAGAGGTTGTCTGTGGTTCAGTGACAATCCTGAAAACAGCCCTTGGAACAAAGATGTGAGAAAAAAATGAGCTCTGGTACTAAAAATTCAAAACACGATCGAGTACAAAGATACTTTGGGTCCTGGCAGGACTCCATTTGACCTTCTGAAAAACAGTAAAAGTCATTACAATCAATGAGTATGAGATGTGCAAGGATCCCACACTACATTTATATGCACTGATAGACTCGTCCTTGTTGGTAAACTGGTTTACGGTTTCTTATTACCCGCATGTGTAGCACAAAGCAGGGTTTAGCCATTGGTTCGCTCTGTCTGTCTGACAGATGTCAGTTTATGACTGAGGAACTACTTAATTAGTCTCACCCCGAAGGGGATGTGAGACTATTGGTGTGTGTGTGTCTATACTATATATATTTTCGCTTTAAAAATGTTTTTCTCTGAAACTGCTTCTCCGATCGCTGCAAAACTTTAAACATACAAGGGACTCCCCATGGAGAATATTTTCTTGATAGTTCTGACATCCTAGATCACATGGTATGGCAGCCATATCTGATTAAAGGAAACAATTTGGACATCCTTTTCTCCAAAACTGTTCAACGAAGAAAATTGAAACTTGGACGTCAACTCCCCATTGGATATATAGGGTGATAACGATGACATCATTGGTGAAGTGGTCATCCAACCATAATTGGTTGACTCAAAATCCTTGTCCAAAAAAACCTGAAACTTCATAATCTGATCTACAACCCGATGTGAGTGACGTGGTCTGGTAGCCATATTGGATTGAAAATAAAAACGTAAAATATCTTTTTCTCCAGAACCGCTTAACAGATCGAAGTAAAACTTCATACATACGGTATATGATCGACTAGCCATGGGGAATATAGTTTGAAAAGTTCAATGTCTTAGGACATATAGTCTGGCAGCCATGTTGGATTTAAGCTGAAACTAAAAAAACATCTCAAAGTGCTGAACCAATGGATCCGGAACTAAGTACATCATCGACTTCCCATGAGGATACAAAGGCGATAACTAAAATGTCATCGTTCATGTGGTTTGGCAGCCATCATGGATTGAACGAAAACCTTTAAAAATAAATAAACAAATAAAAACCTCTGAAACCACTTAACACATTCAAGCAAAACTTCATCTTTAACTATAAATGTCGTTCTGTCTGTCTGTATTACATATACACTCCTACACCTCTGGACGGATTTGGACCAAATTTGTCAAAGGTAAAATGTACTGGCCAGGTTTAAATGGGGTTTACGGCTCCTTCGGCCTTAAAATTTAAACCACCTGGAAAAATGATGGAGTATACTTCCTCTGTTGCAGTTGGTTTGAATAGCGCCACTTTTGGTGAAGTCGAGTGCTACAGGATGGATTGACATTCCCAGGACAACTGCCTGACTGTCATCTTCTGTGGCTATTCTCACCACCACCATGGCTAGCCCGTCACTGGGGGCGGGTACTTTTTCTGGCATACATATATATATATATATACATACACATATATGATTGACTACCCATGTGGAATATAGTTTGATAACGATGATGTCATTGGTGATGTCTTGTGGCAGCCATATTGGATTGAAGCAAAAAACATTTTAAAATCTTCTCTGAAACAGCTGAACCGAGATGGATACAAAGCTTTGAGTGCGTGCTTTCAGTGTTCACACGACCCTCTGGGCCTTGTGGCATGCCCACAACACGAGAACAACCCGGATCATCTGCATTGTCCCGTCGGTTGTAAATATCCGTAGACTTTGGCAGGGTATCAATATCAGAAGTGTACTGTTTGAGTTCCTGCTCCAATGAACAAATGCGCTTTTAATTAGCTTGATCATTACTGATACAAGCAGAAATCTCTTTTTCTGATTTTCGTTTTCAATTGTACTGGTAAACTATGGATGATTTTACATCACATCTGGATAACTCATAGGGAGCTTGATCATGTCTTCCGGCAGTCTCAAATCCGATTGTTGCAGCAATATATTTTTCCAGTTCATCCAAACCTTTCTTTATTTTCGATCGCAAGTCCGATTTAGCCAAGCTAAATCGGACTTCTGGTAAATAATTCAGAGAAGATCTTTGCCTGTATCGTTGGCAATTTTTTGGGAGATGGTGTTGAAGCTATTATCCAGTTACTCAGTGTAAAACAGCTAATTGGTATTTAATAGTACTTACTAGTAATACCCGCTCCCCTCGGGAGTGAAACATGATGTCAATACCCCTTCCCTCAAGCAGAGGTCAGTGGTTAAACTACTTGCACTATTTATTCTCTGTGTGCAGGTGAAAATCACATTGTCTCCCCATTGGAGGGTGAGGATGGAATTATTTTGTGTCCATGACCTGACCCTGGTGTCATAATCATTGTCAATGATGCAATTTAGCCTTGATGTGCTTCATTAAGTGGTCGTTAAATATCCTAATAATCAATCATTAACACTGGCGGACAAGTTATTTTCATCAGATACAATTTATAGGTGGGCTAGATAGCTCTTGGGACGCCAATTCTAAATCTGTTTTTGATTGTCCTCGAGCACATCCAGTTTTCATGATGAGACCGATCAAATTTAAAAGGTTATTGCCTTAATTACAGTTAATGGAGGAGGTTCGTGCAAGGAGGGTGCATAAAATACTATTGTTTCCTATGCCTATGGGACAGCCATGCTACCGCAGATCATTACATCAGATGTTGACTGGCATCAAAGAAGCACATAGGAGCAAGCAATGAGCAGTGTCCAGCGTTTTCATTTTGTTGATCCAAAGAAGATTTTCCTGCCACCTCTCCACAATTAGCTTGGTTTAATGAATAATTTTGTGAAAACGAGGGGTAAGATGAATTCAAGAGGGTTTCAATACCTTGTTGAGAAATTTCCAAACATCAGTACCACAAAATCGAAGGAGGGAATCTTTGTGGGGCCCCAAATCAGGGAGGTTCTGCAGGATGAAGGCTTTGAAGAAAGCCTCAATATCAAAGAACTAAAAGCATGGCAGGCTTTCAAATGGATTTGAGGAAACTTTTTGGGTAACCACAAGTCTCCGGCATACAAAGATTGAGTCCAGAAACTGCTCAACGAAGCACATCAAACTAGAAGGGTACTCGGTAGAGTGCATGCCTCCGTCATGCAATGTCTGATGCATATCGAGAACATATCAGGTCCAATACATTTTTGAAATATCATGCTATATATCATTATTGGCATGATCTCTCAATGGTGAATAATCACTTTGAAAATTAAACAATCATCATATCTGGATCCGGATTTGGATCTTCACCAAAATGGAATCAATTCGACCTCGTCACATACCCAACCTGTCCACCAAGTTTCAACCGAATCCGTCCACAACCTTTTGAGATATCGTGCTCTATATCGGTTTAGCCCCATCTCTCAATGGTGAAAAATCACTTTAAAAACTAGAAGGGCTCTAGGTAGAGCGCATACCTCCGCCACGCAATGCTTGATCCACGAGAACATATTGGGCCCAATATATTTTTGAGATGTGCTATATATAGTTTTTGGCCCTATCAATGGTGAAGAATCACTTTAAAAATTATCGGATCCAGATCTTCACAAAAATCTAATCAGTTCGTCCGAGTCACACACCGAACCTGCCCACCAAATAAGTCTTCTTTTTTTTTTTTCTTCCAAATATGCCCACATACATGTCTTTTTTTTTCATAAATGTGTAATGTATAAATGTAACCAAGTGTATGGTGTGTAAATGACGTTTATGGAAATTGTACTGATAAATGAATAAAGTTGTAACGTTAACTAGCCTAATGCGATTATATTACATAAATTGTGATGAAATTAACACCAGTCACAATTCAATAACTAGATGTACTACAAGAAAACCGAAAACAGATTTGGAATCGGTGTGAAAACTGGTCTAGAAAATTGTGCTTACATCTTTGATGAGAGAAAAAAAAGTTTGATTTGGTCGACCAGTGTAATCAATAAAGCGAGGGATAATGGCAATGTATGTGACATAAGGAGGAACATGTGCCGTTAACCGTGGTATTTTTGTTCAGAATGGGTGTGCAAGGCAAGCCTATGCGCTCCAGGAGTACCGTTCTAAAATTTTTTTTGTTCTACACCATTAAAACTCTTATTTAAAATGAATCATATATATATATATATATATATATATATATATATATATGAAACGTTATGCCGTCTCGACCAATCAAATTTTGCACATACAGTGAGGACAGATTAACAGACAAAAATGGCAGCGCCTCGCAACTTTTTCTCAAAGATCATTCCAAAATTGTCAGTTGCTCTAAGAAGAGTTGGCAGAAGGTTCAGCTCTGGACTGTTCCGTTTGACTCGTTGACTTTGTATGGTTACCATCACGCCTGTTTTTCAAAGTTGACGAACAACGCTAATATAGATTGTGCTCGGAAATGCAAAACAAGAGTTGGAAAGACCCTTCCCATGTCCTTTTTATCAAGACTTCATGGGGGGGGAAGTGTTTTATGACCTCTCGAGTTCTGTTTGATAACAATAATGCTTGTTATTTCTCAGTGTTGTTCATCTGCAAGTTATTATTTTACCGAAAGGTGATGTCCATGCTATCAAAATAAATCAGCAAAAATCTTCAGGTTGTTACCGAGAGCCTCGGAGGGAGGGAAGCATATTTGCTTCTTTGATGCTTCTTCTTAACCCTTGGATTTGAATTTAAAGGGATGTAAAAACGCAAACCCAAGAATGCTTCGGGGAAAAGTATGCCAGTGCAATGCTTAACCAACCTGGAAGCACGCACTTCCACAAGCCATAGGTCTTTCCCACCGTGGTCTGCCAGAGGCGCAAAGTGCCATCTTCAGAGCCACTTGCATACAGCTCACCATCCGGGCTGAACCTCACGCAGTGTACCTGCCCAAAATGACCTTTATAGGACTCTGTGCACACAGATCATAATAGGGTACCGTTAAACTGCAACATAGCACCACTGGAAGCCGTGAAACAAGGACTGTGGAGTTTATGTCAAGCTAAACTTTAACAAACTTTTATCTACATGACAGTACCCTTATTTACCATTCATGCTAGCAATGAATTGCAAGGATAAAGGGTGATGTGAAACTGGCTACATAACATGACTAATACAAAGCTGCTTTCAAAGTACAAAAAAGAAAGTGTGCCAGCAAACAGGAACACACCAAGCTCATCCCCGGTGGCATAGTCAAACTTGTACAGTTTAAAGTCGTCCCCTCCAGCGACCACGCAGTCCTTCTCCAGGTGCAAAGATGCAGAATTGATGCGTGCGGGTGCGTCAAATGACTTCACCAGCTCAAGACTAAAATACATGAAATCAAATCAGGAATGAAGTCATTGTAAAGGCTCTTTTATGCCGCTCCACTCTGTTTATTAGGAAAACGCAAAAGATGAAAGAATGTATTTAATCGTGGTGATGTAATTGATGATTGCTGCCATGGGGATGGCCACAGTGGTCAGGATACAATAGGTGGTGGTGGTATAATGACCATCTACGTGCAAATTCCTTACCTGAGTGCATTGTAGAATGCAATGGTACGTCCATATGTCAGGACCAGTATCTCCCCCTCGGCCTGGTACTCTGCACCAGACACCGACACGGGCAGGTCTAAGCTTTTCACTTCTTCCAGCGTCCTTGCATCCCACAGCCTGCCGTAAACCCGCCACATCTATAGGCTAAACTGCAACAGGTTGCACAAAATTAATTGGTGATCGATTTGGTGGTGGCGGCATGTGGTTGCGTCAATGAATTTAGTGGTGGATCAAATTGGTGGTGGTTTCACTTGAGCAGAAGGGATTACGATAAAAGACAAAAATGACCAGAGGTGCATCTTTGTATAATATATATATATATATAAATAATCGGATAATTCACGCTGCCGCACCATCAAACCAAGTCTCCTTTATATTTTTACGTGTGAAAGCACTTCAAGACAGACATGTCCTGAAGTGCTTTTAACATACTAGAAGGTGCGAAAGGAAACAATTCTAAATATTTCACATACAAACATCAGCTGGAAAGTATACAACTAGTGCATCGTCGAACCGTGGCATGGCACGCTTTAAACACACGATGGAAAGGGTTTGAGAATGTCGATTATATACGTGGCAAGATTATAATCACTATAATCGGGACTCTTTCTCTCTACCTTGCACAAACTGATCTTATAACTCTCGTGGTTAATCACCTGTGGTCATGATGCTTGTGTAAATAAAATAATCTGAGTGGGAAAGTTGATTAAATCCTTTGCAACCTCACCCCCGGTCCAAATTTTTTTTTTTTTGAGGATTCAGAAGTTGAACATCGTCTCTGATTACTTTAGCCTTTGTAGCAGCAATTCTCTAATCTAAGGGGAAGAGGTAGATGGGGCTCTGTTGCATCACAGCATAGCTGGTCTCCATTCTCCTAGGTGCTTAAGTCATTTGATATTGTCAAATCCAGAGTGACAACACTGACATTTATATTTCTATACAAGAACGAGGCTCATGGAAGAGCAAGGTTAGATTGACAGTGGGGTAGCATGGCAACAATTGAGCACAACTGGAGAGAAGGGCGACAGAGGGGAGGGGGAGAGTGAGAGAAAACACTGCAATCAGCAAGTAAAAGGTGGGTTGGGAAGAATTAATGGTGGTAATGAAAACAACAGCTCTGATTTGACAAGGAATTACTTCGATTGACAGAGGATGCCCATGGCTGATGGGTGGGGTAAGGCCTAAAAGTTCAAGAGACTGAATCTCTTCCAGAGGCTGACCATGGAAATAGACAGGTGTGTTCATTTGATGATCCTTCCAGCGTGACAGGTTGAGACAGATGTTCCAGGATTGAAGGACACATTCCATTTATCAGACTAGCATCGAATCAATTCCAGATCAACAGAGAGTTATGCAACTGTAGTCTATCGAGCAGTGAGATGGGGGTATTGCACGACACAACGTAGAGTAGTCTGCAAATAGAGGGTTTCCATTGCATTGGAAAGGTCATTTATATAAATGAGGAACAAGACTGGGCCTAACACACTGCCTTGGGGAGCTCCTGTCTCCACTGGGAGGGGGAGGATATGGTTCCATTATTAGCAGCAGATTGACTATGTGAGTGGAGGAAGTCAGAAATCCAGGAATGAAGGCGGCTTCATATGCCACAGGCAGAGAGTTTGGCCAGAAAAGCAGGATGTCAGGCTGTGAAATGCCTGAGATATGTCCAAGGAGATGATCTTGACCTCTTGGTTGAGATTGAGGACCTCCAACCATTTCTGAGAGGGGAGCAGAAGCATGTCCAGTATTGTGACCATAATGGAATGCAAACTGATGGTCAGAGAGCAGACTGTTTGAAAATAGTAATGTTTTGACATCGGAAGCAATGATGAATTCCATGACTTTCCTTGTACTTGGAAGCAGCTCAGTGGTTTGTAGTTGATAGGATCCAACCTTCTTGTAGATGGTAGTCATGTTTGCTGACTCCAAAATGATAGATGGCCAAAATGAGAGGTACAGACTGAATATGGCAGACAAAGAACGGCAGAGCATGATTTTAAAAACACAGGCCCTGATGTCATCTGCACCCGTTGCCGAAACAGTGTCACAGCTGGTCAAATCATTCGGCAACTTCTCGGGTGAGGAGGACACAGACTCCAGTAGACAATGGTTACGAAGGCGCAAGATGGGGATGGAGTGGAATGGGTTGAATGCATGAGATTTTGAATCAAACAGAGTATGAACATAATGCCTTATCTCTAGCAGAGTCTGCAGTACTGCAATTTGATGGTGGAGGGGATGGAGAGGGGAGCATCCACCAGAGACCAACTTAATAAGGTACCACCATTAATTGGAGGAAGGAGACTGGTTGGAAAGTTCAGCATTTATGTTTGCAAGATGGCTTTTTCCAGGCATGACAAAGGATGAACACACTTGTTTGCAAAGCTTACGGAATGAGCAAAAGTTACCCTTGGTCAGGTTGGCTTTCCATGTTGAGAAAGGAAGCTGCTTGACCACAACTGTATCACCACAGGATTTGGTGTACTAGGGATGAGAGGATGGCAGGAAAGCCAAAGACAGGATGGGATAAATTAGCACAGGGGAGAAAATAGGCTTTTGTTAAAGTATTCCCAAGCAGAATCAATAACATCTGCTGTGGAGAAGATGGTCCCATCCTTTTGAGAGAAGGCAGATTGCAATCCCCGCCAGTTGGCCAGTTGTGAACAGTCATATTCTGCATCATTGTGGTTGCTTCCTTATAATAGCAAGAGACATATTAGCTTTGACAAGAAAGTGGTCAGACAAGCCAAGAGCAGTAGAAGAGGAACATCAGAAATTGGCCTATCACTTTGCAGCTGGTTGTCTCTGTCTTCTTCCGCCTCATTTCTGGACTTTCACCCTCTGCCCTCTCCATGCCCTGTCCCCCCCTCTCCCCCAAGTATCTGCAGGATGCATACGGTCCACCAGCAACCCCCTCCTCGTGAAACTGCCTAAATCCAGAACCATTGCTCACCTCCACTCATTTAGTCCTCTTTTTTTCCTCCCCTACCTGTGGAACCACCTTCCACTCTCTTCAATCTCATTTTTCTCTCCTGGTCTTCAAAACGGCTGCTCACCACCATCTCAGGTCATCCCCCATCCAAAGCCATGATTTTTTTTCGACACCCGTTAAACCACCCTCACCCCTCCCAAAATTTTGCTTATATATCCATATTGTCCACCCCTTGTGTTCTCCCTTAACACTCACCGTTACCTGCATCCCTTGTTTGTCTGTCTCTGTCTACCTTCTCCCTCCACCCTGCTGTTGGTGTTTCCCTTTTCTCCTGCTGTTCCCTTTGTTATGTTATGTTGTGTCTTGGCCTGTTCTGTGTCCCATCTCTTCCATGAGCCGAGACCATGTATATAAAAAAAAATACGAGGTCCAGGCGGGAGGACGTACCAGTTGCAGAAATCCAGGTTGGAAAGTTTACAGATTGGGTCAAACCCACAGTCACAGAAGGTCTTTGCAGCAATGTCATGGCTGGTTGTTGCAAAGCTACACCCAGCCAGCTGGCATAATGACAGTTTAAATCGCCACAGATGAGAAAAAAAATAGTTGGAATGGGTGGTTATGAGTTGATCCATGTTCGAGGAAATGTAGGTGTGTCTGGACTCATCATCATGGAGTAGATGGTATACCACACAGACAAACATTAGGTGGTTCAGAGAAGAACATGCAGCCAGACGTATTCCAAAGGACTTGAAGGGGTTCGTGTAGACAATAAGCAAAATACACAGGAATACCATCTCCTGAGTGGGAGAGGGACCTGTCAAAGCAGAACAGAGAGTAGCCAAGGAGAGGAGGGGTGTGTGTGTGTGTGAAAATGGTACCATTGGAAAGGTAATAGATTTCCTTGGAACAGAAATTTGTCTGTTTAGTCATAGAAATACCTGTTTTAAAAGCGAGTCTTTCCAGAATGGAAGAAGCAGGCCTGAAGCTTCAATGTAGCACTTTCAACAGTACGATAGCAAGAACCCTTTAATCTTTCGAGGAAAGCATGACGGACACAGAAGGAGCACACAGAATTATATATCATGGATCGCACAGCCATGGAAGATCAAATTCCCAGGGGTGTTCCAGGCCAAAGAAAAAAAAAAGTTTTTTCAGGACTTTTAATACAGCGTTTTATTTTATGTACAAGTGACTGGAATGAACCATAAGAATAACAAGGTAACCTTGTTTGTTTTTTGTTATTCCATTGAATAGTTCAGTAATACGTGCTTCATCGGAAGTTTCTGGAAGGACTTGCGTAATTTATGCATGACCCGACTCCATAGAGTAAAACTACCCAGTGACACGCTTTCCACTCTCTTCACTCTCTTCCCTGACCACCACCTCCCGACTCTCCTTGCAAGCTCTTGCAGCTTCACGTTATCCGTTCCCTTCGCCTGCTGGATGCTTTTGTTATAGCGAATCGCACGTGCGATTTGTTTGTTTGTTTACTTATTACCTCTGCCTCCCAAGGTGGGTGGAGGTTACGTTTTCACCACTGTCTGTTTGTCTGTGAACAGGATATCTCAAAACGTTATGGACGGATTTGGACGAAGCCTTGTGAACAGGTTGGGTGTTTGACAAGAACAAGCTGATTAGATTTTGGTTAACGTCCGGATTCAGATCAGGCTTATCAGTGGGATACAAAAGGTAAACTGTTCAGATTTGTGGAAGTATGCGCTCTACCGGGTGTCGTTCTAGTTTATATGTCCGTTTTCGTGTCCATCTTTCTTTTTGCCCCAGGATTCTCCATTTCCTCGTCCTGTGCCTTCTTATAATAAAATGGTTATTCCATAAGAACACGTTTCGTGCGGTGACCAGACATTGCAGACTTTGCGTGTGAGAAACTATTTTTTGCATGGCTTTGGTAAATCCCTGGGGGAGGTTAAAATTATTTTCATTCACTTCAAAATACCGGCAGAATTAACAATTCCGACCAGGGGGTGTGGCAGATTATTTATATTTGTGCAATTTTCTCGATTTTCTAGGTGTTTCCAGGACTGTGCAAAACCATGTATATATACTGAAACGCAAAAGAAACTTACCACTTGTTTGAAATGTAATAAAATTGTAACAGTTCAAAATAAAACAAACCAACAATTGCTAATTGAAACATTGGCATTTTATTGATGGCATGTCAAGTTTTTGACCAAGATACACCATCTCATAAGTTTGTTCTACAGTACAGAACAGCACAGGGTGCAATGTCAGTCCCCTTTCAATAGCGTGTGTGGCCACCATTGTTTTGGATACAGGCAGTGCATCGTTGGCGCATACTGCCTACCAGTCTTTGGATGGATTGCTGCTGGATTCTGTCCCACTCAGTCCTCAATGTCTGAAGCCATCTGACTTAGGACCATCTGCCTGTCCTGCCTTGCAGTGGTGACTCTTGGCCTCCCTGATCGAGGTCTGTCATCTGCAGAGTTGTGGAGGGTGTCTCTGTCCACCAGGGCCGATATCGTTGGTGTGAACAGCCAAGGTGGCGTGCCACCTCACGGTAGCTCAATCCGCCTTGCAGTATGCCCAAGGCACACTGCCGTTGATCCCTTGACAATCGTGGCATGTTGATTGAAATGCCCATTTTGCACTGGCTTTTTTAAAGCCAATATCAAGACATCACGTGCAGCTCATTAAAATCATCCCGTACCCCTGTGCTAATCACTGACAGTCAAAACGGCTGTTCAACAGCTGTGCTATGAAGTGACCATTGAAGGTTCAAGTGATCATCCCGTGACCGTTTTGTCTGACAGTGAGGACACTATTGTCCACAAATAAGTTCACACATTTACTACACGCGGTGTTTATTGTTGATATTTGAAGGTTTAAAAGGTGGTAAGTTTCTTTTGCGTTTCAGTATAGTAATACTCCTTAAAGCTATCAAAAAAAATAAATATATATATATATATAACAGTACACAAAAGGATCATGATGATGACTACTACTACTACTACTTCCTTTTTTGCACGTTTCACTTCATTTTCCATTCTCATTGAGACTCACAGATAGCGATGCCATATGTTTGTGACGTGAAACATGCGCTCTTTTGATTAAAGCCGTCGGCGAAGCGATGGATAGGCATGGCTAGTGTTTATAAAAGGAAAGGTAGAACACCTGACAGCGCAAGCTGGAGTTCATCGCACTCGTGTGGTCTTGTCTAACCACCGTGACATAGTTCCGGACAGGCACATACCTCACAGTTTTATCGTCTGCTACTGAGAGGATCTGCGAGTCATTGTTGCACCACACGGCTTTACGAACACCGGAATGGTGTCCTGATAGTTCTTTTGGATCTGTAGATGTCCAAGGGAAAGGGTACCATGTTAGATAACCTCAGGGTTCCAAAGCTTTGGTTACATGGACTTTTTGAAGTAAGTACAAACAAAAAGTTTTTTTTTTTTCCCTTGGATACTGTACCTGCTTCATGATTCTCAAGATCATAAATTCGCAGAATCTTGTCCTGTCCTCCAGTTAGCAGCTTTGTACTGTCCTGTATAATTACAGATTCCATCAGTCTCTCTCCATTGTGTACTGAATGTGCACAACTCTAAAAGGGGAGCAATCTCGAGATTACAATCCACCAACGGCTGTACTTTACTCCCAACCTTTATATACATTCTAGCTATCCATTTCACCTCCTTCCCTCACCTTCCCCCTTTTCTTCCCAAACTCTACTCTTTCTTTTTCGATTTTAAATCTACCCAAACCTCAACGAATCAGACGAACATGGTCCCAAAGGCACCCCCAGCAGTTTATAATTACTCAAACACCCAAGAGCAGCATAATTAAAATGAGAAAATTTCAATCGTACCCCTGTGAAGTGAACGGTCTTCACAATGTGCTTATGTGTGAAGTTCACAACTTCGTCTCCACTTACGGCATCCCACACTTTCCTGAGGGTAGAAGTACACACGCACACCAATTCGATCTGTCGATTGTGGTCACGAACCCAAAACTCGCACTCCGAATTTTCTTAATAATCATTCATTCGTGCGCAGCATAGGGTTACTGGTTTTCCTCATTGCTTGACATACAGCTGTGCCACTGATGCAGTACCTCTGTAACTTAGGAAGGAAGTTGTAATTTGTTCAGGTTGACGGAAACCGTGTCGACTCTTCATCGAAAGAAATCATGCGATCTTTAGTGTCTATAAAGTAATGCCAGTAGACGGGACACCCGGCTTTAATGCCCATTCAAGGGACTGTGCACGCATTGTGGCAACTCCCTCTGCGAAGCATCAATCCAGCAGTTTATAGTCAGGTATAATCTCACCGTCTTCCTCCGATGCTCCAGAAAGATCATCAAATTAACCCACCTCATTCCATGGTCAGCCACTGGAAGAGGTTCAGACTTCTTCAACTTCTTGGCCTCACCCTCAGCCATGACCTTTCTTGAGCCAACCACATAGCAAAGCTGATCTCCAAAGCAAGCCGCAGATTGGACACCCTCCGTCGATGCAAATCTTTCTTTGGAAAATCAGAGCTACTCAGTTTACAAGGCTTTTGTCTGAAGCCATAGCATCACATCATTCCGTCTCCTGGATTAAGTGGAATCAAAAGCTCTCAATTTCTCCAGTTAGCAGACTACCTACAATAATGTAGTCTCAACATTATTGGAATCCCCCATGACAATGCTGAAGCACAAGGTCTGTTGCTTTCACATCGCATGCAGGTAGGTGGTCTCTCTCTGTTTTCTACCATCTATTGTCCAACATTGCTCCCTCTTCAACACAACAATGAAATGTTCATGTTTCAAGGAAGAGCTGTGGATTTTTGCTTTGATGCCATTACACTCTCCTCCATGACCAGCAAACATCTATGACTATTGTCATCAATCAGTGGCACAGGTAAAGTGTTTAAATAAACCATCGGATAACCTCTCAATGCAATGACCCATTATGTGAAAGAGCTAGCAGTGGTAATGGAAGTGGTTGCTTCATACGCGGTGAAATCTGCAGCTGCTGTTGCTCCCCGTGTCGCATCAGAGTTCAGCGTGGCTCCCCACACAGCGCCTTTATGACCCAGAAATGTTCCGATCCAATCCCCGGTCTCACCCTGACGCAGCATCGGTTTTCCATCTGTAAGGTGAACGGAGGGGGGTGAGGAACACTCTCATCAGATTACATAATCATCCATGTTGCAAAACCTCTATAAACATGCATGCTGTTCTTTCCACTTACAGAATAACAACCTCATGACATACAGCAGGTATAACACAGATTGGTCATGCCCTTTGTTTCACAAAACTTCCCCATTTCTTCGGTGTAGCAGCCTCTCTCTTCATTTACCGTCTCTTAGGAACTCATTCTTAATCTCTAAACGTGATTATCAAAATCAGTCACCAGCTAAAGGAAGAGCAAACATTTCATTTGATTTGCTGTCAAATCAAAATAAAATCGAAAGTTATCCAATTATATATATTATTATCTTCTTGGATAACTTTTGAACATTATTATGATTGGATGGCTGAGATAATATGAAACACAAGTGGAACAAAATATAACTGGAGACGTCATAGAACACGATACCCCCGTGCAGTGTTCAAGTACATACAGTGCCGTACTTCAATTTTCATAAAATAATGATTTTAACGATCGTTTTTTAAAAAATCAAAAAAAAAAAATCAAGAAGTTTAGAGCTATTGAAGCAGTCCAGAAGCAGACCCAAATACCACCCTTATACACCACCCCCACCCACTGAACCTTCACTGTCCCCCGTTAGACTTAGTCTGAAACAGGGGCTTATCGATTAGGTCTCGATTTTCGTGTGCGTGCGTGACCATATCTCGGGCATGCATGGACTGATTTTATTCGTACTTGGCACAGCCAACACATGATGTTTGTCTGCACACACATATGCACATATGCACGTCATTTTTCTTTTCAGATCAGATCGAAGATGGACGACTGGCGGCCATTTTAGTTGTAAAAAAAACAGACCCCAATCTTGAACACATCTTCAACCAATTCTCGGACATGCATTTACTTATGTTGTCCAAATTTGGCACGCAGATAATGAATGATGGCTTATATATGCAGGTCATTTTTTCTTTTCTTTCGAGATCAGATCCAAGATGGCTGACTGGCGGCCATTTTGTTACTTAAATGTGTCCCCAACCATTTCTCGGACGTGCAAAGTCGTGCATGATCCGATTTTGTTTAAACGTGACACAAGCACAGTACACGATGGCATACGCTTGCAACTAATTTTATTTTGTGATCTAATCAAGGATGGCCGACTGGTGGCCATTTTAGTTGTACATTAATATGGGCTAGCCCTTTAACTCCGAAAAGAGCAAAATTATGAAAACAACGGGGGCTCTGACATTTTATGTCTTTTTTAACTTGTTTAAATTGAAGTACTTCAAAACTGGAGGTTCTTGAAAGTACTATGATAGGCAATTTGTGTTCTAGTTTCAAATATCTATCTATAATTCCAGGTGTGTGCGTGTGTGTGTGTGTGTGTGTGGTGGTGTGTGTCTGTGACCGCTGTTTCTCGACAACCACTGGTCCGATCTAATTGAAACTTGCCAGGTATATTGCTGGGGCCCTGTGGATGTGGCTTTTCAAGGTTTGATATTAATAGACAAGTGCTTCCCAAGTTATGGCCATTTATTTACGAAACCAATGACAAGACACGTTGCTGCGTAGCCGTGGCCGATGGGGAAGAGAACCTCAGCCCCGTTCCCCATTACGGGTTACAACGCACCACTTCCGGATAGTGATGACTTGGTGTATTCTAATAATTTCTCGATTTCTTATGCGCATTTATAGATAAACACAATGCCCCAATCCAGTCGTCGTTTACGAGAGCGAAGGAACAGACTGTGTGGTTGTTTGAAAGTTTTTTTTCTCTCCTCTCTTGTCTTTGTGTTTTTCCTTACGATGACATTGCGAAAAAGCAAAATACGTTGGCGCTAATTGAATAATTGGCCATTAAAACTAAATGGCGAATAATCGTAACTGCGATATGCGAACTTCCGGACAGTGAGGACTTAACTTCCGGATAGTGACGATTTACTGTATTCTTTCTTTCTCGATTTCTTTAAACACAATGCCCCAATCCAGTCGTCGTTTACGACAGCGAAGGAACGGCCTGTGTGGTTGTTTGAAAGTTTGTTTTTTTTTTGTTGCACGTACGGCCACGCACGTACGGGCACACGGGAGCGAAGGAATGGCCTGTGTAGTTGTTTCTGGCAAGCGGTTTAAAGTTTTTTTTTTTTGCACGTACTTAGTATAATTACATTTAAATAAAATAAAGATTGTGAAGGTCATATAAATAAATTAATTCTGGAATTTACTACCATTTGCGCAGTCTCTATTACATCACCTTTATCGAGCATGTTACATTAGGTATCTGTGCCCGTTTGTGTCCTATATAACGTCCTTAAAAACAGTGTTCCCTGTTTGAATGATTTTTAATTTTATTTAACTGCCAGGAAGGCAGACAGAGTAAAATATTATCTCACTCCTATCTGCGCATGTGCAAACCGGATGAATTCAGAGCCAAGGTAGAACGGAAAACAAAATGTGTCATGTTCTGTTCAGTCAATATACCCGTTTGATTTAAATAAGCTGTTTCTCGATCATAAACTGATAAGATGGACAGACATGAATCAATTGCTTTTAACCACACTTTTCCGCTTCATGTGCGTGGGATAACTATGGTCTGTGCATGACGTAATCGTATACAAAAAAACCAAGGATTGGTTGAACAGTAATCAGTAAAGGGGCGTCACACCTTGACGATTTAGCGAATGTATGCCGTTTTTTTTACAAATTTGCCGAATACGCTGGCACACGTCGAGTACGTTATTGGTAAGTTTTGTATACGTTAGGAATACCCTGAAACAACTGCATAAGTCGTTGTACGCTGGCTTTAATCGTTGACTTTTGTGCTTGTTCTCTCTTTTCGAATGCTTAAAATTTTACGACGTACTCGGCGTTTGGCTCACACGTTCGCTACGCCGCCATAAGGTTAGGCACGTTATGCGATCGTTGACACACGTTAATTGTATGTTACTCATAAGTCGAAACCAGTAGAGGTAACATTCGCGTACCCGAAACTATTTCTAACCTATGAGTAACGTTTTGTAAGCACGCTACACAAACGTTGTTTCACACTTCGCAACAACGCTACTTGAAAGTTCCTCATACGTCGAAACACATCAAAGTAATGTTTAGGTACCGTGACTTATTTAATACCTATGAATAACGTGCTTGGATTATTACGCTATGCATAA
>CM068957.1:19866265-19886487 GCA_035128595.1 Eptatretus atami
GAGAGAGGAGAAAAAGATGAAATGAGAAAGAGAAAGTAGAAAGAGAAGACACCGCGTATCTGATTTGGAGATGCTTGCTTAACACCCGGTATGAAATTATAATCTGAGGGCTTCTCATCAATTGTCATTATTTAAAACTGATGAATCGAAACGCTAGAATCCCGTCTCCTAATAATACACTAAATCGCCGCCTTGCACCCTCCAAGCGGTCTGTCGAGTTTGCATACAAGTAGCCGCAAGCAACTAGCTTTTGGATGAAGTCTCAAGAAATTCTCCAACGTCGTTC
Organism: Eptatretus atami; assembly: GCA_035128595.1. Classification (NCBI taxonomy): domain Eukaryota; kingdom Metazoa; phylum Chordata; class Myxini; order Myxiniformes; family Myxinidae; genus Eptatretus; species Eptatretus atami. The sequence continues at coordinate 19,866,552 of CM068957.1, forward strand.
GTATGACACTACACCGCTTCTCGCCAGGTACATTTCCAAGTATTTTCGCTTATTTTCAAGCTTCGGAGGCCTTTTATGGTAACAATCCTTTATGTTGCAAGCATGTATATTGTTCCCACCCCCAAAACCCACCCGGCAATAAACCCTACCCAAATACGTCCCCACCCCCAAAAACCCCTGTTGCTGGTTTCTGTGCAAGTTGCACCGAGCATCCTGGGCGGTACGTCATTTCGAAAGTGCATTCATGGTATCGTTTAGCGCCGCTCCTGGTGGAACGGAATTAACATCTTATAATCATACAAGCGGGGATTCTCTCCTTGGCTATTGGCTGCTCACCTTGCATTTATTTATGTTTCATTATTTATATTTTGCATTTACGGACGCTTTCCGACCGTTCTGTAATTTTTCTCAGGTATCTGCATCGGATCCATGGGCACCGAAAATTTCAGCTTTCTACTGTCACCCAGAACGTACAACTTTAATATCAGTGAGTGATGAGAGTCATGATTGAGTCAAGTGATGAATCAGTGAGTAGTCAGTGAGTAATCAGTGAGTGAATCATTCATGTGATGAATCATGGTAGTCAGTAGTGAATCGTGAGGAGTCAGTGAGGTGAGTGAATCAGTGAGTGAATCAATTGAGTGAATCGGTTATTGAGTTCATGAGTGAATCAGTGAGTTGAATCAGTGATGAGATCAGTGTGAGGTTGAACGAAGCAGTGAGTCAGTTGAGTTGATGTCAAGAGTGAGTCATGAGTGAATCATGTAGGGAGTCAGTGATGTGAATCAGTGAGTTGAGCATATGAATGTCAGTGATTGAGTCAAAGTGAGTGACCGTCAGGAGTGAATCAGTGAGGATCAGGTGTGACCGTAATCAGCCGAGTGACTCAGTGAGTGATCATGATAATCATATGAATCAGTGATCAGTGACTCAGTGATGAATCAGGTGAGTAAATCATTGACTGAATCAGGAGCTGAATCAGTGAGTCAGTGAAGGATCAACTGATAACATGGGTGAGTAATCATGTACCGTCAGTGAGTGATCAGTGAAATGTATCACGTGATGTGATCAGTGATGTGATTCAGTGAAGTCAGTAGAGTAAGAAGTCAGTGAGTGAATACAGTGAAGTGAGTTCAGTGATATGTGAATCAGTGTGTGAAATCATTAGTTCAGTGAGTATCAGTGATTAATCAGTGAGTGCCAATCAGTAGTGAAAGTCAGTTGTGCGTCGTGAAATCAGTGATGAACAGTGAGTCAGTGCATGAGTCAAGTGAGTTAATCAGTGAGTGAATCATGAGTGAATCAGAGTAATCAGTAGTCAGTGGAGAATCAGGTGAGTGATCAAGTGATGAATCAGGTGAGTGAGTACAGGATCAGTGATTGCGTCAGCGAGTGAGTCAGTGAGGAGTCAGTGAAAGAATCAGTGAGTGAATCAGTGATATGATCATAGTCAGTGAGTTGTAATCAGTGAATATGAATCAGTGATCTCGCCAGGAGTCAGTGAGTGATCAGGAGTGAATCAGTGAGTGAATCAGTTGTCGCAGATCAGGAGTAGTCAGTGACTGAATCAGTGAGTGAATCAGTGAGTTCATGATTGAGTCAGATGAGTAGTCAGTGAGAGTCAGAGTGAAAATCCGTGAGTGAATCAGATCAGTGATGGAATCAGTTGACGTAATCAGGTCAGTAAATCAGTGATGTCAGAGTGAATCATGTGAGCTGGAGTGTCAGTGAGTTGGATCAGTGAGTGATCATGATCATGAATGAATCAGGAATCTGAGTGAATCAGTAATCATAGTGAGTCGGTGCATGTGAATCAGTGAGTGAATCATGAGTGAATCAGAGTTAATCAGGAGTCAGTGAGGTAATCAAGTGAGTGAATTCAGTGAGAGAGTCAAGTGAGTGAATCATGAGTGAGAATCAGTGAAGAATCAGTTTAGAGTGAAATCCAGGAGTAGAATCATGAGCTGAATCATGTGATGTCAGTGATGAACCGAGTGAATCAGTGAGGTAACTACGATGAGCATAGAATCATATGATGAGTCAGAGTGAATCAGTGAGTCAGTGCAGTGAATCAGTGATGAATCAGTGAGTGATTCAGTGAGTGAATCAGTGAGTGAGGTCAGTTGAGTGAGATCAGTGATGAATCAGTGAGTGAATCAAATGAGTGTCGAGGTGATGTGATACCAGTGACTGTGAATCATGAAGTGAGGTCAGTGAGTGAATCAGTGAGTATCGTGAGTGAATCAGTGAGTGAGTCAGTGATCAGTGATTGAGTCAGACTGAGTCAGAGGAATCAGTGAGTAATCAGTGAGTGATCAAGTGAGTGACGTCAGTGAGTGAGTCCATGAGTGAATCAGTGAGAATCAGTATCAGGACTCAGTTGTGATCACGAGTTAAATCAGGAGTAATCAGTGAGTGAATCTAGTGTAGTCAGTTGAACATGGATCCAGGAGATGATCAGGCGACGTAGAATCAGTGATCGAGGTGAGTGATACAGCTGAGAGTGAATCAGTGAGGAGATCAGTGAGTGGAATCAGGTAGTCAGAGAAGTGATCAGTGAATGTTGTAATTCATGAGTAGTGCAGATGAGGATCAGTTGGATCACGTGATCAGGTGAGTGATCAGGAAGAATCAGTGAAGAGAATCATGAAGAGTCAGTAGGAGAGAATAAGTTGAAGAATTCTACGTGAGTAAAGAATCAGTGAGTCATCCTGTGATAGTCAGTGAGTTAATCAGATAGATATAAGCGATCTGAGCTGAGGATCAGTGAGTTGAATCAGTGATCATGCTGAGTAATCTATGAGTGACGTCACCGTAGCTGAGCCAAGTGGAATGAGTCAGAGCATAGACATGCTGTCAAAGCGGTGAGTCAAGATGATGTCAGTGAGTGAATACATGTGAATCATGGAGAATCAGTGACGTCAGTGATTGAGATCAGTTAGATGAATCAGGGTGAGTCAGTGAGTTGAGATCAATGAAGTGAATCATGTAGATAATCACGTAGGAATCAGTAATGATCATGACGTTGAATCAAGTGAGTAATCATGAGTCAGTGATTGAGTCATTAGTGAGCTAGTGTTACAATGGGAGAATAGTCCGTCACTAGTGGCGTGAGTGAGTCAGTAGTGAATCCCGTGATGGACATCAGGTGTATGTCAGTTGATGAATCATAGGGTGAGATCCAGTGAGTGAATAGTGTGTAAGAGATAATTGTTCTAAGTAAATGAGATGCACCGGCAGTCGTCAGTGATGCCCTCGCCAATCAAAACGTATGATAGAATCAGTAATCAGAGTGAATGATATCAGGAATCAGTGAACTAGTGATCTCCCAAGTCGAATCATTGAGTGATCGTGATAAGTGAAATCCAGTGCATTGAAACAATGAGTGAAGTCAGTGAGTGAGTGATCAGTGAGTGAATTCTAGTGAGCATGAGGGTAATCGTCGAGTGAATCAAGTGAGTGAGTCAGTGAGTGAGATCGATGTATTGAGCAGCTGGAGATTCAGATGAGTGACATGATGTGAAATCAGTGAGCGAAGATCGCATAGCGTGGTGTAGTGATGGAATCAGGAGGTCATGTGAGGAACCGAGTTGAGTGATCAGTGATTGGAGTCCGTGGTGAATTCAATGCTGACTGTAAGTCAGATGAAAATCAGTGAGCAGTGAGGAATGAGAATCAGTGAGGTAACGAGTATGATATCAGTCGATGAATCAAGGAGCTCAAGTGAGTTAGATCTAGAGTTAATCAGTGAGTACGAGTGATGACTATCATGTGAGTTAAAATCATGAGTGAATCCAGTAGCCTTCATGGGTGAATCAGTGAGTGAAATCACGGAGTAATCAGTAGTCATGAGTGAGGTCAGGGAGTGAATCAGGAGTGAGATCAGTTAGGTAGAACGTCATGTGAGTCGAATCAGAATTAGAATCAGTGAGTGAATCAGGTAGTGAATCATGTCAGGAGATCAGATATGCAGTGAGTGAATCACGATGATGAATCAGCGAGGAATGCAAGTGAGCGTATAAGAATAAGCTTTGGTAAATTCGATACTATTTCCATGAAATGTAAGAAGTGCGCGAATTATGCGGGCGGGTCTCTCTGCATTTCAATTCATCCTTCAAAATAGTATATTCTGGACGGGAGACTATGTACGGCAACCAATAGACGATTCTCACAAAAGAATCTTGAAAACAAAAGACTAGTACATGGAATATTAAGACACTATGAGAAGGTACAATAAACCAAGATAAAAACCGATAACCTTTTAACTTAGTAAAATGAAAGCAGAGTGGCTATTTAAAGAGTAATTATTTATTTCAAGTAACACACAGGATTAGTCAGATCATCGGATTCGATGGAAAACAAGGGGTAATCTCAGATTCGATATCACATCACGATGAGAAATACATGGTACATTTAAAATGAACACAGTCTGCTACGTACCCACATGGCCATAAGATGATGCGATGTTGACAAAAATACATTCAATTATATCACCCTGAGGCAGAAGAGCTAGCATAAAAACTGCAGTCCAAAAAATCCCCTCGTAAAAGATACACAGAAACAGATCTACCCTGAAAGGCGAGCTTGAATTTATAAAAACTTAAGAGGCGCGATTTGCTGACCTGTTCCGTGAATGAATCGTTTACTATCATTAAAACTCCATACACGCGGAGAGTCGTTGTGCCTCAACATCGCCGCAGGACATTGACAAGAGCACAGACTCCACCTTGAGTGCGCGGCGCGCACGACAAAAGACCGTGGAAATAATGGCGTGTTCATGATTATGCTACCCCATACGAGGTGGGTTCACTTCATGATCACGCTTTAAAGGTGCACGGCGAGGCACAGGGTTACCTTGTATATGATGCATCGCCCTGTCAAGAACGAATACGATGGTATACGAGCGGATTATAATATGTTGATACGTCACGGTGAGCTGTCCATCTAGACCGCCGACACGACGCGGTGCTCTGAGAACTCCAGATATGAGATCAGTGTTCTCATCTTCGACCTTCACAAGACCGCCAAGATTCACGGGAAGAACCAGGGTATGTAGTTCACTTACCAAGCTACTTGACAGCGCTTGCGCCTAAGCGAGGCAACAGCTCCATTTTGGGTGGTGATAGCCGTAGCGTTCGCTTCAGGCGTGTTAGGGATCTGGCTTGGATCCTAGCTCCTTGCGTCGAAATTACCTCTTAGGTCTGCTCGAAAACACAGTAGTAGTGACCTCGAGACGCTGCATCCTGTGGCTTGAGTCCGGCAGATCGAGCGACAGTGCAGCAACCAAAACCTGGGCAACAGTACCCAGGGACAGGGAAGAATGCAATGGACTTTATTAAACAAGCTCCAAAATGAGTCTCTAATATCCTGCCTCTCATGATGACTATCAATAAAAACTCGAATATGGACGTCATTGGAAATAATTAGTTTACGTTGAGAATTATCTGTGGCTATGGCCCGCTGCGGATGTACACGGTCCAAACAAAAATCTCAAACATCATGCTCTGGTTCGACAAGATAATGCCTTATAGGCAATCCTGCCCAGATTTAGGGAGATATATATGACGCATACTCTTTCTGTACGGAGCATGGGGGTTGTGGGTTGCAAGTATTTACACAAAAGTGCGGAGAGTGAGGTGTACTGCGGTAAGGACTGCGCGTAGTCTTTCTGCGTGAAATACGATGCAAGTTCAAGCGAAGACTCGATCGAAATGACTCTTGGGGGAAACAAAAAAGTCAAAAATAGGGGAGAAGACCTTCAGTAGTATTGAATAAGCATTATGCGTGCTAGGTCGAAAATTGTGGTAATTCATCTCTGCTTACATGCCCTTTCGATTCCCACCAAACAGAATGACAAAAAGCTTGACCTAGTTCGAGTAGATGAATTTTATCGACGATTATCCGGTGGTGGTATTACGGAGAGAGATATATAATTACATCATAAACTTTTTTCTAGGAGAATTTCAAAATCGGGATGGTTCCTGTCTGCGCAATGTATTTTACATTATAAAATATGCCAAGTTTCAGAAGTTTTGATGAAAACTGGAGGCGTGAAACAAAATAAGTCACAAAAGCGACATTGAAGAACAACAATCGTCGAGTTAAAGACTTAGAGATCCTACCGGACGAGAGATTAAACAATCTGTATTGATGTGCCACAGTCATAATGGCCCGAATGGACGCTCCTGCCTGCGTACAAAATTTCTTTAATTCCCGATATCAAGACGCTTCCAAAACAGGCATGCTTGTTGAATGCATAAAGCACGTTGCGACGCTTCAAAGAAAACTTCCGAACTCGAACAACACCCCAATGTTTTTGGTTGACATCTTTCGTGAAAAATGAATACAAACACTTTTGTAACTAGAAGGTCACTCGGTGAGCACACACCTTCCGCCCTGTAATGCCTGATCCACGAGGAAAAACAGTAAATCGCCACAACTCAAATACGATTTTTGAATATCGATAAGCTATTATATGTGTTTTGCACCGATCTTCAATGTGAAGAATTCACTTAAAAATCTAGTAGTCGGATCCCGGATCTTCATCAAAATGTTAATCAGTCCTCCTTGTCACACGCCCAAATTTCTCATCAGAACCGGTCCACAAAGCGTTTTATTATGAGATATTCCTGACTTACACCAAAAAACAGGACAGAGAGGATGAACACACATTAACCTCCTTCACCTCCCACCGGTGGGGGACCTGGTAAATTAAAAAAAGATTGATTTCACTTCAGTTTACTCAGGTCTTTACACCTCCCAATTCTCCATTTTATAAGCACTTTTGAACTACCCTTTGAGCGATAGCCCGAGCCAGCAGAGTTGAGAGCGTGCGTGGGCATGCGGGGTAGGATGAGCGAGCCACGGGGTTGCAGAGGAGCGGACGTTGCAGAGCACGAGGGCAGTGGGGGAAGAGGAGCCCATTGGCAGGGAGAGCAGGCTGGGACCAAGGTGGGTGAGGGGGCAGCCGGGTGCACCCAATGTATGGATGGGGCAGGGCCGGCGGAAAAGCGATGGGAACGTTAGGCATGCGGGACCAGCTGAAGGGGTCTGGTTAGCCAGGTCACAGCTTGAAAGGAAAATGCAAGGGGTGAGCCATCGCGAGGCCAACCTGGATGAAAGGAAACATCAGCGAGAAACCAACCGGGGTGAGCATCGCGAGCCAACCGCCGTAGAAGGCATCGGGCGAGCCAACCGGTATTTATCTGCTAACAAGCCCAAATGCAGACACGGAAGGGTAAGTGCAAAATGCAATAGAGACCGAGGTTGCGAATGAGCTTGAGAATTTTGTGGTGGATTAAACGTATTAAATTACAGTAGACTACTAATCGTCACCATCGGGACCGAGAAAAAAGTGGACGACTTAGACACGAGGTTTGATACGACTACGCGTATGCGAACAGCATATGACTGTGGGTAAGGAAAGTTGCGCGTGTGCACTAGACACGTACGTGAAGGCGCACAATCTCTAACCGCATTGTACCCAAAAAGGGAAAACATCAATCCTCGGGGCATAGCTGGTCATGGTGTTGCGAAAGTGATCAAGCAAAAGATGGGAATTCAGAATCACGTGATCAAAAATAAAAAATAAGAAGAGTCAACTTAAAGACAAAAAACTCCCTTCATATACCATCGGGTGATGGTTATATGACCATCGACAAAAATGTGGAAGAATGTGTTAAGATTCATTAACATTGGAGATGAATGTAGAAGAGTTTCATATGGAGATGGAAAAAACTCACTAAATACCATCGGACAAAATAATGACACACAGTCATCTGATTGACTACCCACTCAAAACTGGATGTAGGTAAGTGAGTTGGTGATGTACCAAACAAGCCAATGTAAAACCATAACGGACTTCAACACTAACTCGAAAATCGATCCTTTACTCCTTCGCCAGAGACTGCATTGCTCAGCCTGTCTTACCTTTCAATAGCGTCCCCGATGGGACGCACCGCTGACTAGCTGAACGCAGCCGCAGTATAAATAGCCCGCGCACACGATTCCATGAAATCGGCTTCTCACGATGCAGCAGTTCCGGTGTGACAGCTTAGAGAACTCTCGTAATTTACCTTGAGTTGCATTACGCAGGAACGGACAAACTACGACTTTAGACGAAGTGACGACTTAGAGATGATGAACTTACAAGACTTTATGTCAAAGTCTGTAAGTCGACTTAAACATTAGATAAAAGTTCGAGACTTAACGCGTCAGACTTAGGCGAAATTGAACAGTTATACAGCGCTGCCGAACTACGCCTACCGTCGTTAACGTGATATGTCGATTGTTCGTCTTCTGTCAAGAAGGTCAAGACAAAGATGGGTAGTTTGAAGAGCAGAGGCAGAAATTGGACATTGAGAAGCTAAAGGTAAATATCAGGGAAGTATCGCGTTGCGAAACCGTAAGTAATGAGGCCACAACAACGCGAGTTACAAATTAACATCAACGATTTCATGCGCTACCAAATAGTCGATTAGTATCTGAAAATTCTACAATACACTATTACTCCAGAAATCGATAAGATGCAGTGGGATGAGAGCAGCGCACAAGAGTAGAGGAGGTGAGGGTGATACCGATATGTACCGATAGACTTGCTAACTGGCTCTTAATTTAGGATCATCCCAGCAAATTCGATACTCATGTAGATCAGTTATCTATCACCTGCAGATGTCACTTCCAAGAAGTTATTTAAAAGAGCAAGTGTAATCTCGAATGCAGTGAATCTTTAGAGCTGTCGTATGACTAAGATATCTGGAACAGTCTTTCCACTAGGAAGTAACGCCTGTAAGCAAGACGACAATGACTTAAGTCAAACACAGTCTAGGAAGACGACATGTTCGGGACGACGATTTACATTAATGTTTCAGAAGTCAAGGATGAGACAATGTGTAATTTTAGAGGCAATTATAAAAGTCTATATCAACATTACTGTGCTACGATGACAGTTATTAGCTGCAGAAAAATGCGAAACCGCGTTTCGTTTCAAACAGACTTTTCAGCAAATTTGAACTTGCATAACCTTATAAAGTCTACAAAACAAGATGTTGTGACATTAAAGGAATGTAAAGATGGGGGGAAAAAAAAAAAGACAAGATAAGGGCAGATAAGCTTATGAGGTTGTTGTTCGGCGAAGCGAGTCGAAAACCCGTTTATTACCCACAATGCTTTGAAAATTATTCGACCTTTGGCGCTTTTTAAAACGAATCAAAGGTCAAGTTTGATGACCTTATGGTTGACAAAAACTTCCTCAGTGGAAACATTCCGGGAAACGATAACTGCATATCGGATGCCAGTTATTGAGCATTTCGCACAATCCTCGATTATCACATAACTTGATGAAATTCAATCTGTGAAAAACCAAGAACTTGAGGGAGCAAACCACGGCAGAATAAGTTCGAGATAGAGCCAAAGGTGTAGCAAGACTTATAGGTGGTAATGCACCTCAACATTATGCATAAAAATATATGTCAGCCTACCTCTCAATGAGTGTGTTTGTTGGTCAGTAATAGATTTTGATGGGTAATGTCAAAATCGGCAATTATTCTAAGTTTACCTTCGGACGAAAATAGAAAAATCGGACGAGTTAAATAATTCATTTTGCTATTCAAATACCAGAAGAATCCATTCCTGCAGTCAGATCCCTAGTGAGAAGATAGATTTTTTATCGACTTAGCCCCTAAGAAAATCTATTTTTTGGGCGTGGCTTCTGCCCACAATGGGCGTATGCAGCGCCTCCTCCAGAAAACACACAGAGAACACTTGGATATCGAACACATAACCAGTACATGTCAAGAAATCAGATCCAAAACGGTGCACGGAGAGTAGCTCTGTACAGCACTTTGATCTGATCTTGATGAAACTTGGTTATGTGTTCGATATCAATGTCTCGTTGTGTTTTCCTGGAGGAGGGCGTGCTACGCCCATTGTGGGCAGAGCCACGCCCAAAAATAGCCATTTTTAGGGGGTAGTCGGATAAAAAATCTATCTTCTCCTAGGGAATTGACTGAACGGAATGGGTTCTTCGGTATTTGAATAGCAAAATGAATTATCTAAAACATCGTCCGATTTTTCATTTTTATTTTCGTCCGAAGGTAAACTTAGAATAATTGCCGATTTTGACATTACCCATCAAAATCTATTACTGACCAACAAACACACTCATTGAGAGGTAGGCTGACATATATTTTTATGCATAATGTTGAGGTGCATTACCACCTATAAGTCTTGCTACACCTTTGGCTCTATCTCGAACTTATTCTGCCGTGGTTTGCTCCCTCAAGTTCTTGGTTTTTCACAGATTGAATTTCATCAAGTTATGTGATAATCGAGGATTGTGCGAAATGCTCAATAACTGGCATCCGATATGCAGTTATCGTTTCCCGGAATGTTTCCACTGAGGAAGTTTTTGTCAACCATAAGGTCATCAAACTTGACCTTTGATTCGTTTTAAAAAGCGCCAAAGGTCGAATAATTTTCAAAGCATTGTGGGTAATAAACGGGTTTTCGACTCGCTTCGCCGAACAACAACCTCATAAGCTTATCTGCCCTTATCTTGTCTTTTTTTTTTTCCCCCCATCTTTACATTCCTTTAATGTCACAACATCTTGTTTTGTAGACTTTATAAGGTTATGCAAGTTCAAATTTGCTGAAAAGTCTGTTTGAAACGAAACGCGGTTTCGCATTTTTCTGCAGCTAATAACTGTCATCGTAGCACAGTAATGTTGATATAGACTTTTATAATTGCCTCTAAAATTACACATTGTCTCATCCTTGACTTCTGAAACATTAATGTAAATCGTCGTCCCGAACATGTCGTCTTCCTAGACTGTGTTTGACTTAAGTCATTGTCGTCTTGCTTACAGGCGTTACTTCCTAGTGGAAAGACTGTTCCAGATATCTTAGTCATACGACAGCTCTAAAGATTCACTGCATTCGAGATTACACTTGCTCTTTTAAATAACTTCTTGGAAGTGACATCTGCAGGTGATAGATAACTGATCTACATGAGTATCGAATTTGCTGGGATGATCCTAAATTAAGAGCCAGTTAGCAAGTCTATCGGTACATATCGGTATCACCCTCACCTCCTCTACTCTTGTGCGCTGCTCTCATCCCACTGCATCTTATCGATTTCTGGAGTAATAGTGTATTGTAGAATTTTCAGATACTAATCGACTATTTGGTAGCGCATGAAATCGTTGATGTTAATTTGTAACTCGCGTTGTTGTGGCCTCATTACTTACGGTTTCGCAACGCGATACTTCCCTGATATTTACCTTTAGCTTCTCAATGTCCAATTTCTGCCTCTGCTCTTCAAACTACCCATCTTTGTCTTGACCTTCTTGACAGAAGACGAACAATCGACATATCACGTTAACGACGGTAGGCGTAGTTCGGCAGCGCTGTATAACTGTTCAATTTCGCCTAAGTCTGACGCGTTAAGTCTCGAACTTTTATCTAATGTTTAAGTCGACTTACAGACTTTGACATAAAGTCTTGTAAGTTCATCATCTCTAAGTCGTCACTTCGTCTAAAGTCGTAGTTTGTCCGTTCCTGCGTAATGCAACTCAAGGTAAATTACGAGAGTTCTCTAAGCTGTCACACCGGAACTGCTGCATCGTGAGAAGCCGATTTCATGGAATCGTGTGCGCGGGCTATTTATACTGCGGCTGCGTTCAGCTAGTCAGCGGTGCGTCCCATCGGGGACGCTATTGAAAGGTAAGACAGGCTGAGCAATGCAGTCTCTGGCGAAGGAGTAAAGGATCGATTTTCGAGTTAGTGTTGAAGTCCGTTATGGTTTTACATTGGCTTGTTTGGTACATCACCAACTCACTTACCTACATCCAGTTTTGAGTGGGTAGTCAATCAGATGACTGTGTGTCATTATTTTGTCCGATGGTATTTAGTGAGTTTTTTCCATCTCCATATGAAACTCTTCTACATTCATCTCCAATGTTAATGAATCTTAACACATTCTTCCACATTTTTGTCGATGGTCATATAACCATCACCCGATGGTATATGAAGGGAGTTTTTTGTCTTTAAGTTGACTCTTCTTATTTTTTATTTTTGATCACGTGATTCTGAATTCCCATCTTTTGCTTGATCACTTTCGCAACACCATGACCAGCTATGCCCCGAGGATTGATGTTTTCCCTTTTTGGGTACAATGCGGTTAGAGATTGTGCGCCTTCACGTACGTGTCTAGTGCACACGCGCAACTTTCCTTACCCACAGTCATATGCTGTTCGCATACGCGTAGTCGTATCAAACCTCGTGTCTAAGTCGTCCACTTTTTTCTCGGTCCCGATGGTGACGATTAGTAGTCTACTGTAATTTAATACGTTTAATCCACCACAAAATTCTCAAGCTCATTCGCAACCTCGGTCTCTATTGCATTTTGCACTTACCCTTCCGTGTCTGCATTTGGGCTTGTTAGCAGATAAATACCGGTTGGCTCGCCCGATGCCTTCTACGGCGGTTGGCTCGCGATGCTCACCCCGGTTGGTTTCTCGCTGATGTTTCCTTTCATCCAGGTTGGCCTCGCGATGGCTCACCCCTTGCATTTTCCTTTCAAGCTGTGACCTGGCTAACCAGACCCCTTCAGCTGGTCCCGCATGCCTAACGTTCCCATCGCTTTTCCGCCGGCCCTGCCCCATCCATACATTGGGTGCACCCGGCTGCCCCCTCACCCACCTTGGTCCCAGCCTGCTCTCCCTGCCAATGGGCTCCTCTTCCCCCACTGCCCTCGTGCTCTGCAACGTCCGCTCCTCTGCAACCCCGTGGCTCGCTCATCCTACCCCGCATGCCCACGCACGCTCTCAACTCTGCTGGCTCGGGCTATCGCTCAAAGGGTAGTTCAAAAGTGCTTATAAAATGGAGAATTGGGAGGTGTAAAGACCTGAGTAAACTGAAGTGAAATCAATCTTTTTTTAATTTACCAGGTCCCCCACCGGTGGGAGGTGAAGGAGGTTAATGTGTGTTCATCCTCTCTGTCCTGTTTTTTGGTGTAAGTCAGGAATATCTCATAATAAAACGCTTTGTGGACCGGTTCTGATGAGAAATTTGGGCGTGTGACAAGGAGGACTGATTAACATTTTGATGAAGATCCGGGATCCGACTACTAGATTTTTAAGTGAATTCTTCACATTGAAGATCGGTGCAAAACACATATAATAGCTTATCGATATTCAAAAATCGTATTTGAGTTGTGGCGATTTACTGTTTTTCCTCGTGGATCAGGCATTACAGGGCGGAAGGTGTGTGCTCACCGAGTGACCTTCTAGTTACAAAAGTGTTTGTATTCATTTTTCACGAAAGATGTCAACCAAAAACATTGGGGTGTTGTTCGAGTTCGGAAGTTTTCTTTGAAGCGTCGCAACGTGCTTTATGCATTCAACAAGCATGCCTGTTTTGGAAGCGTCTTGATATCGGGAATTAAAGAAATTTTGTACGCAGGCAGGAGCGTCCATTCGGGCCATTATGACTGTGGCACATCAATACAGATTGTTTAATCTCTCGTCCGGTAGGATCTCTAAGTCTTTAACTCGACGATTGTTGTTCTTCAATGTCGCTTTTGTGACTTATTTTGTTTCACGCCTCCAGTTTTCATCAAAACTTCTGAAACTTGGCATATTTTATAATGTAAAATACATTGCGCAGACAGGAACCATCCCGATTTTGAAATTCTCCTAGAAAAAAGTTTATGATGTAATTATATATCTCTCTCCGTAATACCACCACCGGATAATCGTCGATAAAATTCATCTACTCGAACTAGGTCAAGCTTTTTGTCATTCTGTTTGGTGGGAATCGAAAGGGCATGTAAGCAGAGATGAATTACCACAATTTTCGACCTAGCACGCATAATGCTTATTCAATACTACTGAAGGTCTTCTCCCCTATTTTTGACTTTTTTGTTTCCCCCAAGAGTCATTTCGATCGAGTCTTCGCTTGAACTTGCATCGTATTTCACGCAGAAAGACTACGCGCAGTCCTTACCGCAGTACACCTCACTCTCCGCACTTTTGTGTAAATACTTGCAACCCACAACCCCCATGCTCCGTACAGAAAGAGTATGCGTCATATATATCTCCCTAAATCTGGGCAGGATTGCCTATAAGGCATTATCTTGTCGAACCAGAGCATGATGTTTGAGATTTTTGTTTGGACCGTGTACATCCGCAGCGGGCCATAGCCACAGATAATTCTCAACGTAAACTAATTATTTCCAATGACGTCCATATTCGAGTTTTTATTGATAGTCATCATGAGAGGCAGGATATTAGAGACTCATTTTGGAGCTTGTTTAATAAAGTCCATTGCATTCTTCCCTGTCCCTGGGTACTGTTGCCCAGGTTTTGGTTGCTGCACTGTCGCTCGATCTGCCGGACTCAAGCCACAGGATGCAGCGTCTCGAGGTCACTACTACTGTGTTTTCGAGCAGACCTAAGAGGTAATTTCGACGCAAGGAGCTAGGATCCAAGCCAGATCCCTAACACGCCTGAAGCGAACGCTACGGCTATCACCACCCAAAATGGAGCTGTTGCCTCGCTTAGGCGCAAGCGCTGTCAAGTAGCTTGGTAAGTGAACTACATACCCTGGTTCTTCCCGTGAATCTTGGCGGTCTTGTGAAGGTCGAAGATGAGAACACTGATCTCATATCTGGAGTTCTCAGAGCACCGCGTCGTGTCGGCGGTCTAGATGGACAGCTCACCGTGACGTATCAACATATTATAATCCGCTCGTATACCATCGTATTCGTTCTTGACAGGGCGATGCATCATATACAAGGTAACCCTGTGCCTCGCCGTGCACCTTTAAAGCGTGATCATGAAGTGAACCCACCTCGTATGGGGTAGCATAATCATGAACACGCCATTATTTCCACGGTCTTTTGTCGTGCGCGCCGCGCACTCAAGGTGGAGTCTGTGCTCTTGTCAATGTCCTGCGGCGATGTTGAGGCACAACGACTCTCCGCGTGTATGGAGTTTTAATGATAGTAAACGATTCATTCACGGAACAGGTCAGCAAATCGCGCCTCTTAAGTTTTTATAAATTCAAGCTCGCCTTTCAGGGTAGATCTGTTTCTGTGTATCTTTTACGAGGGGATTTTTTGGACTGCAGTTTTTATGCTAGCTCTTCTGCCTCAGGGTGATATAATTGAATGTATTTTTGTCAACATCGCATCATCTTATGGCCATGTGGGTACGTAGCAGACTGTGTTCATTTTAAATGTACCATGTATTTCTCATCGTGATGTGATATCGAATCTGAGATTACCCCTTGTTTTCCATCGAATCCGATGATCTGACTAATCCTGTGTGTTACTTGAAATAAATAATTACTCTTTAAATAGCCACTCTGCTTTCATTTTACTAAGTTAAAAGGTTATCGGTTTTTATCTTGGTTTATTGTACCTTCTCATAGTGTCTTAATATTCCATGTACTAGTCTTTTGTTTTCAAGATTCTTTTGTGAGAATCGTCTATTGGTTGCCGTACATAGTCTCCCGTCCAGAATATACTATTTTGAAGGATGAATTGAAATGCAGAGAGACCCGCCCGCATAATTCGCGCACTTCTTACATTTCATGGAAATAGTATCGAATTTACCAAAGCTTATTCTTATACGCTCACTTGCATTCCTCGCTGATTCATCATCGTGATTCACTCACTGCATATCTGATCTCCTGACATGATTCACTACCTGATTCACTCACTGATTCTAATTCTGATTCGACTCACATGACGTTCTACCTAACTGATCTCACTCCTGATTCACTCCCTGACCTCACTCATGACTACTGATTACTCCGTGATTTCACTCACTGATTCACCCATGAAGGCTACTGGATTCACTCATGATTTTAACTCACATGATAGTCATCACTCGTACTCACTGATTAACTCTAGATCTAACTCACTTGAGCTCCTTGATTCATCGACTGATATCATACTCGTTACCTCACTGATTCTCATTCCTCACTGCTCACTGATTTTCATCTGACTTACAGTCAGCATTGAATTCACCACGGACTCCAATCACTGATCACTCAACTCGGTTCCTCACATGACCTCCTGATTCCATCACTACACCACGCTATGCGATCTTCGCTCACTGATTTCACATCATGTCACTCATCTGAATCTCCAGCTGCTCAATACATCGATCTCACTCACTGACTCACTCACTTGATTCACTCGACGATTACCCTCATGCTCACTAGAATTCACTCACTGATCACTCACTCACTGACTTCACTCATTGTTTCAATGCACTGGATTTCACTTATCACGATCACTCAATGATTCGACTTGGGAGATCACTAGTTCACTGATTCCTGATATCATTCACTCTGATTACTGATTCTATCATACGTTTTGATTGGCGAGGGCATCACTGACGACTGCCGGTGCATCTCATTTACTTAGAACAATTATCTCTTACACACTATTCACTCACTGGATCTCACCCTATGATTCATCAACTGACATACACCTGATGTCCATCACGGGATTCACTACTGACTCACTCACGCCACTAGTGACGGACTATTCTCCCATTGTAACACTAGCTCACTAATGACTCAATCACTGACTCATGATTACTCACTTGATTCAACGTCATGATCATTACTGATTCCTACGTGATTATCTACATGATTCACTTCATTGATCTCAACTCACTGACTCACCCTGATTCATCTAACTGATCTCAATCACTGACGTCACTGATTCTCCATGATTCACATGTATTCACTCACTGACATCATCTTGACTCACCGCTTTGACAGCATGTCTATGCTCTGACTCATTCCACTTGGCTCAGCTACGGTGACGTCACTCATAGATTACTCAGCATGATCACTGATTCAACTCACTGATCCTCAGCTCAGATCGCTTATATCTATCTGATTAACTCACTGACTATCACAGGATGACTCACTGATTCTTTACTCACGTAGAATTCTTCAACTTATTCTCTCCTACTGACTCTTCATGATTCTCTTCACTGATTCTTCCTGATCACTCACCTGATCACGTGATCCAACTGATCCTCATCTGCACTACTCATGAATTACAACATTCACTGATCACTTCTCTGACTACCTGATTCCACTCACTGATCTCCTCACTGATTCACTCTCAGCTGTATCACTCACCTCGATCACTGATTCTACGTCGCCTGATCATCTCCTGGATCCATGTTCAACTGACTACACTAGATTCACTCACTGATTACTCCTGATTTAACTCGTGATCACAACTGAGTCCTGATACTGATTCTCACTGATTCACTCATGGACTCACTCACTGACGTCACTCACTTGATCACTCACTGATTACTCACTGATTCCTCTGACTCAGTCTGACTCAATCACTGATCACTGACTCACTCACTGATTCACTCACGATACTCACTGATTCACTCACTGACCTCACTTCATGATTCACAGTCACTGGTATCACATCACCTCGACACTCATTTGATTCACTCACTGATTCATCACTGATCTCACTCAACTGACCTCACTCACTGATTCACTCACTGAATCACTCACTGATTCATCACTGATTCACTGCACTGACTCACTGATTCACTCTGACTCATCATATGATTCTATGCTCATCGTAGTTACCTCACTGATTCACTCGGTTCATCACTGACATCACATGATTCAGCTCATGATTCTACTCCTGGATTTCACTCTAAACTGATTCTTCACTGATTCTCACTCATGATTCACTCACTTGACTCTCTCACTGAATTCACTCACTTGATTACCTCACTGACTCCTGATTAACTCTGATTCACTCATGATTCACTCACTGATTCACATGCACCGACTCACTATGATTACTGATTCACTCAGATTCCTGATTCATTCATGATCATGATCACTCACTGATCCAACTCACTGACACTCCAGCTCACATGATTCACTCTGACATCACTGATTTACTGACCTGATTACGTCAACTGATTCCATCACTGATCTGATTCACTCACGGATTTTCACTCTGACTCTCACTGACTACTCATCTGACTCAATCATGAACTCACTGATTCACTCACTGATTCAGTCACTGACTACTCCTGATCTGCGACAACTGATTCACTCACTGATTCACTCCTGATCACTCACTGACTCCTGGCGAGATCACTGATTCATATTCACTGATTACAACTCACTGACTATGATCATATCACTGATTCACTCACTGATTCTTTCACTGACTCCTCACTGACTCACTCGCTGACGCAATCACTGATCCTGTACTCACTCACCTGATTCATCACTTGATCACTCACCTGATTCTCCACTGACTACTGATTACTCTGATTCACTCATGATTCACTCACTGATTAACTCACTTGACTCATGCACTGACTCACTGTTCATCACTGATTTCACGACGCACAACTGACTTTCACTACTGATTGGCACTCACTGATTAATCACTGATACTCACTGAACTAATGATTTCACACACTGATTCACATATCACTGAACTCACTTCACTGTATTCACTCACTGACTTCTTACTCTACTGACTTCACTGAATCACATCACTGATCACATCACGTGATACATTTCACTGATCACTCACTGACGGTACATGATTACTCACCCATGTTATCAGTTGATCCTTCACTGACTCACTGATTCAGCTCCTGATTCAGTCAATGATTTACTCACCTGATTCATCACTGAGTCACTGATCACTGATTCATATGATTATCATGATCACTCACTGAGTCACTCGGCTGATTACGGTCACACCTGATCCTCACTGATTCACTCCTGACGGTCACTCACTTTGACTCAATCACTGACATTCATATGCTCAACTCACTGATTCACATCACTGACTCCCTACATGATTCACTCATGACTCACTCTTGACATCAACTCAACTGACTCACTGCTTCGTTCAACCTCACACTGATCTCATCACTGATTCAACTCACTGATTCACTCATGAACTCAATAACCGATTCACTCAATTGATTCACTCACTGATTCACTCACCTCACTGACTCCTCACGATTCACTACTGACTACCATGATTCATCACATGAATGATTCACTCACTGATTACTCACTGACTACTCACTGATTCATCACTTGACTCAATCATGACTCTCATCACTCACTGATATTAAAGTTGTACGTTCTGGGTGACAGTAGAAAGCTGAAATTTTCGGTGCCCATGGATCCGATGCAGATACCTGAGAAAAATTACAGAACGGTCGGAAAGCGTCCGTAAATGCAAAATATAAATAATGAAACATAAATAAATGCAAGGTGAGCAGCCAATAGCCAAGGAGAGAATCCCCGCTTGTATGATTATAAGATGTTAATTCCGTTCCACCAGGAGCGGCGCTAAACGATACCATGAATGCACTTTCGAAATGACGTACCGCCCAGGATGCTCGGTGCAACTTGCACAGAAACCAGCAACAGGGGTTTTTGGGGGTGGGGACGTATTTGGGTAGGGTTTATTGCCGGGTGGGTTTTGGGGGTGGGAACAATATACATGCTTGCAACATAAAGGATTGTTACCATAAAAGGCCTCCGAAGCTTGAAAATAAGCGAAAATACTTGGAAATGTACCTGGCGAGAAGCGGTGTAGTGTCATACGAACGACGTTGGAGAATTTCTTGAGACTTCATCCAAAAGCTAGTTGCTTGCGGCTACTTGTATGCAAACTCGACAGACCGCTTGGAGGGTGCAAGGCGGCGATTTAGTGTATTATTAGGAGACGGGATTCTAGCGTTTCGATTCATCAGTTTTAAATAATGACAATTGATGAGAAGCCCTCAGATTATAATTTCATACCGGGTGTTAAGCAAGCATCTCCAAATCAGATACGCGGTGTCTTCTCTTTCTACTTTCTCTTTCTCATTTCATCTTTTTCTCCTCTCTC
>CM068957.1:19887711-19909101 GCA_035128595.1 Eptatretus atami
CTTAGTGTTGAAGTCCGATTATGGTTTTACATTGGCTTGTTTTGTACATCACCACACTCACTTACACATCAGTTTTGAGTGGTAGTCATCACGATGACTGTGTGTCATGTAATTTGTCGATGGTATATGAGTTTTTCATTCCATCCGTTTCAGCATGTCTCCAATGAAGGATCATGAGATGCAGATTACAAAAAGTGACTTGTAACTTTTTCAACTGAAACCTGAGATTACTTTACTTGCCTGACGTTCCATATCCACACTTTAACATATGGTTTTTCCCTCTGACTTTAGATGTAGAGTATTTCATAAATGGTATATGAACGATGATTAGTGGTCGAGCTTCTCGTGTGCTTATGACTAAGATGAACCACTGATTATGTCTCAGGCATTGAAAATGTTTGGTAGCATGCAGGCCCTTCGGTTGTATGATTTATGAAAGCTGCTTGTACGCGGACGAAGCGATCGGATAAGGAGCAGTGACAGCTAGTGCTATTTCGGCCTACATGAAGAGAAGGAGTTAACGCCTAAACAATCACCAACGGGTTCCTGACATGAGCAAGCGAAGCAATTGACTTAAGACTTCATCGCTACTCCAGCTGGTTGGCCTGACGTGCTCATTCAGTGTGCAGTTATAGACGCTGAGATCACAACGTGAGAGATAGAATACCGGGCCTGACATGTTGGAAGCGAGTATCACTA
This sequence comes from Eptatretus atami, assembly GCA_035128595.1. Classification (NCBI taxonomy): domain Eukaryota; kingdom Metazoa; phylum Chordata; class Myxini; order Myxiniformes; family Myxinidae; genus Eptatretus; species Eptatretus atami. The sequence goes on from CM068957.1 coordinate 19,888,411, forward strand.
CCACGGTGCTACGGGATGATTTTTAGAAAGTCAGTCATGCTGAAACGTGAAGCCCCAGGACGATTCGACTGCAGAGTCATTGACTTCGCACTGCAAAATGTCGCAGCATCGATTAAGGATGAATGTTTTGCCAGGGAGCCTCTCGGCTGCTGGCTGCTCGATGATGATCTCTGTGTACACGATCTTTGACATGTTCACCGAAAATACCTTGAAGCACATCTATCCTGCGGCGAACTCAATTACATGAGGACACCCGAGCGTCCAATGCGTTGTCTGGACTGTGTATAGATTCTTAAATTGATTGTAGACTGTCCAAGGGAAAGGGTACCAAGTATTAGATAACTAGACGCGTTCCTAAAGCTGGTCTTTGGTTACATGGATTTTTGAAAGTAAGTACAACAAAGTTTTTTTTATTGTGTCTGCTTCCCTGGATACTGTAGCGCTGCTGTGCATAGATTCTACAGATCAGTAAATTCGCAGAAATTTGTCCTGTCATCCAGTATAGAGAGGGCTTTGTTGATCTTCGTCGCGGCTGATATAGAGAAGTGTCGACTAGGATATCCGCATCTCACTCATGGCTTGCTGTCATGAAGACGCTCGATCCTATAGTGTGTACGTGCTAATGTGCAAACAACCTGAAAATACGGGCAGAAGCAATGTACAACGGATGAAGATATGCATATGATATCACCAACGGCTGTAGTTTACTCCAGTGTAACTATGCACAACGCTTATTTGACTGCAATCATCATCTCATCGAGCAACATTATCCATATTCGACGTACCTTGTCTCCGTCACACGCGCATTTCCACTGCACAGCCGTTCTTACCTTCTCTCAAACGTACTAAGCTTACATCCAGGGAATCCATTTCTGCCAATAAATCGGTGCTGAGAGTTGACTCAATGTACAATCAGATAAAAACACGCTCAACAAACAGATAACGGCAATCAACGGGAGCTGAAGGACACTGAGCGTTTTAGTCTTCGACAAGGGGCTGTGTCATCGATCAGCTTCCATCTAACAGGCAGGAGCTCAGGCGCTGCTGCACTGAGGCACAGCATGTCGAGTAGATATAAACACTTAGTGAACTCCAATGGACACGCAGACACACTTTCACGCCAGGCACCAATATTGAACATTTAATGTCTATTGTAGAAAGTTTCAGAGTGCAGTAACGTGATGAGTCTAATGCCGCTCACCAGCTATCTGTGAATTTACTGGTGAAACAGGTGACTGGTTAACTAACTCGCCGATGTGACTCCTGTACTTGGTGTGTCAATCAGTATCACTCAACTTCGTCTCCACTCTGCGAGCGTGGATTGCGAGGGGCGACGCTTACTAATGACTCTTTCTACCTCAGACGGCAGGGTAAGTAGAGCTCAACACACGGGGGAAGCGAGGGTCAATCTCATGAGGGTGATCTCAGATGGAATCACACGTTACGCTGACAGAGGGAACTGGCTCTCATATGAACACAGTGCCAAGAAGCTAACACTTGCAAGATATTTGACTAATGTTATCTAAACGCGAGAAAATGTTTGTGAAGTGGCATACTCAATAACTACATAGGAGATCTCTGTAGAGTGACAGACAACTGTTTTGGCCCACCATGTGATGCGCAGCTATAGGCAGTTACTGGCGCCTATATGTACATGGAACCATCTGACTTGCACAATCTATGCTCGCCTGTGTCACTGAGCATCAGCAGAATGGGACCGTTCAACTGTATACTTAGGAAGGAAGTTGTATTTTGGTTCAGAGTTTGAAACGCGGAAAACAGTGTCGACTCTTATCGAAAGAAATCGAGTGCGTTTGGTAAGTGTCTATAAGTAACTGGTCCTGATGTGGAGATCAGTGAACAGAAAACAACCAAAGCGGACACTTGCGGAAAACCGGAATAACCTATGTGTAGAGTGACCATAAAGGGTCTCTAAGGTGAACTGCCACCGCAGAACTCATTGAGGCATGTGTACGGCAACTCAATGCAACAAATAAATCCGATCTGTGGCGATGAGCATCTCATATACACAAAGAGTCAGATGTTGCTGAGAACGACAGTTCGAAGAACTATCTGACCGATACGTTGCAGTGCATAGTCTGCGCACTTCAGTGGTGCCAAGCCAGTTCAGCGCATCGATGTTGTCTTTGACACATACAGAAGAAGGATTCCTAATCAACAATGAGTGCTGAACGAAATGTGAATCCACAAAGACGAGTCTCACACCATGAAGGTCTCAGCTTATCGCGAGCGTGATCAGACCAACTCGGAGCACGCACGAGTTACATCAACTTTTGACACATGGAGCTGTCGTTGCCTGTCCGCTTGACACGTCGACGAAGAGCAAAGGCCATGGACAACTGACTGTATTGTGTTTGTCTATGGCAGCACAGTAGGATCGCTGGAAACATCGATAAGAGTATCGCCAGGAAGCAAGCTCCGAGGATCAACTAGAAGCAGCTAGTACCTGTCACGCCTGTGGGCTGTCGAATATCGCGTATGATACTAATCCTTTCTTGAGCAATTCCGCGCTCAGAGTCTGAGTTTAGTCTAGGAGGCTGTCAATGCAATCCGCTAAGGCGATAATGCTAGTCACCACGAGGAACAGACACGCGTATGTTTCTCCACGCAAAAGCAAAGCCGCTACGTTCATTGCCGTGCTCCTGGATTAAGTGGACAATCAAAAGCTCTCACACTAATTCAAGACGTCTCATACTGTTAGGGTCGAGAGACTAGAGCCATACCAATAGATGAGTCCCGTAATACTGATGATTAAGTCCTTGGATACTGCAGCAGTAACGACATATCGCGCTGAATAGTCAGCACACAAGGTCTCGTTGATCTTCACGAAGGTAACCAGCATGCAAGGTAGGTGTCTGCTCTCTAGATATAGTGTACGAGTCAAATGAACTTACGATTGTCCGTTAGGACAATTAGTCTGCTGCGGTCATATGGGAGCTCGCTCGGAGTTTGCTTACTGAACTATGCAGTGAAATGGGCTCTACTATGCTATGGGAACGCAGGAGACGAGCTGTGTGTGTTGTATTATGTCTTGTGAAGTGCGTCATGTGACACTTTCGCTACGCATCGAACCGGAACGAATACAAGTCTATGACTAGCTGTCGTGACATACAATGGCAGAATGGACATGTGCTGATATAGCTTCCGAGAGTCATTTTCACAAATGAAATCCTCGAGGTATCGGATACTCTCGTGGTAATTTATGACACATGACAGAAGTCTTCACACTAGTGCATTATGTGGACCACAGAGCACTGCTAGCAGTGTGAGTCTGTACGGGACAAGCTATAAGAACTACCAATGATCTGCTCACGAGTCGCTGGCGAGATTGAAAGTCTGCAGCTGCTGTTGCTCCCCGTGGGTCGCATCCATGCGAGTCTCGCTCAGTCAATGTTGTGCTGCACAGACACACGAGCCGCCAGTATCTATGACGACACTACGTAAATGGATTCACTGATCGGCATCACTCCCCGCGCTCGTGAGACTGCACTATGAGCAGCATACCAGCATTAGGTCGCGCGCAATCTTTACAGCCGCCTATCTGAAGGCTGACGCAAGCCTGTGAGAGGACCGTGCAGCTAGAGGGAACTCACACTAGCTAACCATCAGTCTACCGCTGACCATTGGCTGGGCACATCGAGTTTGGCAGGACCTCGTCATCAAACAAAATCCGATGGAAATGTCGCTGTCTACCAGCTTCTACTACTTCGAACTTGAGATATCATACATACTCATGCATCATGAGCAGAAGGTATGCTGATCGACAGGATAATACCGTCAGAACTTGCTACCGTATTGGGCCATACTGATCATTGGGCTTCGCAATTGCTAGTCTGTTGTGGTGTAACGCATAAGACGGAGACTGCTCCAACACATGTGCTGGCTCAGGTAAGTAGTGCGGTTAATCCGGTGACTCAGATGCCAATCGACTTCTGATGGTACACTCTTGCAAGATTAACTTTGTGTGCCCTGTATACTTTGAGTATAGAACATCATGTCTTGTAAATGCTCTAATATTATCAATCGCGATAGGATAATTACCAATAAATACTTTAGAAAGATGTATAACAGTCACCAGAGTCTTAAAGAGCAAGCTGCTGAACTACGGACCATTATCATTTGATTTGCTGTCAAATCATAAATAAATTCGAAATTTATTCAAATAATATATGAATCATATTAATTATATCCTCGGATTGTATACATTTTGAATGTGACAAATATCTATGTACGAATGTTAAAGATGATAGAGAATGTCGATAGACTAAGTAATAGAATTAGAAAACATGTCTGATCAAGAAACTATGAATAGTAACTCTAGTAGTGACTGCTTACTACTATAACGAAAACGATAAATGGTCCAAGACTGGCGCCCGCTGCCAGCTGTTGCAGAAGTATTTACCCATGTACAGCTAACTTTCCGAACTGTGCATTATTCGCATATACCGTATGAGTGATCAAATTCGATTTCATCCGTACCGACTTTCTTCCTAGACTCGTGTATGTATTTTAATAGAGAGTACACAGAATAGATAATAAAAAAGCCCAAACCTGCGCGGAAAGAAGCTTATAATATGAGCATGATTATATTGTCGGTCATCGTTACACATGTAAGGCAAGTTTTTTGATACACTCGTAGTGAATCCTATCTGTGTAATATTCTTAACCTTTAGTTTATTTTTGCTAGTATAGATGAACAGTGCTAGCAGCAAATGCATATTTTGGAAATCAATACCAGTGCCTCATGTGAATCCATCTACACTAGAACACCACAGTACAATGTTTAATGACCACACTAAATAGTGATTAACATTTAATATGACTTAGTGTGTGTGATGATAGAATGTGTCTTCTTTATTAGTATTTGTGTGCGTGCGTGACAATAAATTCTTACTAACAAAGGTAGCTATCATATATTTTTATCTAGACGGCTCACCAAATGGATGATCGGTTATTCGTACTTGGCAAACGTATATTGTCCACACCACAGCTCGTATGCAAACTGTTTGCGCACGTCGATAGCTAGTCACAACTCCAGATACACGTGCAACAATGTACCCACAATCCACAATGGCGACATTTTCAGCGACTGCGGTCGCCGCGCTTTTTCATAAGTTTATGCAGAGTGCAGAATCTGAGCCAGGTGGCACACTGACTAGGCTAGGACCAGTTCTAAGATGTGCTAATAAAAAGAACGAGACCATGCATTAGTCTCGCAAATAGCCTGAGTATACTTCGACCCTATTATCAGCCAAATTATATCTCATAGGATCGATAGCAGTTTACTACTCCCTATGTTGTCCAGACATTGTGGTCAGCGCAGTAATGGATGATGGCTTAATATAGGCAGGTCATTTTTCTTCCTTGCTTCTTGGTACGCATGATCAAGTATCCCCAAATGATGGCCGACTTGGCTGCCTCAAGGACTTGATTCTATAAAACTATAAAATAGCTCTGTACCCCGATATCCATTTCTGCGGAACAGTAAGTCTATAAGGATCGTTGCATAAGATTGTTGTAGTGTCGTATGGTCTTAATCACGAGATGACTATCGATAAACATAACTATCAGATGGCATACGCTTGAACGTAATTTATTAATATAGTAGCCGCAATTTACATAACAGATGCCGAGATGTTGTCATTTTGGCCCTGGGATTTTTGTTCACTCAGCCATTTAGTTGTTACATTAATTGGGTACGCACTTTAACATCCGAAAAGAGCAATTTATGAACACCGGCGGGCTTGAACTTTTATGTCTTTTTTAAACTTGTTTAAATTGAAGTATGATCAAACTGTGTAAGCGTCATCGCTACTGAATACGTACTCATGTACATATGGCACACATTTGTTGTTGCTAAACGTGGTGTCACACAATATGCTACTCATCATAATTGGCTTTGTCACGAGTAAGTCCGCTGTCGTATAGGTTTGCTTGTGCCTGATTCTGTGATGCTGATGTGGTGTTGAAACGTAGTTGCTCGGACTTTCTTCGGTGAGGCGTCTCGCTGCTTTTTCTGCAACCCAAGTCCTTTAATGCCTTTCTACTGAGGGTGGGGGAGGGGGTGCCCTTTGAGGAGATTGATGCGATCAAATTGCAGTAGCTGCAAATTGCTTTATTGACATGGGCGCTACTGTGCGATGTGCCTTCTTGTATATGTACGAAGGAAGACTATCGCTTGACAATTCAATTATTTACGAGATAACACAGTATGCTATCGCATCGATAGTTATGGTCATCATCCATATTCTACGTAAATTACCACTTCGAGCATAGTGCACACGTCTAGGCTGCGTGACGCCATCATCTGTTGTGCCGGTGTGCTCTTTTCAGCACTGTAGGGGGAGGTGACTATAAGAGCATCACCTCTGAGAGAGCCCTTCCATTCATTGGACAACTATCCAACAGAGACTATGCTTCCCTCATTTATGGAGAGGTAGCATCAGGACCCACCATTGGCACTGGAAGCCAACTTCTCAGGACCAGGTAGTTGATCTGTTCGCACGTGTAAGTGTAACTTTAGACTCGATAATCATCGATTCTCGGGATCTGATATCAATTATAGTATGTGCGCTGCGGAGTCAAAGCCTTATACTAGTAGTCCCAAGCCAACGACTCTCCCAGCCACATGCTTGCTCCCCATGTGGAAGCCGTTCTACGTATTACGTTGTATAACGACGCAGGCGTAACGGTTACTCAGCAACAATATGCTTGACATATCGCGGTTGTGGGTCTTGAAATTTTGTTATCTGTTATGTTCGCTGAACTGTCTGAACTCTTAGATTGTGAGGGCATTGAGTTGTGCTTGTCTCGTAGACGATCGTCTTAACCATCTGGATATGTCAGACAAACGTAATAAATTACGTTGGCGCTAGCGATTTGAATGGATAATTGGAGCCACATTGCCACCTAAAAGTTTGGATACAAAGAATCCATGACGTTGTGGCAATGGGTGGTGTGTTTCCCATCCAGTGTCTCGCTCATTAATAGTCACTGAGCGATAACACGAGCCATTGCGGATAGAACGACTACCCGAGACATCAGAGTGTTCGATTTAACTTCCGGATAGTGACGAATGGAATATCGTACGATATTCTCTCATTTTCTCGTATTTCAGCATTGTAAGACCACTCCTGTCTGCCAGTCCGGGTCGATTAGCAGCTCGTCATGCTCTTATCGATAGCACGCGACACGCAGACCATGATCGGGCTGTGTGGAGCAATGTTGATCTTAGCACTTATAGTTGTAAGCTCAGTTATGTGACTGTTAGACTGGTAATGGCAACCGCTAATCGAGTCTTAAAGCCTCGTCACGATGCAGCGTACGGGACGACAACTGGAGCTGAATGCGTTTGCACGTGCCAGCCTGTGTAATGGATGACCTCCTCCTCTGGTCTGATATCGTTTGTCATTCATAGAAGTTTCTTTGGAATAAGTTCTCAGCTATCTGCTCACACCGTTCAGAGCCGAAATTAATACCATTATTTCAAATAAAATGAAGATTGTGAAGGTTTATCCAAGCTGAATAAGAATCAGTAATATCCTCGTGCGATATATTACTACATTTTGCGCAGTGATCTCTTCAGCTGATAGATGTACGACTCTTTATCGAGCAATGTCGTACACCGTGATTCAAGGTATCTGTAGGCTCTGACGTCAGGTGAATAGTCCTATTGCTACTACAGCTAAATATCACCTCGTGATCAGACAGTGCTGGTAGTCGCATCGATGATGTTTGAGGTGCACACATACTGTCGTGATTGCAAAACTTGTTCAAATTTTATTTACCATACAGCCGGAGAGAGCAGAATCCTCTCCGTACTTCAATGGGGCTCAGAATTTTAAGGTAACATTAAATATCGTGGCAGTGACTCTAAATTCTGAGCTCTAGTCATAGCCAGCAAGGTTCGCTGACATTGACCTGTCTAGATGTTTGAGGGCTAGTGAGATTCAATAGCCAAGCCGACCTAGAACGGAAAACAAAATGTGTCATGTATCTGCATACATGCCTTCACAATCAGATAGATTAAAATGCTGCTCGCTTGTGGTATTTGAGTTGGCTCTTAGTATCCAGAGGATCAATACCAGTGTGTCTACTGAGCACTGAGATTCTATTCGTATCATAAATGTTGATAGGATCCTGGCACGCTACCGGACATGACAGTGCAGGTCTGATTTTAACCCACACGCTCTAGCCAATGGCGGACTTCCTTCGCCTCTCAAGGTGCTAGCCTGAGGACAGGAGCACATATGACCTAGTCGTGCAGCCTGCTATCGTAGAACAAGCGCTCAAGTCCGAAGATAAATACAGCGTCCAGGGTGTTCTTTTTAATCACACCCGTAAATTAGCGCATAATCTTCTGTCACAAAAAACTCCGACGCAGAAGATTGGTCGAACGCGCAGTAATCGGCTACGGCGTAAATGTGGGCGCTCAATGTAGAGCGATTTACCTAAGTATGCGCGCAGACAGAAATGCCGGGAATTTATCTGAACGCATCGTACGGTAGCTGCATAAGTAACGTAAAACGACCGTCTTAACCAGCTCGGTTTTTTCTGTACATAATGCGTAGCTTTGAACCTAACCCGGAGCGCAGTATTATCGCGAGGAACGCCTCGAGTAACGTTTCTATTGGTACAGTTTTGTATACGTTAGGAATACCTGAGTCGGACTTATAGAAATTATCATTATCGACTACATCTGAGACAAAAGACCAGCTACGATATTCCGTAGCGTAATAATCGCTGCGAGTTATAATCGAATGACAGGGAGACGGACGCAACGTAATCATGGTCGAGCTTAGTCACTACATCGTGTCATTTTCACGAGAACATGCGTATAAGAAAGCTCTAATTTACGGGGGGTAACGGGAACAGTACGACACGGCGAGCAGAAAGAGAACTAGCAACCGTCGTTTTGTGCTCCTATAAGCTTATGTATCTGACTACCAGGCTCCAGGCCGTGAATCAGAAATTTAATGACTTGTTATGAGGGACTGGGCACGATTATGCGAATCGAACACACACGAGAAGACCCCAGAAAGGAAGGAAAGAGAACGTGACCGTATGGTGGAATTCTTGGGCTCCATCTCCCTGATCCTAACCAGCTTAAAATTGTCACTGCGATTGAAGAGATTCCTTCCGCCCTACAACGTCGACCAAGAGCCACGCATAGAGCAAGGTACACACTATAACCCGCGAGAGTACCCGAGAACTCCCAATTTCTTACACACTATCCGCCTGGAGTTCAACGCAGATGATGATGTAAGCCAAGAGCGCTAAAAGCCAACGTGTTCACAGCCTTCGAAACGACGGCGTAACATGCGGAGCGCTATTGCAAAGTTTTCATGACGCCGTCACGAAGACGACATGCAACAGAGAGTATGTCTCCAAGAGAGACGAGAGAGAGAGAGTGCAGATTCTCCTCGTGAGCTTATCACGTCTTATTTAACTACTAGCCAATGGCCAACTAACGCTCGATTGGAATTATTGTAGGCCCTATTCGCCTATACCTCGCGCCACCTCCATTGCTTCCGCGAGCGCGCACGCACATGAAAACTGGTTCGTGAAAGGACGACGCCGTCTTTACAACCAAGGACAAATAATCGGACGAAGGCGTCTGGTCTCAATTATGTTAGTTCTCGAAGCGTTCCTCGTGTTATTAGCTAACGTAGCTAGCGACTCGCATCTATGATCTAACGTATGTGTTCCTTTTATACTACTGTTTCTTCTACCTGAAATAGCTGAGAAGACATCTATCTGTTGCCATTTTCCAATCATCCATAGCTGTGGTCGAATTGCTTTTATAGTTCACCAATAAAACATTACGGGCAGGGATAATAGAATTCATCCGGAATCACGATGGTGGAGGAAGGGTGAGCTCTCCTAAATGGCCGATCGTCACGTATATCAGTCAGCATCCGAATCATGCACCTGCAAAGCTCTGGCAACCGTCCTCGTGCTCGCAGGTGCGATAACAGCTGCGTGGGATGCTATAGCTGAGTCGTATGATCGGGTTGTTGATAAGGATCGGTTGGCGTCTGGCTACTACTGGCAGATCCTCTTGATAGAGAATTGGACTAGTCTACTGATCTGGTGGTAACGTACGTGACTGAGTCGGTATGTGGTTAGAGAGCGGTGTATAGTTGTGAAGGCCTCCTGCGGTTGGGTCGAAAACTAAAGCTCGCAAAAGACATAAAAGCACTACTCAAAAGAATCTACAACTCACTGATTACAAACTCGAATATCACGCTAGAAAAAACAAAATACTACTTACTGAACGACGAGCGCGAGGACAACTCAACTCTGAACACTAGACTAAACTATAGACATATAACTTGATCTCATTAGGAGCACTAGTATCGGGTTTCTGTAACAATTTCCACATACCGTACAACAATATATCTTTCGAGAAACGTATCTAGCGCATAATAACGGTATGCCTTGCCATGCTTCAAATCTGATTCATTATAGAGCCAATCATAAATTAAGTTCACTCCGGAAAAGCGCTGAGTGTTTGATTCTTCATTTTTCGGCTGGGCCCTTAAAAAGCAGAGTATATCGATGTCTTGAGACCTTACCTGGAAATCTGTACAACTTCTTTGAAAAAGCATACTTTGTGATATTTTCTTCACCTGCCACAGATGAGGTCCAAAGACAGCGTTATATCAAACGGATTCTTACTGCCAACAATAGCTCTTCATCTGCCTAAAGCTTCAGCAAAATCACTTGATTAAAGCATTGCACACTTCAAATAGTGCTAGCTCAAGCAAATTGTCACTTTTTTGGTCGGGACCATTACTCTGACACATACATGCCACTTTGACCAGTCTAATTACAATTAGATAACTCGACTGGGATCTGGACCCGTCCCTCACACTACTCTAGAGCCTGCGTAACCATAAGTATACTAACGTAACTAATCCCGAGAACTTCAAGTATGGCGACAGAGATGGTTCCTACTTCCTCTTCGCAGTAAAGGCATGGGTGTGTCTGCTGTAGCATGCGACTTGTACAGGCAATATTTGGATGTAACTGCCGAGAGAGTAACAACTGATCCAGTGGTTCTGTCCAGTCTTCTGTAGAAGTCTGGAAGCACGTCGCTCATTTGCTATTGCCATGCACTGCAGTGCAAGAAACGTACGCTCTATAGAAGTGGCTGCCTTGTCCTTTATCGAAGAACATGCTGCTGAGTCTCTATGACCGAGAGAAGTATGCAGTTCTAGTCAAGTTCATCGTTCTCATGTTAACTCGTTCGTGTGGCTTGCTGTGCTGCGCAGAGAGGACAAAGAACGCTCAATTTAACTTGCGAATGCTACATAGCTAGCGTATTCGATCATCCATGGTGCTGCGTATACAAATCTACAACAATACATCAGCGAGTCTACTATAAATAGGCCTTCATCAAGAGCTATGTCAGTCTGTATGCCCACGAAAGACATAAGTAAGTAGCAAAGGTCGAACACGTTTGTCTACTTCAGATGGTATCATACAGGATACTATTTGCTGGCACACATGTACAAACGAGCCTGCACAGAGTTCGACAAAGAAATGTTATTCTTCCTGATTCATAGCACGGTAGGCCCATTGGTTCAAGAAGTCAATTTTCATCAAACTCATACTGCTTTCAAACCTAGCACATGGGTAAATTCCGTCATCACACCATACTTCGATCTAAGGCATATCGTTAAAAATAGGCCGTTATCATGTGTGACCAACGTGGTCTAGCTATCGTAATACTTTAACGAGGCAACATCTGTCTCAAGATGCTACTCAAAGCACGTACTCACGGTTATAAATTGGGGTAATAATACATTAGTTGTACATGGTAGAACGGCACATAAAATTCATGCTCAGTTCAGAAACAGATGTAAGAACTTACTGACAAATGACGCATAAACCATCACTTAGTCTTACGATTGCTGCCAGGTGAATTCTGAGCTACAGTTTATAAGACTGCAGTTATGGCGGATTCTACATGAGACATGAAGAGTTGTCTATCAGAACAGATTTCGACTAACTACTTCACGTGCACTAGTCGAAATTATCGATATGTGAGCTCGTTCCGCATCGAGCTATAAATCGTCTTCTCTTTATATCCATGTCGCTATAATGTTATTATCAATAGATCAGAAGCGTATAGCAGTTAATAATTCGAATAGCACGATCGTGATCTGAGAAGAACCGCGACTAACGGTAATGAGATTCAGATTCTCGCCCATGCTGACTTCATGATTGGTAGAGCAAAAAACAAAACTTCTATTCTGATCCAACCGCACATATAACAAATCGCCGCCTGATCGTTAAAAATATGCTATATAAGCATATTTGAAGCGACGAGTGGCCCTAGCGTGTAAACCACATCTCTTACAATAGCAATGGCAGCTCAGCGCTGAGAGGAATATGACTCGTCAAGATAATAGTGGACTCATTGCGAGTGTTACCGAACTTGATAATAATGGTGGTGTGGCGTTGAGCATGACTCTACTTTTAGGACGAGCCTATATGCGGAAAATAGCTTCTGAGCATAATCACTCGGCGTCCCAGGCCCAGAACTTCTTAACTGGCTACGGCCAGAAGTTCGCCGCGATAGTTAGCGCGCCAAGGGTAAGTTGAACCTATGCTTGTCTTCAGGTTTTGAACGCCGATCAAAGGTAAAAAGCATTCGTTGGTAAAGTTATGTATAAACACTCCTCACGAACGATTCTCCAGGTATAACATCCGTCAGACTATACCCCTCCCCCCCTCCCAAACAATGTGTAGATTTACTATATGGATAGGCTCAGTGACTAAACGAGTACTTAACTTCGCAATCCTCAACTACTGCCTCTCTATGCCTTCGACCTTGCGGAACATGCACGCACAAACGGCTAGGAGATGGTGCTACAATATAACTCAACTGAGATTTGACTCGCACATATTTTTCACGAGTTGCGGTTAGCTCAACGATCAGCCTGTTGCTCAGATATGTATGGTATCTATGAGCGTTGCCTACATTTGACGGACTTCACACTTGTAAGGTGTGTACTGGAACATGGCCGTCCATAACTGCTAAACCATTCAACAAATATGTGGTCACGGACTCTACACTCTTCGGCACTCATTTGAGAATATCCCTCTCAGCACCCAATCATGCAGTCAGATGTAGCACAAGTCAACTACCAAGTCGATTGAATCTCAATCCAGTGCATGATGGCTATGGAGATATCACCATGGAAACCATGACTAACTAAGTCCATGACATTTTCTCAAGCTGAATGGTAACTTCTGGTGGCTCCTCAATGTTCCAATACTGGTTCACATGTCGCTACCCTAGCACTAAGGGGACTCACAATGCCATTACGCCACTCGATACACATCATCTCCCACTAATTTAGTTGCAGCTCGAGTAGCAAATTTGGAAATCCCAACGACTTAAGAAAGTATCCTACGGCGACGTGGCGGCCACTGATCACCACAGACTATGAGCATCATTCAGGCATATACTCTCTCGAGAACATGATCCACTTAACCAGTCTGCCATGTAACTACCGCTTTCAGTCCGGACATATCAGAGACCAGAGAAACGAACCATAACCTAATCAGCAGCTGTTCGATCCTCAGTCTCATCATCATGTCATCATGGCAATCTCGATGTGTACCCCTGCGATATTACACATCTGTCATCGCTCCCTCACCCAACTTGTCTCCCGTGCTGTGCATGCTGAGAAACTCTTTTGTACATTAATCCGCGGCTAATCGTTCCTATACCGCCGGGCCACTGTAAAGTTCGACACACACACATGTCCCTGTACTGACCCTGGATGGATGATCATGTCTATTCTTGCTGAACAGTGGCGAAACTGGGCGGCTTGAGTTAATATTTGCAATGGGGAGAGGTGTGTGTGAATCTATTTGAGATGCTCACCGGTAAACCACGTCTGTCTTTTCTACTTCTTTGCTGTTGGTGTATCTTGTTTAATGTGTTTCTGAGAGCGAGATGCAATGATGATTTTAATTAGTTTCTACGGAGCTCGTGCAAGAGGTCTTCACAGGAGACCCTATCATCTAGACAAGAGGTACCTCCATCGACAACTCCATATAGTAATCATTTCCGCAGGAGGATCTAGAAGGCCAAACTGGTCAGACTCCATTGAACGTGAGCCTTTGTGCTAGCGACAAGGAGCTCCTCCACCCTATGACAGGTTTATTTTTAATCCTGCTGAGCATGTCCATGATCATGAACACCCCCTCACGCCCAGGCAACCTGGTGGGGACGCCATTTTAAGGTCGCTGAACGAGACATCTGACACATGAAAAAGGTTAGTTCAAGAATTACTGTGGTAGCTCCTATCTGTAGCAAGTAGATATGAGAACGCTGTCCTGAAGCCGACAATTTTAACTGTTTGCAAAGCCTAGAAGAAGGACTTTGCCTTTCAGAACTGTACAAGAGCATATGTAGTGTTCTTGTTGGTCAGAGCTATCTTGCATGATAACGTTTAATGAGGCTAGACGCCCCCTGATCCGCATAGTGCTACCGATGATACAAAGCATAGAGACACAATCATGTCGTGTACATGTTAGATGATCGTGAATTGTCACACACGCAGCTTGAAAAAGAACAAACTCCGCTCAGTTTCCTACTGCTCGAAATTCTCGTTCACTTACGTATGAGCAGCTGCGATTATACAGAACACATGATGCAACGTCTCCGCGTACACTACACAACGCTGGCGCATCACCCAAGTTTATTGGCACGTTACACGATTGTTGAGACAATCTTAACTTGTAAGAACTTACAACACCATCAAGATGGTACAATAACTGAGAGACTTAGTCCGGTAAAAAGATGTGTACGAACTAAATAATTTCTAGTAACACCGCAAAAAACTGTAATGTTCTAGATCCTCCTACCATAGATTATAATGAGTGGTTGTACGAAGCACAAGAAAATTAATCCGAGACATTCGCGAATCGAGTAATCGACAACGTTAAGCTGAAAAGTTAAACAATTTTTGCACTATTGTTACTATTAAGTCTACGAGACCAACGGCGAAGGAGATAATAAAACACGTTATAACAAGCTCGTAACCCAAAACTTATTTCTAACTATGAGTACGTGTTGTAGGCACGTTACGCGATCGTTGCCCGTCTCACTTGTAAAGTACTCATAGTCTGATAACTAATGAAACGTCGTATAGTGTAATAGTTATTATGGTACAGAGATATATCAAAATAACAACAGAGAGCAAACATTGACTAATTACGATAACAACATAGGTGATGTTTATATCTGTGATAAGACAGGTCACAGCGTTTATTCGTCGAGATACAGCCTATTGACACACTCGATAACAGCTATCGCTTGCTATAGCTCTATGTACACATTACTAGAACACGCAAGGGTGCGAATGTCAGTCTCCTTCCATAGCGTGTGTGGCCAACCAACTACCGTGTCAATGTGTAGGAGGTACTATGGGCAGTTGGATCAGTGTTTCGTCGGCCCGACCCCGCGTCTACTGCCTACAGTCTTTGGTGTATTGTTTGTGTATTTTGTCTCGTCTTCCGGTATGAGGTGAGGATTTCTTGTCGCCACACTCAGTCGACTCATATATCTGATCGTGCGAGAGCTTACTATCATGACTCTTAGGTACCATATATACTGCCGTCTCTGACCTATAGCGCAGTAGTGACCTTGGCCTCCTGCCAGCCTCTGAATCGACGATTGGTCAATAAGATCATACATGCACGCACGTTAGATAGTAGGACGCGAGAGTGCTGTCCACACATCACCGTCATACCGAAGAAAAAAAACCAAGAAAAAACCGGAGGTGCGTCGGGAACACTGAAACGCTAATCATTAGCTCGACGTGTTTGATTATGAGATATTACAGGTAAGGTGTTCAGGCCATGCTATTCGGTCGTATCACGTGGTGTCGCAATAGACACACAGATTGCAGACCGTGAGCCACAACCAGTCCATGGTAGCGTCAGTCCGCTTTGCAGCATGACAAAGGCAGAACGCTGCCGTGGTGCTTGATTACCCGCGAAGAAAGTTTCCCTTGACTAATCGTGGAAGACTTGAATTGGCAATGCCGAACATATTTTGATGTTCGCACGCATGGTCTTACGACGTATGCAGCTGGCCTTTTTACAAGCCAATTCACGGGTACATCGCACGTGCAAGCTCATTACATAATCTCCCCGTACCCTCATTAGGCATACACTTCACCCTGACAGTCAAAACAGCTGTTCAACAGCTTGGGACTACATGGCAGTGACCATATACGCCCACCCGTGACCGTGCTCTTGTGTCGAACAGTCGTAGACAAACTATTGTCCACAAATTATGTTCACCCGGGACATTACTACTAGCGCAGTGGTCCGTGTCTGGAGAGCTTATGAAGGTTTGAAAAAAGGGGTGAAATTTTCCTCCTTTTGGCATTTCAGTATATGTCTTTTTAAAACCTGAATTTATATATTTTTTCTGGGCCCGATGGCACAGCATCTTTTGGACAAAATTCTGCTGAACACTTTTGGGGAGGTTCAACGGACAATGCCAAAGCTCGGCTCAGTCTTTTGGTTAATTTTAAAGAAGTGGTTGAAATTTCTCAATGTGAAATGATTTGACGGGCAGTAGTTCCATGAAATATTGGACAGCAAAATAAGAACTTGTCTGGGTTAACAGACGTGACATGGGACGTGGACCCATCAACTGTCCGAAAGTTTCTGCTCTCTTGTGCGAACAAGGCTTCACAGGTGAAGAGGGTCAAACGCGGTTTTCTTTTTGCCGACCTGGAGCTGTCTCTTCACATCCAGCAGTGCTGTCAGGCGCCGCTCCTGCAGCTCGCGCCGCGCCCGGGCCGATTTTGAACTCTTCCAAGCTCCGACAGGCATGGCAAAGCGATGCTCTCATCCAAATGTGCAGAACGCTTGCCGGAAGTGAAATAGGATTTGGGCAGTGGAAGCAACTGTGGGCAGGTTCACGTGTCTGGTTCGGCTCAACAGCAAGACGTTAGTGTATGAATTCGAGGAAGGCAACAGTTATTTGCATTGAATGTTTGTATTTTTTTTTTTCTCTAACAAATGAATCGATTGTTGTCTTGGGTGTGCTGTCCTCTCTGTCGGTGTCTGTCTCTTCTTGTGTCTCCTCGTGCTCCAACCTTTATGAAGAGGGAAGGAGCGTCCTGTAGTCCCAAGCCCCCACACTCCTTCAGACTCTTGCGATGGACTGGAAGTTCGTTGGGGAGATGTTGGAGAGATAAAGCCGCGTGCAGTTGTGCTTGGGGATGTCCAGATCTCTGACCTTGAATGCAAAAATGATTGCAGGTTTTTTCGGTCATTTCCTTGTGGATGCACTGGATATTCTTGTACTGGAGGTCGCCCGCTTAAAGACAACTTAGAAGAGGAACTGTAAGGCCACCATTGGGACGGCTAAAGTTCACTGGGGTCAAAATACAAGTTGCTGCCTGACGAGCTTTCAATGATGTCTGTGGATGCGCTATCTGTGCTACTGTAACTGCTTTGGTGAGTGCAATCACTTGATACGAGGTGCATTGGAGAGATTCACTTCCTTTGGCTCGGATGTGAGTTGTGCGTGTTATGGAGCATTGGGTCGGAATAGGGTCTGTCTTCGGTCCAGAGGGCTGGCCCTTGCAGGCACTTGTCCCAAGATGAATTATGGGGTGCCTTTGAGCTTCGTTGCAGCCGTGCTCGTCGCGAATACGCTGCGGGCAGTGCCCATGGAACAAGCTATTACTTTTGTATCTTTGGCGCACAGGTGTTTGGAGCTAGCAGCAGCTTCAGCGGAATCTCGCGTTGAGAATACCAGCTTAGTCGAATCTCTGATTGCGGATAGAACGCTTTCGCTCTTGCTCGTTACGTTAGCGCATAATTGCTTACTCATACGTTCAGTCGTAATGAATACGCAAAAGGGAAAACAGGTAATAGTATTGCGATAGGGGCACAGCGTTTTGCATACATTTGATACCTTGCACAATGACGCTGGCTAAAACGCAGGTTGACAGGGCCTTAATGCATAAAGTTTCTGTCTCCTACAGCCTGGAAACCCGATCCCTTTGGCCCCGGCACGATACCCACTGCTAGCTAAATTGCAAAACCTTACCTCCCTTCACCATATCTTTCCAGCCATAAGGTTGGGTTGGTATTTATCGCTCTGCTTCATAATTTATATTCCATTCCAAATTGTGGGAGAGTTGCCATAGAAAATATTACACAACTTTGGCTTTAATATTTACCCAATATCAGAATGAGTATTTCAAATCTCGGAACTCACCCAATAATTTGGTGTTCGGTCTCCGACCAACTTCTTCTGCCGTCATAATTGTTGCGAGCGCAAGCCAGAAGTGACCACTATATGTTTATGTTGTGTGTCCTGTGTGTCTGTCTGTCCAGAGTAAATCCGCTGACTTTGATCTGATCTTGATGAAAAACTGGTTATGTGTTGATATCAAATGTCTCGTTGTGTTTCGTGGAGGAGGGCGGGCTACGCCATTGTGGCAAGGCCACCGCCCAAAAATAAGCCATTTTTAGGGGGTAAGTCGGATAAAACCACATCTATCTCTCCTAGGGAATTGGCTGAACGGAATGGGTTTCTTCGGTATTTGAATAGAAAAATGAATTTATCTAAATCTCGTCCGATATTTTCATTTTCATCCCAGGTCAAAACTTAAAAATTGCTGAATTTTGACATAAAGAATCATACGAACCCCAAACTTTGAGAGCTAGGAATGACAATATTTTTTATGCATAATGTTGAGGTATTCCCCACTAAAGTCTTGAACCCATTTTGCTCTATTCGCACACTCTGCGTGGTGCCCCCTTCAGTTTGTTTTTAACGCTGGTTTCATCAAAGTATGGATAATCCGAGGAGTGCGAAATGCCATATAGGATATGAACCGTTATATTGTTCCTGAATGTTTCAAGAGGAAGTTTTGCACCAAGGTCTAAACTTGACCTTTGATCTTTAAAAAAGCCACAAAGGTCAAATTTCAAAGGGTTGTGGGAATCAACCGGGTTTTCGACCTTCTTGCGCGAAAAAACCTCCAATAAGCTTGCACTTTCTGTTTCTTATTTTAATGTCCCACAATTGTTTTTGACCTTTAAAGGTTATGCAAAGGTTCAAATTTTTGAAAGTTGTTGAAACGAAACCGGGTTTTCGACATTTGCAGCTAAATAACTGTCACTGCGTGACGCACCATAATGTTGATCATTTTATAACTTGGTCAAAAATTAATCACATTGTCTCAATCTTGACTTCTGAAAACTCTACATGTCAAATACGTCGTGAACATTGTCGTTTCAGACCTTGTTTAGACTAAGTCATTTGGTCCGTCTTGGCTCAATCACTTCCTGTGGAAGACTGTTGCAATCAGTCATCGACGCTTAAAAAGACTTCCTGACATTCAGTCTGCTCTCCTCCTTAATAACTCTTGAGTGAACGAGGTGATGTATGGTCTACCTGATTGAATGCCTGGGATCGATCCTGATAAGACATACATAATCTGTGTACAATAATCATATCACCCACCTTCTCTCACGGCCCGCCTCACCCCACCGACCTTTCTTTCCTGGATAGTATTGTAAGATTCTAGATACTCAACTATCTTAGGTAGAGACTCTTGATTTATGGAAAACCGTTTTTTGTGGGCCTCATATCACCTCCGATACCGATGTCATTAACTTTATTCAATGCCCAAATTCCTGCTTCCTGCTTTCAAACTACAGACAAATCTTTTTGTTATGATCGCCTCTGCCGAACGACGAATCGACATACAGTAGACTTAGGCGTAAGCGGCAGCGTGTACTCGTCAATTCGCGCTAAGTCGGCAGCGTTAAAAAGTCCCGATATTTATCTAATGTAATGGAACCCTTTACAGAAACCCTTTGAAATAAGTCTGTAAGTCATCATCTCTAGAGTCGCACTTGTTAAGTCGTAAGATGTTGTCCGTTCCTGGTATGCAAATCAAGTAATTACACGCCTATACTGCACAGGAACTGCTGCTGTAGAAGCCCGATTTCATGAAATCTGATGGCGCGGGCTATTATAATGCTGCGGGGCTTTTTGCCGTTTCAGCTCAGTGTACGCGCCGTCCCACATGCCATCTGAAAGGTGACCAGGCGGAGCATGCAGTCTCTGGCGAGGGTAAGGATGATCGAGCTTAGTGTTGAAGGTCCGATAATGGTTTTACATTGGTGTTTGTTATCACCAAACTCACTTAAAATCAGTTTTTGAGTGGTAGTATAGATGATGGGTCTGTAGATTTGTCGATGGTAATGAAGTTTTTTTCATTGTCCATATGAAAACGTCATTCTATCATTCATTCCAATGATGAATTCTAACGCCATTCATTCCACAATTTGGTCGATGGTCCATATACCATCACGATGGATATGATTGTCTTAACAGTTGTTTCATTATCTTTCTTTTGATAAAGTGATTCATGAATTCCATCTTGTGCTTGATCATTTCCAAATAACCATGAACCCCACCTATGCCCGAGGATTGTGTTTCGCCTTTTGGTACAATAGACCGGCTTAGAGATGTTGCGCCCTCCTTCACACGTACGTGTCCAGGGCACCGCGCAACTTCATCCATTCACGCCACAGTCATCATGAATGTTCGCATAGCGCGTAAGTCTGTCATGTTAAGGTCGTCACCGTTTTCCGTTCCGT
>CM068957.1:19915708-19926887 GCA_035128595.1 Eptatretus atami
TCACTGACTCACTCACTGATTCACTCACTGATTCACTCACTGATTCACTCACTGACTCAATCACCGATTCACTCACTGATTCACTCACTGATTCACTCACTCACTGACTCACTCACCGATTCACTCACTGACTCACTCACTGATTCACTCACTGACTGACTCACTCACTGATTCACTCACTGACTCACTCACTGATTCACTCACTGACTCAATCACTGACTCTCACTCACTCACTGATATTAAAGTTCGGTACCTTCTGGGTGACGTAGAAAGCTGAAATTTCGCGTGCCCATGGACATCGAAGCAGATACACTGAGAAAAATTACAGAACCGTCGGAAAGCGTCCGTAAATGAAAATATAAATAAATGAAAATAAATAAATGCAGGTGAGCGACCCAATAGCCAAGGAGAAGCATCCCCCCGCTTGTATGATTATAAGATGTAATTCCCGATTCCACCAGGAGCGGCGCTAAACGATACACATGAAGCGACTTTCGAAATGACGTAATCCGCCCCAGGATGCTCGGTGCACTTGCACAGAAACCCCAAGCAACAGGGGTTTTGGGGGTGGGGAACGTATATTGGGTAGGGTTATGGGGGTGGGGTTTTGGGGGTGGGGAACATATATCATGCTTGCAACATAAGGATTGTTACCTAAAATGGCTCACAAAGCTTCGAAAATAAGCCGAAAATACTTGGAAATGTACCTGCGAGAAAGCGGTGTACGTGTCCACAACGAAAGAGTTGGAGAACTTTCTGAGCTCATCCAAAAAGCTAGTTGCTTGCGGCTCCTTGTACTGCAAACCTCCGAAGCCGCTTGGACGGGTGCAAGGCCCGAAGGTTCATAGACGGGTGCGTTCTATCCAAACCTTCGACCATTGCTGCAGGGGAGTGGACATTGAACCTTGCAGGATTACTTCGTATGGACATGGCAGGTTTGGAAATTAATTTAATGGATGTCACCAATCGGAAAGACGATGCCATCATTCCCAAGATCCAAGCAGACTTCCGAGAGAGAGAGAGAGAGAGAGAGAGAGAGAGAGAGAGAGAGAGAGAGAGAGAGAGAGAGAGAGAGAGAGAGAGAGAGAGAGAGAGAGAGAGAGAGAGAGAGAGAGAGAGAGAGAGAGAGAAAAAGAGAAGAGAAAGAGAAAGAGAAAGAGAAAGACACCGTATCTGATTTGGATGCTTCTTAACACCGATGAAAATGTCATATCTGGGGCTTCTCAATTCACTTGTCACTTTAAACTGATGATATTTACTATTAATCATGCTTGGGGGGTGGGGGAGTGGTGACTGTATGGGCTGCGAGGGCCATTATAAATATATTGTTCCAGGCGCGGGTTCGCGGGGGTACTACGAAGGTGGGGGTATCCCTGGTTCTCCCCAGACTCACTGGGAATCGAGGCCGTCGCACACAAATATGTCCGTGTCATGGTGGGTCGCTAATTGACCGCGAACGCCAACAATTTAACCACGTGACCCAGTGTCCTCCGTCTGACTACCGTTTAACTGGGAACACGCAATCTCCTTATCGGGGAATCACGTCCTCGGCGGTTGTGCTGCTTTTATCTTTATTGGGTTTTGATTAAGGTGTCTGAGCTTATGGCTAGCACAATGCCGGACTGACGTGAGAGCCAATTAGTTTGGGGAATTATAATCTCCCGGATAATCTATGTACGGACATTGCTGGCCCAATAAGCGGAAAGGACAGACACAGGCAGATTGAAAGGAAAATGTGAACAAAGCAATTTATTTACAACAAGCAATGTGGGTTATGGGAAAGGAGGGAAGTAAACTCAAGGGCTTTAATGGAGTCAAAGGGCAACCGGGGCAGGAAAGGGGGAAATGCAACAAAAAGCAATCAATGTGCATATTTACAAAAAGCAAAGAAAATGCATGTCACAGACTTAACTTAACCTATTCTTTACCTACCGGATAACATGACAGGGTACCCATCAGACCACACACACGGGGAGACAAATCGGGAGGGGCAGGGTGGCCTCAGCCAACCGTACGTGGAGCCGTTGTCCTCCCCAGCCCGATACCGCTCATCCTGCCACTTTCCGGAATGGCCACAACACTGCACTCCACAACCGAGGGTCCACAAGCTACGTCAGGAGCAGCCGGCCGACAGCCACGAGCGCCGCAGATCTCCGCCAGCGAACCAAAGCGTCTGGGACCAGGGAAGAAAGTCAGGGTGATGACCAGGGCAGAGAGAGAACGAACCCAAACCTCGGGCACACTTTTATAGCCCCGATAGCAGGCGGGGCCAAAGAGCCGCACGTTAGATTTTCCGAGGCGACTTGGGACCAGCTATTGGGCCATGTCAGATCTTACGAGCTGGCCCCATGCCAGCCAATGGGGGATTCCCCCGCAGCCCCGCCCATTCTGTTGCCCGCCCGGATATGCACTCAGTTGGCCCTTCCAGCTGTTGCCAGGAGCAGAGCTCCACACTTAACATGGGGAAATTACTTTTACCCCCATGCACCTGGGATAAATCCCCCCATGTCCAAAAAGGAGCGGAGCTCCACACTTAAGGTGGGGAAATTACTTTTACCATGGGATGACTGACTGAGTCAACCTACCTGGTGTTATTAAGCCAACCACCTTACAATTATGCCAACCCCAGGCTTCATTTAGTGGTTTTATACAGTAATAACTAAACATTTGTGGATTTTACTAATCTGTAAAAGTTTTTTTTTTAAAAATAAAGACTTTATGTGTTGGGGTTAAAGGTAACGTGAATCTTTGGACATAGAACCTCAAATGATCAAAGATGACATCATTCTGTGGGTGGTTCTGTGTCTGTCCAATCCCAACAGCTTTCTCACAAACAATTACCTCCGCCACCGAAGTTGAAGGAGGTTATGTTTTCACCCCTTTCTGTCTGTCTGTTTGTTACTTATGAAATCTAAAGATTTCGTAAGTATATTGATGACTTCCGTCCTCTGTTTTGTGTGTTTGTTACTTACGAAATCTAAAGATTTTGTAAGTAATTTGATGACTACCGTTTCTGTTTGTTGTTTGTTTGTTTGTATGTTTGTTACTTACGAAATCTAAAGATTTTGTAAGTATATTGATGACTAGTTTCTGTTTGTTTGTTTGTTTGTATGTTTGTTACTTACGAAATCTAAAGATTTCGTAAGTATATTGATGCCTTCCGTTTCTGTTTTGTTTGTTTGTTTGTTTGTATGTTTGTTTGTTTGTTTGTTTGTTTGTAGGCACGATAACTCGAGAACGGAAGAAGCTACCAATGTCAAATTACACCACGTGATCAGGAGGGTGATGGCTAGTGCTGATTAGATTTTGGTCAAAATCGGTCAAAGGTCAAGGTCACAGTGAGGTCACCATAATTCCGTAAATTAACGTGGAGAAATGGAGTATTTTTGCTTCGCTCGACGTTACGAGTTCGTTTTAACTTCGATTTTAATTTTGTCTTCATTTTTGCGATCGCTTAGGATGCTTAAACCTCGGTTGTCGAAATTCTGGTAAAAATCGATGTTTTGGAGACGTTTTAAGATTGTATAAAATATATTTCACTCGAAGCGCCAAGGGTCGTCCCATGATGCATTGCGCTCGAGCAGACGTCACAGGTCGTCCCATGATGCAGTGCGCTCGAGCAGACGCGTCTTTGATTGACGTTAAGGTTTTGCATGGAGAAATGGAGACTTTTTGCTTCGCTCGACGTTACGAGTTCGTTTTAAACTTCGATTTTAATTTTGTCTTCGTTTTTTGCGATCGCTTCGGATGCTTAAAACTCGTTGTCGAAATTCTGGTAAAAATCGGATGTTTTGGAGACGTTTTAAGATTGAATAAAAAATATTTTCACTCGAAGCGTCAAGGGTCGTCCCATGATGCAGTGCGCTCGAGCAGACGTCACGGGTCGTCCCATGATGCAGTGCGCTCGAGCAGACGCGTCGTTGAGTCACGTTAAGGTTTTCCGTGTGCGCGGTGGACGTTTTTTTCAATAAAGATGGTGTTTAAAAGTCATTTTTTATCCCAATAAAGGTTATCGTCGCATGCCTGACTCGCTGAGCCGTCGGATTATGTAAAGATTGTTGGTGGAGGCCGAATATTACGGTTTTGTGACTTTGATAAAATAATATTAAATAATTGCGTGGAGAAATGCCGATTTTTGCTTTGCTCGACGTTGCGAGTTCATTTTAATCTCCGATTTTAATTTTGTCTTCGGTTTTTGCGATCGCTTAGGACGCTTAAAACTCGGTTGTCGAAATTCTGGTAAAAATCGCATGTTTTGGAGACGTTTTAAGATTGAATAAAAAATATTTCACTCGAAGCGTCAAGGGTCGTCCCATGATGTAGTGCGCTCGAGCAGACGTCACGGTCGTCCCATGATGCAGTGCGCTCGAGCAGACGTCACGGGTCGTCCCATGATGCAGTGCGCTCGAGCAGACCGCTCGTTGAGTCACATTAAGGTTTTCCGTGTGCGCGGTGACGGTTTTTTCAATAAAGATGGTGTATAAAAGTCATTTTTTATCCCAATAAAGGTTATCGTCGCATGCGTGACTCGCTGAGCCGTCGGATTATGTAAAGATTGTTGGTGGATGGCCGAATATTACGGTTTTGTGACTTTGATAAAAATAATATTAAATAATTGCGTGGAGAAATGCCGATTTTTGCTTTGCTCGACGTTACGAGTTCATTTTAACTTCGATTTTAATTTTGTCTTCCGTTTTTGCGATCGCTTAGGACGCTTAAAACTCGGTTGTCGAAATTCTGGTAAAAATCGGATGTTTTATGAGATTTATGTCGGGTGTCGTATCTGAGGTATTATGCACTGAAGATTATGCTAATGAGGGGGATTGTAAGACCAGCATTACGCGCGCTCGTTTGCGTCGCTACCTTCTCTAGAGACAGCTTTTATTAGACAAGGTCAGAGGTCAAGTTGACGATTCTCGTAAGTACCAGTCTATGACTGCTTGTTTGTTACTTACGAAATCTAAAGATTTCGTAAGTATATTGATGATACGTTTCTGTTTGTTTGTTTGTTTGTTACTTACGAAATCTAAAGATTTCGTAAGTATATTGATGACTACGTTTCTGTTTGTTTGTTTGTTTGTTTGTTTGTAGGCACGATAACTCGAGAACGGAAGAAGCTACCAATGTCAAATTACATCACGTGATTCAGGAGGTGATGGCTAGTGCTGATTAGATTTTGGTCAAAATCGGTCAAAGGTCAAGGTCACAGTGAGGTCAAACATAATTCCGTAAATTAACGTGGAGAAATGGAGTATTTTTGCTTCGCTCGACGTTACGAGTTCGTTTTAACTTCGATTTTAATTTTGTCTTCGGTTTTTGCGATCGCTTGGATGCTTAAAACTCGGTTGTCGAAATTCTGGTAAAAATCGGATGTTTGGAGACGTTTTAAGATTGTATAAAAAAAAATATTTCACTCGAAGCGTCAAGGGTCGTCCCATGAGCATTGCGCTCGAGCAGACGTCACGGGTCGTCCCATGATGCATTGCGCTCGAGCAGACGTCACGGGTCGTCCATGATGCAGTGCGCTCGAGCAGACGCGTCGTTGAGTGACATTAAGGTTTTGCATGGAGAAATGGAGATTTTTGCTTCGCTCGACGTTACGGTTCGTTTTAACTTCGATTTTAATTTGTCTTCTCGTTTTTGCGATCGCTTAGGACGCTTAAAACTCGGTTGTCGAAATTCTGAACAGTGATGAATAACTGATATATATAATAAATAATAAGTCTTTATCAGATTCTTCTGAAAAGTAATACACCTATTATCTGGAATATCCTGCTGGTACTGAATCACTTTAAAAAAAAAAAATGGAATTTTTATAAGAAATCTAGTTTTTGTCTGGGACTCATTATCTGCAAACCACAGTGTAAAATCGTAGACCACAATGAATTCAGAATTCAAGCTCCCCTTGGGCTTCTGACTGATTCATGCTTTTATTAGACAAGGTCAGAGGTCAAGTTGATGATTTCGTAAGTACAAGTCTATGACTGCTTGTTTGTTTGTTTTGTTTGTTTGTTTGTTGTAGGCACGATAACTCGAGAACGGAAGAAGCTACCAATGCCAAATTACAACCACGTGATCAGGAGGGTGATGGCTAGTGCTGATTAGATTTTGGTCAAATCGTCAAAGGTCAAGGTCACAGTGAGGTCAAATATTCGATTTTTGATGGTTTGGTACAGATAACTCGAGAACGGAAGAAGCTACCAATGTCAAATTACACCACGTGATTCAGGAGGTGATGGCTAGTGCTGATTAGATTTTGGTCAAATCGGTCAACGGTCAAGGTCACGGTGAGGTCAAACATTCGATTTTTGATGGTTTGGCACAGAATCATCGTAGAAACTTCTGGTTTGCGTCGCTACCTTCTCTAGGGACACGCTTTTATTAGACAAGGTCAGAGTCAAGTTGAAGATTTCGTAAGTACCCAGTCTACTGACTGCTTGTTTGTTTGTTTGTTTGTTTTGTAGGCACGATAACTCGAGAAGAAGAAGCTACCAATGTCAAATTACATCACGTGATTCAGGAGGTGATCGGCAAGTGCTGATTAGATTTTGGTCAAAATCGTCAAAGGTCAAGGTCACAGTGAGGTCAACATCAATCTCGCTAAATTAACATGAGAAATGTGAGATTTTTTTGCTTCGCTCGACGTTACGAGTTCGTTTTAACTTAGATTTTAATTTTGTCTTCGGTTTTTGCGATCGCTTCGGATGCTTAAAAACTCGGTTGTCGAAATTCTGGTAAAAATCGGATGTTTTGGAGACGTTTTAAGATTGTATAAAAAATATTCTCACTCGAAGGCGTCAGGGTCGTCCATGATGCATTGCGCTCGAGCAGACGTCACGGGTCGTCCCTGATGGCAGTGCGCTCGAGCAGACGTCACGGGTCGTCCCATGATGCAAGTGCGCTCGAGCAGACGCGTCGTTGATTCACGTTAAGGGTATAATTGCGTGGAGAAATGGAGTATTTTTGCTTGCTCGACGTTACGAGTTCGTTTTAAACTTCGATTTTAATTTTGTCTTCGGTTTTTGCGATCGCTTAGGACGCTTAAACTCGGTTGTCGAAATTCTGGTAAAAACGGATGTTTGGAGACAGTTTAAGATTGTATAAAAAAATATTTCAACTCGAAGCGTCAAGGGTCGTCCCATGATGCATTGCGCTCGGAGCAGACGTCACGGGTCGTCCCATGATGCAGTGCGCCGAGCAGACGTCACGGTCGTCCCATGATGCAGTGCGCTCGAGCAGACGCGTCGTTGATTCACGTTAAGGTATAATTGCGTGGAGAAATGGAGTATTTTTGCTTCGCTCGACGTACGAGTTCGTTTTAACTTCGATTTTAATTTTGTCTTCGTTTTTTGCGATCGCTTAGGACGCTTAAAACCGGTTGTCAATTCTGGTAAAAATCGAATGTTGTTGAGACGTTTTAAGATTGTATAAAAAAATTTCACTGGACGCGTCACGGGTCGTCCCATGATGGCAGTGCGTCTCGAGCATACGCGTCGTGAGTTACAAACATACACAAGAACAGCGATGAATAATGATATATATAATAATAATAAGTCTTTTATCAGTTCTTTCTGAAAAGTAATACACCTATTTCTTGGCATATCCTGCTGGTACTGAATCACTTTTTTTAAAAATAAAAACAAAAAAATGGAATTTTTATTAGAAATCTAGTTTTTGTCTGGGATCATTATCTGCAAACCACAGTGTAAATCGTAGACCACAATGAATTCAGAATTCAGCTCCCCTTTGGTTCTGACTGATTCATGCTTTTATTAACAAGGTCAGAGGTCAAGTTGACGATTTGTAAGTACCAGTCTATGACTGCTTGTTACTTACGAAATCTAAAGATTTCGTAAGTATATTGATGACTTCCGTTCTGTTTGTTGTTTGTATGTTTGTTGTTTGTTTGTTTGTTTTGTAGGCACGATAACTCGAGAACGGAAGAAGCTACCAATGTCAATTCAACCACGTGATTCAGGAGGGTGATGGCAAGTGCTGATTAGATTTTGGTCGAAATCGGTCAACGGTCAGGTTCACAGTGAGGTCAAATATTCGATTTTTGATGGTTTGGTACAGATAACTCGAGAACGGAAGAAGCTACCAATGTCAAATTAAGACCACTTGATTCAGGAGGGTGATGGCTAGTGCTGCTTAGATTTTGGTCAAATCGGTCAAAGGTCAAGGTCACAGTGAGGTCAAACATCACAAAAAATGATAACTCGAGAACGAAGAAGCTACCAATGTCACTTAACCACGTGATTCAGGAGGGTGGTGCTAGCGCTGATTAGATTTTTGTCAAAATCGGTCAAAGGTCAAGGTCACAGTGAGGTCAAACATCAAAACATTCGATTTTGATGGTTTGGTACAGAATCATCGTAGAAACTTCTGGTTTGCGTCGCTACCTTCTCTAGAGACAAGCTTTTATTAGACAAGGTCAGAGGTCAAGTTGACGATTTCGTAAGTACGATCTATGACTGCTTGTTGTATGTTTGTTTGTTTGTAGGCACGATAACTCGAGAACGGAAGAAGCTACAAATGTCAAATTACACCATGTGATTCAGGAGGGTGATGGCTTAGTGCTGATTATATTTTGGTCAAAATCGGTCAACGGTCAAGTCACGGTGAGGTCAAACATTCGATTTTTCATGTTTTACAGAATCATCGTAGAAACTTCTGGTTTGCGTCGGCTACTTCTCTAGAGACAGCTTTTATTAGACAAGGTCGAGGTCAAGTTGACGATTTGTAGTACCAGTCTATGACTGCTTGTTTGTTTGTTTGTTTGTATGTTTGTAGGCACGATAACTCGAGAACGGAAGACTACCAATGTCAAATACATCAACGTGATTCAGGAGGGTGATGGCTAGCGCTGATTAGATTTTTGGTCAAAATCGGTCAACGGTCAGGGTCACGGTGAGGTCAAACATTCGATTTTTGATGGTTGGTACAGATAACTCGAGAACGGAAGAAGCTACCAAATGGCAAATTACACCACGTGATTCAGGAGGGTGATGGCTAGTGCTGATTATATTTTGGTCATAATCGGTCAACGGTCAGGTCACGGTGAGGTCAAACATTCGATTTTTCATGGTTTGGTACAGAATCATCGTAGAAACTTCTGGTTTGCGTCGCTACTCTCTCAGAGACAGCTTTTATTAGATAAAGGTCAGAGGTCAAGTTGACGATTTCGTAAGTACCAGTCTACTGACCTTGTTTGTTTGTTTGTTTGTATGTTTGTAGGCACGATAACTCGGAACGGAAGAAGCTACCAATGTCAAATTACATCACGTGATTCAGGAGGGTGAATGGCTAGCGCTGATTAGATTTTGGTCAAAATCGGTCAAAGGTCAAGGTCACAGTGAGGTCAAACATAATTCCGTAAATTAACGTGGCAGAAATGTGAGTATTTTTGCTTCGCTCGACGTTACGAGTTCGTTTTAACTTCGATTTTAATTTTGTCTTCGGTTTTTGCGATCGCTTAGGACCTTAAAACTCGTGTGTCGAAATTCTGGTAAAAATCGGATGTTTTGGAGACGTTTTAAGATTGAATAAAAATATTTCAACTCGAAGCGTCAAGGTTCGTCCATGATGCAGTGCGCTCGAGCAGACGTCACGGGTCGTCCCATGATGCAGTGCGCTCGAGCAGACGTCACGGGCGTCCCATGATGCAGTGCGCTCGAGCAGACGCGTCGTTGAGTCACGTTAAGTTTTTCCGTGTGCGCGGTGACCGGTTTTTTTCAATAAAGATGGTGTTAAAAAAGTCATTTTTATCCCAATAAAGGTTATCGTCGCATGCCTGACTCGCTGAGCGCGTCGGATTATGTAAAGATTGTTGGTGGATGCCGAATATTACGGTTTTGTGACTTTGATAAAATAATATTAAATAATTGCGTGGAGAAAATGCCGATTTTTGCTTTGCTCGACGTTACGAGTTCATTTTAACTTCGATTTTAAATTTTGTCTTCGGTTTTTTGCGATCGCTTAGGACGCTTAAAAACTCCGGTTGTCGAAATTCTGGTAAAAATCGGATGTTTTTATGAAATTTATGTTGGGTGTCGTATCTGAGGTATTATGCACTGAAGATTATGACTAATGAGGGGATTGTAAGACACGCATTACGCGCTCAGTTTGCGGCGCTACTTACTCTAGAGACAGCTTTTTCTTAGACAAGGTCAGAGGTCAATTTGACGATTTCGTAAGTACCAGTCTATGACTGTTTGTTTGTTTGTTTGTTTGTGTGTTTGTTGTGTGTTTGTGTGTTTGTTTGTAGGCACGATAACTCGAGAACGGAAGAAGCTAACCAATGTCAAATTACAACCACGTGATTCAGGAGAGGGTGATGGCTAGCGCTGATTAGATTTTGGTCAAAATTGGTCAAAGGTCAAGGTCACAGTGAGGTCAAACATAATTCCGTAAATTAATGTGGAGAAATGGAGTATTTTTGCTTCGCTCGACGTAGGAGTTCGTTTTAAAACTTCGATTTTAATTTTGTCTTCGGTTTTTGCCGATCGCTTAGGCGCTTAAAACTCGGTTGTCGAAATTCTGGTAAAATCGGATGTTTTGGGAGACGTTTTAAAGATTGTATAAAAATATTTCACTCGACGCGTCACGGGTCGTCCATGATGCAGTGCGCTCGAGCAGACGCGTCGTTGAGTCACGTTAGGTTTTTCCGTGTGCGCTGACGGTGTTTTCGCATAAAGATGGTGTTTAAAAGTCATTTTTTATCCAAATAAAGGTTATCGTCGGCAATGCCCTGACTCGCTGAGCCGTCGATATGTAAAGATTGTTTGGTGGATGGCCGAATATTACGGTTTTTGGTGACTTTGATAAAATAATTGAATAATTGCGTGGAAAATGGAGATTTTTTCTTCACTCGACGTTACGATTTTTGAATGGTTTGGTACAGAATCATCGTAGAAACTTCTGGTTTTGCACGTTCTCTAGAGACAGCTTTTATTAGACAAGGTCAGAGGTCAGTTGACGATTTCGTAAGTACCAGTCTATGACTGCTTGTTACTTACGAAATCTAAAGATTTCGTAAGTATATTGATGACTTCCGTCCTCTGTTTGTTTGTTTGTTTGTTTTGTTTGTGTGTTTGTTTGTGTGTTTGTTACTTTTACGAAATCTAAAGATTTCGTAAGTATATTGATGACTATCCCGTCCTCTGTGGATCATGTGAGA
>CM068957.1:19968227-19995750 GCA_035128595.1 Eptatretus atami
GAAGAACCGATTGGAGCGGAGGAAGAACAACAGATATTTTCAGGGAAATTTGTCAAAATCAGATGCAGAAGATATGGAGTACTGTTAAGATCATTGGAATCTCCTGCAATAAAGTTGAGTCTATGGGCCTATCACTTCACCATCCCAGGCAGGTCGATGGTTTCTCTTTCTTCTACCACCTCCTTTCTGGTCTTGCACCGTCTGTTCTTTCCGTGCTTTGACCCCCGCGGCCCCGCCCCTCAGGTTTCTGCAGGGCACACACCATCCACCATCAACCCCCTTTTGGAGAAACTACCTAAATCCAGGATCACTGCTCACCTCCACTCATTCGTTCCTCTTTTTCCTGCCCGTGGAACCAACTTGGATTTTCTCTTCCATCTCATTCTTCCCTCCAGGTCTTCAAGACAGCTATTCACCACCATCGCAGATCATCCCCAATCAAAAACCATGACCTTTTCTATCCTCGTTAAACACACCCCAATCCCTCCTAAATTTCCATTTTTGACTTCTCAGAGTTTCCTTCTCTATCCACATTGTCCCCCACGCCCCCCCATGCATTCTCTCCTACCCCCCACCCCCATTCCAACACCCATTGTTTCCAAAGTCTCCCTCTATATGGGCCTTCAACTCTGCTGTTGTTGTTTCCTC
The DNA here is from genome assembly GCA_035128595.1 of Eptatretus atami. Lineage (NCBI taxonomy): Eukaryota > Metazoa > Chordata > Myxini > Myxiniformes > Myxinidae > Eptatretus > Eptatretus atami. The sequence goes on from CM068957.1 coordinate 19,968,876, forward strand.
TCTCTCTCTCTCTCTCTCTCTCTCTCTTCTCTCTCTCTCTCTCTCTCTTCTCTCTCTCTCTCTCATCTCCTCTCTCCTCTCTCTCCTTCTCTCTCTCTCTCTCTCTCTCTCCCCCCCCTGTTCCTCGTGTTCTGTAACATCCTGATCCATTCAGTGTGTACTAGCTTTTCCACGAGCCTCAACTATGTTTCCAAAAATGCATTTAGAACATTCCCATTTGTACATTTACCACACAACAATATTTTTCTAATCGGTCAGGGTGATTTAACGAGGAGTCAATCACAAAGCATATATTGGCACCGCATATTAAGCAAGGAAGGCAGATTCTAGTCCAGTATCTCTTTGCCAATATGCCACCATTTAATAATAAAAATGGTGGCAATAATTTCAGGACAACTTACATTGTTACCCGGCACGTACGAAGCGGAAAGCAAGGTTAAGCAATTGGATAACTTTATCTGTCTGTCTGCAAACGTCAGTTTATGATCGAGGAACTACTCTATGTCAATTGCATGTTGTATTTTGAACATGAACCAGAAAACAAACCTGTAGTTTAGCAGTACTTTGGCTTTGAATTTGTCCCGATCACACATGCGCAGAGAGGAGTGAGACGAGGTCTTTACTCTGTCTGCCTGTCTGGCAGTGAAACAAATTTGAAAATCATTCCAAACATGAAACTTACTGTTTTTAAGGACGTTATAAAGGACACAAACAACAGGTACAAAGAACGAATGTAATGTGTTGTTGTGTTGCCCCGGTCAGTTCTGCTTGAAAAGGCTTGCGGCATGGCGATAGCCGATCGATCTCCTGGGAGCAACCCAGAGATCCCTCACATCTATGATGATGTGCTCTTGTCTAAATGGAGCCAGAACCGTGCAGTCTTCCACAATGTGTATTGTTGTGTGCGGGGTGGCCTGGCAGAGGTTGCAGGTGTCGTCAGTGACGACTATTGTAATGTGTTAAATAAGGTGATGCAAAGCAACTTCTGAAAATCTTTATTTTATTTCGATTGAATTATACACTTGAACACCTTGGAACACAAATCGCCTTCTTGGCACTTTCAAAACCCTTCCGTTTCGCAATACTTGTACAAAATATTACGGCATTATACATCATCTCGAGCGATCAAATTTGCTGCTCGCAGATCCTGCCCATGTCCTTGTTTCTCATTACTATGCAGGGTAAGGTGTTCTATGAACTCTCTAGTTTGTTTAAGAGGTGATGGTAATGAAGTAAATTCAATGACTTGGTAGCTGCATATTCAATTCTCATGTCTCTCCCTCCATTTTGTTTCTGATTTTGATCCCCTCACAGCTTTACTAACTTCGGTGCTGGGATTATAACTTCCACCATGAGTTTTGTTAACCCGTTCAGTAACTCTCCAAACAACCGATCTTCCAGCCTTGGTGAGACGAACTTGCTGAACAAGTAAGTTTTCTCTTTTGGAAGAAATTATGTCACATTCACTTCCTCATGTGAGAAGAGTTTACATTGTTTGGGGAAGTTGTCTTTTGGGATACTATTTTACAATAGTGAGAATGATGAGGGAAAGAATGGGATTTATAAATGGTTTTGGATGTGGAATTCAATGCGTGACGTCTTCTATGCTAATAAAAGGCAGTGTGTGTGTGTGTGTGTGGTGTGTGTGTGTGTGTGTGTGTCCTCCATAACTCCAAAACCATAATACCTAACAGCCTGAAACATTGCATACATACTAAGTAAACTCCAAGGAAGTGCAAGAGTGAAAATTAGGTGTTTGGGTTAATTAAAACACCCCTTTTGAAGATAATTAACGGCATTATTTAATTATATCCTTCACGATCCTCGGCCACCTCGCTGTCTGGGGTCTTAAGGCGTTTCCTGGGGTCTGAAGCTGCCATGTTTTTTTAGCCTGCTCAACCACGCTTTGACTTGGTACAGGCCGCAACAATTTCTTCACGAAGAAGTTTTTTTTTCACTTTCCTCATTCATATTTTCGAATGCCTGTTCATTATAGCTAAGAATCGCTGGGTATATTGCAATGCTTATAAACGCCTGGAGAAGCCAGCGTCCGTGGCTTTATTTCATTTGCGCACATGAATAACTGAGAGAATCTCTTAAACTAAACAGAATTACAAAATGTAAGCTCCAGATTTGAAAGTATCAGCAGTTACGACTCCCCAAAAAAGTGTTGATTTGTCCAACTCGGACATTGCACGGGCGTTTCCGGGTGCATAGTTATGTCGACGGCAATTGGTAATCGCTTACCAAGCCAGGCGTTCCGTTGGAATGCTTGATTGAGTGATTAAGCCACTTACCGAGCTGTACAGTACAGTCCGTGTCCTGATCGGGATGTACAGTTGACAGTTACTACAAGGTAGAGGTACGTATACAGCACACACGAACGTGGTACATATGGGTAGATTTGGATCTGTATGGACTCTCCGCGGGTGTGTGGACATGCCATGCCTATTACGGGTGCCGTGGTGGCAAAGTTTCATCTCATATCTTATGGAGGTTTTATCAGGTTTTCCTTTATCCTCGCACCTGTTTCTAAAGCATTTGGTTATTGGATTTGCTTTACAAAGGTTACACGTTTCTCTTGGTCAGTTTCAAAGGAAAATATATTTGATAACACCCGATTTCTGAGCCATTTGCCGTATTAACGTGTTTTCTAAATTACCGAGCTATTTTTTTTCCACCCATCACACGCAGCTGTTTATAAAGAATAATGTTTGTGATCATATCCCTGAATCGTCTGTATAAATGTAATGTTTTTCGGTGAATACTACTCGAGGTGTCTGGGTTGTATACAGTACGTACTGTGGTGGGTAATCAGACTGACCCCAACCTGCGATTCCTGAAAAATTGCTGATATCGGCCAAGCATGCATCTGTGTGTGTGTGTGTGTGTGTGTGTGTGTGTGTGTGTGTGTGTGTGTGTATCTGTGTGAGTGTGTGTGGTGGTATCTGTGTGATGTGTGTGTGTGTGTATCTGTGTGTGTGTGTGTGTGTGTGTGTGTGTGTGTGTGTGTGTTGTTCACAAAGCACAACATTCTCTCTGATAACTCCCCTACCCCCCACCTTCTCTCTCTCTCTCTCTCTCTCTCTCTCTCTCTCTCTCTCTCTCTCTCTCTCTCTCTCTCTCTCTCTCTTTGTCCACCTGTCTCTGGATGTATCGCGGGGGTCGTTATGTCTGGACAGTGGTTATCTCCATATGTGTCTGGACAGTGGTTACGTCCGGGCAGGGTTTGTCTACAGATATGTCTGGATGGTATTTATCTACGGACGTGTCCGGGTGGTGTTTATGTCCAGACGGGAGTTTGTCTCAAGATGTGTCCAAGCGGTGTTTGTCTCCGGCCAGCTTGGCTCCGGACGTCCGGGCGGTGTTCGTCTCTGGACGCGTCCAGAGGGTAATTATCGCTCCACTGCTCATCTGCCTTCCCTTCCTCTCACCTCACACTGTCTTCCTTCCCCCACCCTCCTCGTTCCCCTCCCTCCTCTCTCCTCTCTCTCAGCTCTCTCCCCCACCCCTCTCTCCCTCTTTCCCCCTCTTTTTCTCCTCCCTCCCTTTAGTATTCCCATCAGCGAAGCAATGGGTGGTATTTGCTAGTATGTCACTAAAAGGAGAAGTGTGTGTGTGTGTGTGTGTGTGTGTGTGTGTGTGTGTGTGTGTGTGTGTGTGTGTGTGTGACGCTTCATTCTAAGGGTTCCTGCTGTCATAGAATTATAAAACTAGTTCAGTTGGAAAGCTAATAATAGATTTACTTGGAACCAAAATTTGTGTCCATTTAATCATCTATAATATATGTGTGTGTGTGGTGTGTGTGTGTTGGTGTTTGGTGTGTTGGTGTGTTGGTGTGTGGTGTGTTGTGTTAGTCAGTCGATCAGTCAGTCAGTGAGTGTGATCTCCATAACTCCAAAACCATGAAACCAAGTGGCCCTAAACTCTGTAGCATACTCAGGGAACTCCAAGGGAATGCTGGAATGAAAATTGGGTGTTTGGGTAAATTTAACCACCCCTTTTGAAGATAACTGGGTGCTCATCACATTAAAAAAAAAGCCTTACCAAGATGGCGGCACTTGATCAGGCCTCTGTCACATCACTGGGTTCTTAAGCCACCATTTTGTTCGGCCTGCTCAAAAATTCCTTGACGAAGAACAGGCCTCAAATAATTTCTAACTAGAAAGCGCTCAAAATGTTTTTTTTTCACTTTCCTCACTCATATTATCGAATGCCTGTTCCTCATTGCTACGAATCGCTGTATACGTCGCTTTTGTAAGTACTATAGTTTGTAAATTAGGAGCTTGGAGCGATTTGATGCATTATATGATGTGATTTTCCATGATTTACTCTCACTGACTAATTAAAGTATATCATCGAAGGGTAATTTGAGTTTGGAGGATCACATGGTCTAAATAACCTGAAATCTGGAGTGAAATGTGAAAATGTTAAGAAATCGGCGATGTTTAGCTTTTGCGGGTGTGTCCCATTACCAATCAGCTTCTCATTGCTTGCCAAGCTAGCATTCCTTATCAACAGTTTTGTTGGAGTGCTTGCTTGAGTGCTTAAGCTGCTTGGTTGTTCGTTTGCAAGCATGGCAAAAGTGCCCGCATTGTCATTCTGCAAAATACAACCAAACATACATCGATCAACGGACAAAGTTCAGACCCCATCCACCTGCGTTGGGCCCCGCAGTGTCGTGCAGGTCACCAGGCAGTGCATCACCCGCTGAAAATTTTGTGCAATGTTTTTTTTTTTACACAACAGCTCTATACAAGCTGCGTTTGTTTGTTTGCAAGCCATGGCATAGATTACTTAAAGGCTCCTTCGTTCAACGCTGTTATGTCTGGGTGCCTCGTGGTTCTGAACACTTCATAAAACTTAAGAAGAATAAGATCCTCACCATATTCAGTGAAGCGACGAGTGGAATTTGCTAGCGACGGGTGGCGTATTTTGAGAGACCTGCGGTGCGTCTTTACGGTGTTCACGCACGTCTTTTTACAACTTTTTAAGGTGAACTGAGCGACGTGGTAAGGTCCGAGTGTGCAACTTGGTAAGGTGAAGTGAGCAACATCCGAGTGAGCGACATGGTAAGGTGAAGTGAGCGACGTGGTAAGGTGAAGTGAGCGATGTGGTAAGGTCTGAGTGAGTGACGTGGTAAGGTCCGAGTAAGCGATGTCTGACTGAGCGACATGGTAAGGTGAACGTTGGCTGTCCGTATCAGCGTGTTGTTGTTAAGCTGACCTTATACTGTGTTTTCTCATTGGTAGTGTCTCACGACAAGATGATCCTGAGCTGTTCGAGTCGCAGAAACCCAACTCCAAGTCATTGTACTGTAAGCTGGGTTGGATGTCCATTTGCATAACTTGTCTACACAACACACTGCAACTTGTCTACAGAACAACCCTCAATGAAATGCACATTTGAGTTTATGAAACTGAGTTTTTACGAAATATTTGGATGCACATCACCTTTGCCAGGCCACCAAAACCAGCAAATTAGAGGTCATAAACAAGGAGTGACCTGGATAATTATTTTGGCTTTCTTTAACTCCGAAACAATATTTGTTTCAAACGTAAACTTGCAGAATGCAGAAACACGAAAGCTCATACGACCAACTCAAACATGCACCATCACATCTGGATCTGGATTTGGGTTAAATCACCATCACGACACAGAGCTTTGGTTCTACTGAAGCAGTTTCTTGGCGAGGGTTACAATCCTGGACTGGTCGCCACTCTGACACAGGATGCTTGAGTAGGAGTTTGTCATTTGTACTGGGTGTCGGCAAGAGCTCACCTACTCTTTGCGAAGTACACCGTAGGATATGTAACCTACACCAACTAATGCCAGTAGACAGGACACTCAGTTTAACATCCATCGGACTGCGCACACATCGATGCCTCGGCCTGCCTGCGAGACAAAATGGACGACTGACAGTTTATGGCTGGGCCGAGATTCAAACCCAGGCTCAACAGCTCAGACTCAGAGGTGAGTATGCATACCTCTAGAACTCAGGCTATGTCGTCTGCCAGCCCCTCACGATCTCACTATCACATCCAAAACGAGAATGGCACTCGGTAGAGCACATACTTCTGCCCTGTAATGCCTGATCCACGAGAACATATCGGGCCTAAGACATTTTTGAAATATCATGCTTATATATCATTGTTGAGCCCCATCTCTCAATGGTGAAGAATCACTTTAAAAATTCTAGTAGTCGGATCTGGATCTAATCTTCACCAAAATCTAATCAGTTCGTCCTTGTCACACACCGAAGCTGTCCACAAAATTTCATCCGGATCCGTACACAACTTTTTGAGATATCCTGCACACAAACAGACAGACAGAAAGGGGTGAAAACATAACTTCCTTCCCCTTGGGTGGTGGAGGTAGTTAATATGAACCTATTTAGAGAGATGAATGGTACAATACTAATTTCCAACAGGAACAGACTACATGAGATGTAGTGATTCTGTTCTTGCAAATGGCAGCTTGGCTGCTGTGGGTAGCTATAATTTCTTGGAAGCACGGCTGAGCCACTGCTGATGCTGTGCCCCTATACCAGGACACTGGTACTCATTTTGCCAACCTCAGAAGGATGACAGGCTGAGTCAACCCCACCTGTTGTTAATTCAGCAGCCAACAGGGCTCAAACTCAGGACCCGAGGATCCTAAGCCAGCCACTCTAGCCACTAAGTCAACAAACACCAGGCGTATTTGGTGATTTACTTTGTCTTTACAGATGCAATGTAATCTATGTAATGGTTAAAAAGACGAGAGAAGGGATAGAGTACATGGCTATCTGGATCATCAGCTGGGAACCATCCATCATCGAGATTTCAACCTTTCAATCCCAGAACCTCTCTGAACATTGGGTACACAGAAGTTGAGAGAGAGAGAGAGAGAGGGGGGTGGGGATGAGTATTTCAATAATATTTTGAATCTTCACATTAGCACAATACCTGGAGGTATAATAAGTATGTGTGGAAGTTGGCCATTTTGTGTTTACAACTACAACTAACAGGATGATCCGTAATCACCCGACCTGAGCAAAGGCCACAGCCTGATCCCTATTTTGAAATGATCTTTGAACCCCAAAAAGTTTTGTCTCAAGTGTGTTACATGTGCTCTTGTGATCTGCAGTGCAGAGAAAGCAATATTCCAAGAAACAAGGATCACTGGACAACACGTCAAGTTTCCACGTTGAGGTTCTCTCTTCATATTACATCCTTACCGGAATTGTGCAAAATGTTATTGAACGTACAATGTCACAAAGAATGTCATCCTCTTAGCTCTTTGTCACACAAAACGGCATATTATAATGGGTAACTGGCCCGATTCGATTTCGGTTCATGTCCGGATCCAGATTCGGTCTATCAGTGCATACAAAACGTATCAGGTTATCATTCCTCCATTAGTCAGCCTGTTGTCCCCATCTGAGCACTTCTTCTGTGATGCTGAGACACTGAAACCCCAGGATGAAAATCTGCACGATGCTGCGATGATTTGTCCGTTATTTCCGAACGTCCTTGTAATTCATTTAAAAGTCCATTGTTATCTTCTAATGTCCTCTTTCACATGCTGTAAAGTATTGTAAAATGTACAAACTCTTCCATGAGCTTTAGATGCTGTTAAAAAGAAACAAAACAAAACATGAACCATCCTGATTGGACATCTCAGTTGGTATTGCCCTCGCCATTGATTTATCTCGGATTCCATCCCTGATCGGGCCAAACTAAAAACTGCCACTCTGGTTTGCACATCACACATATGCTTTTGAGATCATGAACACCTCTTGATGCAATGTGAGAGTAAATGGTTGAAACTGTTGAACTGTTCATACCAGCACCTGGTGACATTTCCTTTTGGAGTGCCGGGTGGACCTTCAAGCACCGAGGAAGGATTTCAGAAGATGCACCGTATGGCTGTAGAGCGCCGCCTCTGGTCTCAGAGCGTGACCTTGTTCCTGGCACCTGACAGCGTGCAGCTCCTGGATTCAGATACCATGGTGATTTGTTGGCTTTTTCATTTGCCTTTTCCTCCAAGAGTAATCTTCTTGTTCTTTAGAAAACCTTTTGTTGACCAATTTCAAAATTCTCAATCGAAGCATGTTTCCCTCTGCCACTGAAGATGGACAGAGATTATGTTTTCACCCCCTGTCCGTCTGCCTGTTTGTTTGTCTGGTTGTGTGCAGGATATCTCAAAAAGTTGTGGATGGATTCGGACAAAACTAGGTGCATGAGTTGGTTAGGTGATAAGAACAAGCCGATTAGATTTTGGTTCAAGTCCGGATGCAGATCCAGCCTATTAGTGGGATACAAAACGTAAAATGTTCATCCTGGCGGTGGTATCAGTTTCTAGTTTTCTTTGTTTTTCTTTACAGGAACAAGGCTCATGGAAGAGCAAGGTAGAATTGATAGTTTGACAAACATCAAGGGAATGAATGAACAGGAAAAGAGGAGAGGGAGGAGGGGAGGAAACACTGAAACAACAAAGTAAAATGGTTGGGTTAGGAAAGGTTAATGGGGGATGACAAGAGATGGCTGTGCACTGCTTGCTTGGAGTCCTGGAGGGAAGAATGAGACAGAACAGCATCTGGAAGGTGGTTCCATAGACGGCAGAAGTGAGGAATAAAATTTGAGGTGATCAAGATGTTCATTTTGAGCTCAGGTAATTGGATGAGATAAATAAATATCTCAGAAGTAGCATATGTTGCTTTTGAGCTGTTTCATCTGGATTCATTTCCTATAAACTATAAAATAGTTCCATTTCCTATAAAATAGACTATAAACTGTCACTCTGGTGCTTCACAGACAAGGTGTTGCATCATAGAGTATGCTGTGAGATGACTGAGTCTCCAAATTCCTGGAGTAATACGCAGAGGCACCGGATCTGTGGCACAGACACGCTTTTGGAGTGATGCAAGCAGCAGCCAGGTGCTGCACACGAATGAATGAATGAATGAAACATGGCTCGTGTGAAAAAGAAGAAGAAATGGGAATCATCTTCTATACGAATAAAACGCAATGTTGTTGTGTGTGTGTGTGTGTGTGTGTGTGTGTGGTGTGTGTGTGTGTGTTGTGTGTGTGTGTGTGTGTGTGTGTGTGTGTTGTTTGATTGGTATCTTCATGTGCGGATTTCAGAATGTGAAATGGAGTCTTCCCAGGGTGGGTTCAAAGTATCCACCTGTATTTTGGTAAGGGTCACGATTCATGGACCAAGATGGACTCACCGTATCCATGAACCTCTTCTTTGGCCTTCCTCTTCTCCTCCTGCCTGGCGGCTCCATCTTCAACATCCTTCTCCCTATATACTCCGCTTCCTCCTGTGCACATGTCCAAACCATCTCAATCTCGCCTCTCTCACTTTGTCTCCAAACCGTCCTACCTGCGCTGTCCCTCTAATATACTCATTTCTTATCCTATCCATCCTCGTCACTCCCAACGAAATCGCAGCATCTTTAACTCTGCCACCTCCAGCTCCGCTTCCTGTCTTTTTGTTAGCGCCACCGCCTCCAAACCATACAACATAGCTGGTCTCACTACCGTCTTATATACTTTCCCCTTCACTCTTGCAGCTACCCTTCTGTCACAGATCACTCCTGCACTCTTCTCCAACCACTCCATCCTGCCTGCACTCTCTTTTTCACTTCTCTCCCACACTCTCCGTTACTTTGGACAGTTGATCCCAAGTATTTAAACCCATCCACCTTCCCCACTCAACTCCTTGCAACCGCACCATACACCACCCTCCCTCTCATTTACGCACATGTACTCCGTCTTACTCCGACTGACTATCATTCCCTTCTCTCCAGTGTGTACCTCCACCTCTCAAGGCTCGCCTCAGCCTGCTCCCTACTCTCCCTACAGATCATGATGTCATCGCGAACATCATAGTCCATGGAGACTCCAGTCTGATCTCGTCCGTCAACCTGTCCATCACCATTGCAAACAGGAAAGGGCTCAGAGTCGATCCTTGGTGCAATCCCACTTTTACCTTAAACCGGTCCGTCATTCCTACCGCACACCTCACCGCTGTCACACTGTCCTCATACATATCCTGCACGATCCTCACATACTTCTCCACCACTCCCGACTTCCTCATACAATGCCACAACTCCTCTCTTGGCACCCTATCATAAGCTTTCTCCAAATCCACAAACACACAATGTAACTCCTTCTGGCCTAACCGTATCTAACAGCACATATATCAGCAACAACAAAAGCAACAACGACGCAGATCTACTACCGACTACGCGCACACACGGCAACACTTATACAGTTCTACTTTACAGACGGCGCAACAACATTCATTCGAAAGCAAAAGAAAAGGCCACCCTCAAAGACAAGGGGGCAGACGGGGCCCGTGGCCAATATGTGCGCGTGACCTGAAGGAGCGGCCAGGCCCGCGAGACCGGGGGGGGGGGTCCTACCCGCGTCCTCGTGACGAGCCGCAAATGTGGCTGCGCGGCGGTGCCCCGACTTCGTGCTCCTTCGCGGGTTTCGTTGCACGCTTCGAGTGGGGTGGGAACGGGGCCCCCTTTTTGCACTATCTCAGTGCGGGGAAAAGGGGGAATTGTTGATGCCCTGGGGGAGGAGAATGGCTGGCTGGCTTGGGTCCGCGACGAGCGATCCCACCGCGACCTCGTCGCCGACCGCCGTCTTCCCTGCCTCGGACCCGAGCTCCTTGGCCTCTTCCACAATTCCTCTCAGCCGACTGCAGAACCCAACTCGATGCCTTCGCCACGCGACTCGACTCCGTTCTCCAACCAAAAACTCCACTCACTCTTCCCACCAACTCGACTCACTGCCACACTTCTGCCGATGACTCTCCAACCAAAAACTCTCTCTTTCTGCCTTGCGCTCGCCTTCTTATAGGCGGCAGGAGAAAACAGTATGCAAATTTCCGGATCAGGATGACCTCGGGGGCGGGGCCACGCTCGCCATTGGTCGGAGGAAAGGGGGCGTGAATCTCCCTGATCCTAGAATCTGCATATCTCGATTTCACACAGACACGCCTGGAGGCGGGGCCAAGCCGCCCCGCGCTTGCTAATTGGATGGATCAGAAGTGGGCGTTGTAGCGTTCCTGATCTGAATTCTCCCTCGGAAAGGCCGCTATTTGCACTCGCGGCTCGGTGCGTATCGCTGAACGAGCTCAAGACAGCCCGAATTGGGTAATGTGTTCACAGGTGGTGCGGGAATGGCCGTAGAAGGAGAGAGGTGAGGGTGGTGGAGGGTTTTTGGTGGTGCTTTGATGGTCATGGTGCCGTTTGGGAATGGCAGATGTGATGATGTGGGAGCGAGTTGTGAAGGTAAAGGTCGTGGCTGTTGGCGTTGTTGTTGTTGTCTGAGGGTTGGAGCGTGGTTGCAGTTGGTGACGATGGCTGGCGTGGTGGTTAAGGTGGTTGCGGTTGAGACGTGGTTGGTTCAAAATAAAGATAGAACAGAAAAACGGCTATCTCAAAGCGTCGCAGCCCGATGAATCACATAAATTCCCTCTAAACAACGGGTTTGGGGCTAACTACACATGTACTTAGAGATATCTCACCTACGGGCCCTGAATGGTGGTTTGCGAATTTCCACAGCCGTAACAATATTATATGCTCTGTGTGTCGTTGTGTCTACAGCTGTTCTGACATGAGATTTTTTTTGTGTGTTCGGTCATTAAGCATAACAAATCACTCTCTTTGCTAACACCACCTCCACCCTCCTACCTTTCTCTTTTTTTTTCTCCCCCCCAATCTGGCTGTCCCTCCTCACTCCCTCCTCCAAATAAAATGCAGCACTCTCCTCCACACAACTGTCGCTCTCTTGCTGTCTCTCTCACTGTCTCTGTTGACTGTCTGTCTCTGTTTCTCTGTTTCTCTCTCTCTCTTCTCTCTCTGTCTGTCTCTCTCTCTCTCTCTCTCTCTCTCTCTCTCTCTCTCTTCTCTCTTCTCTCTCTCTCCCCCCCCCCCTCTCTCTCTCTCTGTCGCACCCATTCCCTCCCACAGTGTATCGCAAAGTATCGTGAGGCATTGCTCTCCCTCCCACCCCTTTCTCGCTTCCCTTCTTCATCCACTCCTCGCTTCCCCTCCCCCTCTCCCCGCCCCTCCCTTCCCTCCATCCTCTCTGTCTCCCTTTCTCTTTCTCCACCCCCCCCTTTCCCCTTTCCCTTTACACTACCGTCAGCAAAGCGACGGGTTGTATTTGCTCGTAATTAAATAAAAGGCACCCTTGGCTGTTTATTGTCGGGCAGGAGGAGTTGGAGACCTTTCTTTATTTAACTTTGAAGGAAGTCTCGGTGCAAAATGGATCGGTCCAGGATGATTCTGTGCTTGCCCTGGTGTGCCATGATCATTTGGAACCAAACCCGGAACTCTTCCTGTTTCACTGCGGGCCTGTGGGGGTAAGTTTGATCTTTTAAAAACTTGCAGATTCCCTAACTGATCCCTCATCTGCTTCACTGATGGACATCATGCTGCTTGGCAGACCGAAAGGTGGGTGGCTTTAAATTTAAAGGGAGCGGAATGGAAGAAAGCATGATTGGTTGTCATTGTATGGTCCGTGAATCCAAAACTTGAAATCAAGACTGATTTTTCTAGGCCTTGAACTTCCAATTTCAAACTACAGTCCTCATTGTGAACACTGCCATGGTCTCATACCTGCGTTGTGTTAAATTGTGCTTTTGAACATTTCTGTCCCACTAAATTAACAAGGTGCAGCATTGTTAGTGAATATACCTTCAAACATGGCACCCGTATTGTCAGCCTGTATAGTATATGCCCTGCATACTGTGTTTTGTGTGAATTCTCAGGCAGAAACTGTACGGAAGAGCATTGAAAATGCTATAACGGGATTCAAGAATGGAAACACCAGTGGAAGAGAGAAGTTCAGGTATTGCAATAATGTGGGTGAAGATGTCTGGAGGAGTTCCTTGGATATCAATTTAATTTTCTATGTAATGGAATTAGAGTTTGAGCATTAGGCATCATCTCTTTATCATCTGAAATGTTTACAACTTTGACCTTTATCTTCCCCTCTGAACCCGTCATACATCACCCTTCTATCCACTTACTTTATTTCTATCTTTCCCTCCTCCAACACACTCCTCTACTCTTCTTCATTCTGCTATCTTAACTCTTTATTTCTTATTTCTAATTTTCTCGATTTATACTTTCCTCGAGCATACTAAACTCGATTTCAAAAACGAAGAATTCGAATATCTGATCAATATCCTTTTTTCTTTCGTTCTCTACAAAATGTACCAGACTCGGTGGGATAATGGTTGGAGCGTCCGCTCCGAGTCTGGAAGGTCGGTGGTTCAAATCCTGGCCAAGTCATATCAAAAATGATAAAAGTGGTACCTGCGGCTTCCTTGCCTGACGCTCAGCATTTTAAAGGATAGAGCACAGCCAAACATTGCTGGCAAGGCAATGGCAAAGCACCTAGTATAACCCTTTCTAAGCAACTGCTCTGGCAGCACCAATGCGCCGTATAGAGTATGGTACATCAAAATTTTAAAAAATACAAAATGGAGGCTTGTGGAATATGAGATGATGGGGGCAAAAAGGCGGCGAAGTGATAGTGGGGCAACAGTTGACATGACAAGCAAAGGAATGAATTAACAGGAAACTAGGAAAAAGAGAAAGGAAGGAAACACAGTAACCTGCAAGGGTTTGATTAGATGGGGTTAATGGGGGTACAAAAGATTGTGAATAGGGATGGGGGATGACATGAGATGGTGCTTCACCACTTGCTTGAAGCGCCGTAGGGAAGAGTGTGATTTAACCGTTTCGGGAAGGCAGTTCCACAGACGGGAGAGAAGAGGAACAAAAGAGAGGAGATGGTCGGAAAGTCCAGGTTTTTGGAGTTTAACCAGGAAGGGATTCCTGGAAGAATGCACACATCTTGGAGGAGTCGGGGTGGGGTCACATGGCTATGAGATCAGAGTGAGCTCGACCACAGCTGCCTCCCCACAGTAGTCCTTGAGCCAACCGGCCATATTTTGAAGTGAATGCTCCGGCGGGGGGAGTAATTCCATTATGATTTTCCATTAGGGCAATATCTCAGCTTTCAGAAAATGCATGATGGACATCTGAGAACGGTAGCTTAGTGCCCGGATGGCCGCCATCTTTGAAACCACCCAGCGCGAAAATGCCCATTTGGTGGGGTACATTGTTGCACGTGTATCTGGAGTTCTATACTAGCTATCGACGTGCGGTTGACGACTAAATATACGTCCGATCTGTACCGTCTAAATAAAAAATAATATGAAGTATTTTGTTATAGATTATGTATAATAAAAAACAATTATCGACAAAAAATCATATATTTATTACTATTTTTGCATTAAACTTGTACTTTTTTTAGTGAAACAACACTGGTATGATTTTCAAAATTATGCATTCTGCTACACCGTTCATCTGTCTGCAAAATACCTAAAAAAATACAACATATAATTCATACGAGTGTAAAAATCTATGTAAAGAGACCGAAAATTACTTACATTAGGCCGCCGGTGGCATTATCTATTCTGACGATAATCAAGTTAGGAAAAGTCGTACGGAGATGATTTTGACACCATACGATTTCTAATAAGCAGTCGGAAATTGTTACATAGGGAATCTGCGCTTTGGCGGCCATCTTGGACCATTTTGTTATAGATAAGATATAATAAACATCAATTTTTGACAACATATCTTATAGTTTCGACATTTTTATCATTTAACATGTCATGTTTTAGTCACATATCACCGGTATGATCTTCCGAATTATGCATTTTGCTAAACCGTTTATCTCTTTCTAAAGATTTTAAGGTAATTAAGCCTCCATTATAATAGGCAACAACATATGTTATACATATACAGTGCACACAAAGTTAATCATCAGAGTTGCCATCAGAGTCATTGGCATCCTGAGTCACGATAGCATTTCCTGCACCATGTTGGAGCATCCCTGCAGCTTACACACAAAAGTGCACTTCAACCCATTCAGTATGCAGGAGCAATCTGACGGTCGACACATCCTTCTGCATGTGCATGAGATGAGATTCAAGACGACATCTGAGCTGTTAGACCCGACATCCATCGGATTGTGAGCAAACCGCCATCATCGAGTTCCCAGCCATGTCCTGCTGATGGTGCTGGGACGGCTGGCAGGTTTTCAAGGCTGCGTCGCCAGATAGCCGCCTGATAGTTGGCCCTAAGCGTATGCTGCATCAAGGAGTCTTCACAAGGCGGCAATTGTCCAGATTCGATCTGGCCCTTCTTTGCACAGAACATGTGATAACGGAGCGAATTAACACCGACGATCTGGGTGTTCTTGGCGTACAGCTGACACGTGAAGGCCTGAATGCTATTGAAGACTTCTGTTGGTACTTCCACGAGATCCAGATCTGTGAATGCTTGGAGATACAGATCATTCGCTTGCACAAGCTTCAAAGCCTTTATCTTTCCTTGGCTAGCCAGAGCACTCACAGTGTCACACCCGCTCCATGCATGAAGCCCTGGCAATGCAGAGCAAACTCCACACCCAATACCGCAGCCAACTTTCCAACGTCGATCATTCTGACTCGAACCTTTGTTCCTCGTCTGATGAAGAGCTGACTATCGATGGTTCTGCTCAGATGAAGACTGATCATCAGAACGTCGGTGTCATCTGCCACTAAGATGATCGTCTTGTAGTGGGTAGCGGCGTGCTTTACGTGGAGAAACATACACGTGTCTGCTTCCTCGTGGCTACATTCGAGTGCTTGCACCAACTTCCACCTGTCGCGGGTCAGTACCAGACATTTATCACCACAGTGACATACAGTGTTCTGTTGCCTAGCTTTCCGCGATATCTTTCATGTTTCCACGACTCCGCCAGAAACACAATCAGTTTCTCCTTTGTCTCGCTGCAAGCAAGGAGACGCCTCCAGTTCTTGATTTTGTGTGCGGGTCTGATCACGCTGAAACTGATGCCTTCATTTGAACCGCGGTTCACACGTTCAGCTGATTTGATGGATCCTTCTGTGTATGTGTCAAGGACAACATCGATGCGCTGACTGCCTTGACCAGCGTGAAGCGCTGCAGCAAGGATGCGGTCAGATAGTTCTTCGAACGTGTCGTTCTCGCCATTCATCTTTTGTATGAGAGCCATCGCATCGATTATTGTTGCATTTGACTTGTCAATATTCTCGGCTGGTTCCACAAGACCTTCCATGTGTTTCGCAAGTGCAGCTTTGTTTGTTTCTTTCATTGACCCATCAACGTTTGCCAAAGACCGTGGTAACGGCCCTAATGGGTGACA
The DNA here is from genome assembly GCA_035128595.1 of Eptatretus atami. Lineage (NCBI taxonomy): Eukaryota > Metazoa > Chordata > Myxini > Myxiniformes > Myxinidae > Eptatretus > Eptatretus atami. The sequence goes on from CM068957.1 coordinate 19,985,132, forward strand.
AAGGACAAGTTGCATGTCGAGGTTCCTTGTCTTGGCGATGAGTATCATGGTGGCAAACAGTTGTCTGTCAGCTCTCAGGACGATCTCCTTGTTTGTGCCCTTCACAACTTTCTGCTTGATCTTACAAAATGTCTTCAAGTTTAGCTTCTTCACTGTGTCATAGAAGCCAGTTCCCCTCTCAAGACGTTGTTTCTGGAAGCTTTGGTACGCCTCTTCCCCCTTTTGCATGGTGTTGAGTAGATCATTAGAAACGTCTCCCTCGCAGCCACTCCGGTAGATATACTGAGAAGACATGACGGATCATCGGCGAATGGATTGGACCAGTCATTTTCCAGTACTACAGATAGCTGTGACGCAAGACTCATCACGTTTGATGCGAGAACTAGACAAGTCAGGGTGCTTGGCATAAGATGTGTCGCTGCCATTCACAAGGATATCTTCTTGCAGTTGCCTCAGTGCAGCAGCCCGATGTTCTGCAGTTAGATAGTATCGTGACACAGCCCCTTGTCGAAGACTAAAACCTCGTGTTCCTCCAGCTGTTTGCGTATCTTTGTTGACTGTTTCTTCTGTTGTCTGGTCAACAGCGATTCTGGCAAATGGATTCCCTGGTGTAAGCTGTACGGAGAAGTAGCCTTGCATGAAATGCCTGTACAACTCGGGGCATGTTTCGTGGAGTTGCGTCATCTGTGCATAGTACACTGGTAGATATCTAGCATGTTCACCTTGTTCATTGTGAAGCACCAAGGGATCACTCTTCTGACACAAGCCAAGTGAAGCATCCAGTCGCCTTCTCTATCCGCATGAATCAACCCCAGCAGGGTCTCTATCATATCAATATACATCATCCAGAAGCGAGCCAGGTCTCCATGTTTGGTTCGCAGAAATTGTAGGTATTTCGCGAACATGTCAAGATCTGTACACATGAATCATCATCGAGAGCAGCAGCGAGAGTCTCGTGGCAAACATCATCCTTGATGCTGCGAATTTTGAGGTCAATGCTTCGAATTGGGGTTCCTTGTCAGGATGATGCTTTCTATCCACACCTGGAAGCCCTTCCAAATGAGGCGCATTAGTGCCTCGTACATCAACTTGTGGAGTCGCACAGCACGCTTGTATGGCTTGCCTTCCAGAACCCTGTTGATGGAACCTTCAGCGATGACTCCTGACTCAACAGCTACATCCCGGAGGCCTGCATCTCCAAACATTTTCCCAATGCTAGACATGAAGTTACAGATTGTATGGAAGTTCCCCATCATGAGCACGATTCTTCCATATCGATCGACATCTTTCCATGCTATTTCGGTCGCCTTACAAATAGTGCCTGGTCTAGCACCACCGGTATACGCTCAAGCTGAAGTGATGACATGAATGTTGAGAGATTCTCTGATGATTTCTTGCACTGTTGCCATATCTGTGGCAGGCGCGTTTTAGTCGGCAGGTAGCCAACTACATCTTCCGTCACCTGAACATGATCTCTAGTCATGAAGTTGAAACCAGTCCACGAACTGATTGTCTGGTCGCATGGTTCCAGCATGCGAGTCATAATCCATACATGATTTCGGCGCTGCGCAAGTGATGTTGCGCCTGCAAGAGTGTCAGAAAGATCTGCTGGCTTGATTGCAGGTGGGCCCTCTCGTTTTCCTGCGCTGTATATTGGAAGTAAATCGCTGGTAGACGGGATAGATCGCTTCTTATCTGCTTTGGATGCTGACGATGGAGGTTGGGGCGGCAAACACGACTGCGACTTCGGTTGGACAATGATACCGTTGACGCGATGCGATGTTCCGCCACCACTCAGCGATTCCTCTAGCCTGTCGATGTTATCGATTGCTAATACAGTCGGGACCGAATGGTGCACATGTGACGGAAGTGGTACTGTATCTTTCTCCACACTTGCTAATTTGTCTATGCATAGCGCTGTCTCGATTTCTTCCAGAACGGTGTACGAACATCCGTGCCCGAGTCGATTCAATATTCTGATGACCTCTGTATTACCGGTGAGCGTTTTGATGACCCACGGAAGTAGGACATGCTTCGATGTTCTGATGGTGCCCCGGTGTACAGCAGTGATGATATCTTGAGCCATCGACCATACCAGTGTGTCGGCACGCGCAGAGCTATCCCCACTCCCGGAAATCAAAGTATGCAGAAATACACGAAGAGAATGTGGTATCTTCACGTAATTTGAAGTGAGTTCTGCTGGCTGAGGCGGCCAACTTTCATTTGAATGAGCATCTTTGATCTCGTGTCGCAGTGAAGTAGCTGCACGCACAATGTTACTGTCATCGTCCGTTCGTTCAACTGCTTTCAGTTCTGATTTCAGGTTTACGCACTCTGCAGCTATCTCTCGCTTTGTCAGATTATCGGGCATCAAGTATACACGGTGTTTCACATTGAAGAAGATGAGCGATTCTCCAAACTCTCTTTGTAAGTGCGTTGCAGATTCTTCTTGATGGAGTCACGAACATGAACTGAACACTGTTCTGAAGACAGGATATCTGTTGCAACATCAACTATTGGAACTATCCTCGGGTTCAAGAACAAGTCAGTGCAAATGAAATTGAATAGACATCGTATCATTTCTTGTTGCTCGATATTCTCTTCAATGTCAGTTTCTACTTGAGGTTTTGGGCCGTGTGTAGTTTCTATAGCAGGTGAAGTGGTAGTGAGCCTCAGCTGCAACCATATCTCGTGTAGTCAATGCCAAAACTCTCTCATCATTGCGAGCTGTCGCAGCATCTCTTATTGTCTTATCTGCTCGAAGCTCAACAGCCGAGACAATTGTTTCACGGGTACGACTTCCTTTACGAATTTATCAGCACGCTGGCAAAAAATGCATTTAGCATCGTAGACCCTTGAAGTTGATCCGGTCTCTTTCCGTGATTGTCGCCGTCGCACCGCATCGCCAGTATCAACTGAAGAACTTCTAGCTGGATTGGTCAAAATTGCTAGGTGTTTTTTGTGAGTGAAGTCTGATCTAAAGCCCTATGGTACAATATTGGAATACTAGGAAGTTCAACTGCGCCTTCTTGGACTAGCTTTATAATTGGATAAAAGTTTCTAACTGCGGCTGCGTCGCACAATGTCTTCCAAGAACTGTTGCCAGCTGGCTTGCTGAGTTCCGAGAGTGGCGACTTCTTGCTGCAAATGATGCACGTTCCGGACTCAGGTTCAAGCTTCACCCGTTTCGCCTCGACACCGGCCATCTCAGCTGAAAGACAAAAGACTGACGTAAGATTACTGTGATAGCCGAAAGCTCGCAGATTACATAGAAATACTCATCAAAGTCAGAGAACATGTTTGGTGGGCAATCTCAGGTAAGAAAATGCATGATGGACATCGAGAAGGTAGCTGTCGCGGATGAACGCATCTTTGAAACCACCCAGCGCGAAAAAAAAATTATATATAATGGCGGCCATTTTGAAATCCGAGATGGCCGCAAAGTGCAGATTCCTATGTAACAGTTTCCGCCGGCTTATTAGAAATCATTGTGGGTCAAAATAGTCTCCGTACGACTTTCCTAACTTGAGTTATCGTCAGAATAGATAATGCCAGCGGCGGCCTAAGTAATTTTCGGCCTCTTCATATTATTTTATTTGCACTCGTAGAAATTATATGTTGTATGTTTTGATTTTATTTTACAGCAGATGACGGTTGTAGCAGAATGCATAATTTGGAAAATCATACCAGTGATGTTTCACTAAAAACAGTACAATGTTAATGAAAAAAATTAAAAATATATGATTTTGTCCATAATTGTTTTTATTATAAATAATCTATAACAAAAAACTTCATATTATTTTTTATTTAGACGGTACAGATCGGACGTATATTTAGTCTGTCAACCAGCACGTCGATAGCTAGTATAGAACTCCAGATACACGTGCACATATGTACCCCACCAATATGGGGCAATTTGTTCGCGCTGGGTGGTTTCCAAGAGATGGCGGCCATACCCGGCCGGTGCTTGCTCGCCCGCCGTGGCCCCCCCAGTTTTGGGACGCATTGTGGGCGGACAGTTGCCTTTTCTTTATCGCTGTCGCGCGCCTTGACCCCTCGTTTCACTTGGGGGGTACTACGGGCTTGTGTCCGACTTCCTCACAAAAAACACCTAGGCAATTTTGACCAATCCAGCTAGAAGTTTTCAGTTGATACTGGCGATGCGCGTGCGACGCGACAATCGGCAAGAGACCGGATCAACTTCCAGGTCCTACGATGCAATTGCATTTTTTGCCAGCGTGCGATAATTCGTAAAAGGAAGTCGTACCGTGAAACATTGTCGGCTGTTGAGCTTCGAGCAGATAAGCATAAGAGATGCTGCGACAGCTGAATGATGAGAGAGTTTTGGATTGACTACACGAGATATGGCAGGGCCTAATCTACCGTTATCAGATGTCCATCACACTTTTCTGACACTGAGACATTTTCTAATGGAAATTCATAATGAGAATTACTCCCCCCGCCGGAGCATTACTTTTGGTCTGGCTCAAGGACTACAGGGTTTGCTGAATTAGGGCTGAGAGAATGGATAGCATAACCACAGATGGGATGAGATAAACTTGTGTATGAAAGAATTTATGTATCTGGGAAAGTATTCTCAGATGGAATCATTATCAGATGCTGTGGAGATGGCAATCCAATTTTTTTTTGAGACGTGAGGTTTCGGTCTCCGCCAGTTGGCCTGTGCAAACAGCCATATTGTGCATCATTGTGGTTGTTCCTTCAGGGTAACCAGAGAGATATGTGCTTTGACAAGAACATGGCCAGAGGAGCCAAGAGGGGCGGAGTATGAACAGGAGAGGTTGGATGGCGAGTTCGTTATAAGCAGATCCAAGAGGGGGTATGCATCAGTTGCAGAAAGTCGAGCTGGAAGCAAAGCCTTCCAGATTGGATCAGTCCCACAGTAGTGGCAGGAGGCCTTCAGCCCTTCACTGCAATAGCCATGGCTGGTTGTTGCCGAGCCAACACCCAACCAGCTGGCATTGTGACAGTTGAAATCGCCACAGATGAGAAACAGAGAGTAGGGATGGATGGTTATTAGTTGATTGATCCACCATGTTATGGAGGTTATCATTGTCGGTGAACGGTATGCCGTGCATAAAAACCTTTGATGGATGCCCAGCCAGCAGTATTCCAGTGGCCGAGAACTGGTTAATGTGGGTCATGGACAGCGGGGAATGGAGTTCTTGAAATAGAGGACTTTAGATGATTTTTTTTTTACATTTTTTGCAGAAAAAATGGATTCAATATAAATAATTGTTTTACAGCCAATCAGGGATCAACAAAGGAAAGACATTGATTGCTGTTTTCACAGAAATTACTGGAAAACTTACTGAAGTTGCAATTGTTCCTCAATGGGCCATATTTTCGTGGAAGGATGTGAAGTAAAAAATTCCATCATGGTAAAATGTCGTTGTTGTCGACTTTTGAAGTTTGAGTTTTGTTTCCCTTTTATAAATGGACTAGCGTGGATCGGCTCGCTACGCTCGCCTCGCCACACGTCGTTGCAGAGATTGACGTCACAGATTTGCTGTGTTGGCATGATTTACACCAATCATAATACAAACATTTATTTTCCACAAATTTATTTGTAATATTGGTGATATTATAGTTATTTGTAATGTAAAAAAGTCCAAGTGGTCTTAATGGTCAAGGGTCGAAGCTGTCTCATCTGTCTGAAGGGTGTAAGGGGTCTGTCTAAATGGTATTAAGGTCTAAGGGGTCTAAAAGGTCTTAAGGGTCTTTTGGGTCCTCAGGGTCTTTTTGGTCCTTGGTGACATTTGGTTATTCAGGGTCTTTTGGGTGCTCAGTGACTTTTGGGTCTTTGGGGTCTTCAGGGTCTTTTGGGTCTTCGAGATCTTTTTGGATGTTCGGGTCTTTTGCCTCCTCGGTGACTTTTGGGTCTTCTGGGTCTTTGGGGTCTTTTAGGTCTTCAGGTCTATTTGGTCCTCGGGGTTTTCAGGGTCTTTTGGGTCCTTGGGGTCTTCAGTGTCTTTGGGGTCTTTTTGTGTCTTCAGGGTCTTTTGGGTCCTTGGGGACTTTTGGCTCTTCGGGGTCTTTTGGGTCATCTGGGTCATTGGGATCTTTTGGGTCTTTTGGGTCCTCGAGGTCTTTTGCGTCTTGAGGGTCTCGGGGAATTAACATTCAAACAGCACGTGATTAATAGGCATATAGTGTTCACTGACTGACAGACGGATTCATGGCTTCACCACCTCACCGCTTCACCGCCTCACCGACTCACCTTGGTTTTCATTTCTATATATACATACATATAAATGATCTATCCTCAAAACCTGGTGTTGGCTTAACATTTAAGGTGGCTGGCTTAAGATATTAGGGTCCTGGGGTCTTGAGTTCAAGCCTCTGTCAGGTTGTTGAATTAACACCAAGTGGGTTTATTCAGTCTGTCATTCTTCTGAGGTTGGCAAAATAGCTTACTGGTAATGGGGTATTGCATCAGCAGCACAGCCTTTCCCCAGAAAACGATGCAGCCAAGCAGCCACAGGCTGCAAACAAACAAGCAATAAATCATATCCTCACATATGGCATGGAGGCAATGGGTTCAAATGACACGTCTTATTTGTTCATTGTGTCTCAATATTGTTCCTTGTCCTTGAGGAAGTGTAAAACCTCTTCCATGAGCCTGATGCCAGTCAATGATAAATATGCTTACAATGAGTGAGAATCATTTTCGTTTCTATATCCCCAACAGCCCGCATCTTTCTTCTCAACAGGCCCAAACCGTTCAAGCCTGAGCAGGACTCGAGTCTCCCCTCATCATCATCTTCCACGGACTCCCATACACCCGTTACCATAACCCAAATGGATGTGCAGAAGAAGGTGGCATTATGGAATATCTTTGCTTCAGAGCAGGGTGTGTGTATGTATGTGTGTGTGTGTTTGTTGTGAACCTGTGATTTTTTCCTCCTTAAATGAAAATGTAATGTGAGAGTAATAATGCAGCCTCACTGCAGCATCACCATTGATGCGGGGAAGTATTGGCAGACTCATTCGCGAGTTGTTGTGAAATATCCCACAGTGCGTTTCAAAAAGAGTAGGCCGCATTGTGTGCAGATATCCTGGCCACATTCTAAATTCCTGCCTGACCTACAAGAGCACCGCGTAGAAGCGTCACAGAGCCACGTCGCGGTCATAGTGGAACCGGCAAGTCGAATTTGTCATTGAATCCTGGTCCAATATGCATTCGCTACAAGAGGAATAGGCCGACTGACACCGACTGACAATCGTGTACATCATCATCGATGGATTTTACACTTCCAGTCAAGGCTGGAGAAACGATAGCAGCACTCGGTAGAGCACAATACCTCCACCAGGCTGAAGAGTTTACGTTTTGTATCCCACTGATAGGCCGGATCTGGATCCGGAGCCGAACCAAAATCGAATCGGATTGTTATTGTCTCCGAAGCAACTCGTCAACCAAGTTTTGTCATAACTCATCCACATCTTTTTGAGATATCGTGATATAGATCGTTTTGGGCCCCCATCACAACAGTGAAGAATCACTTAATAGGTTCTACTATCCGGATCGGGATCCTCATCACAATGGGATCAATTCGTCCGTGTCACACACTCAACTTGTCCACCAAGTTTCGTCCGAATCCGTCCATAACCTTTTGAGATATCGTGCTCACAAGACCGACAGACAAACAAGGGTGAAAACATAACGGGTTACAAGTGTTTTGACTTGCCACCTATGTCAAGGGGAAATACCTAACTAATAGTACCAATTGTGTGTCTTTTCATGGAACAGCTGATCGAGAGACATTCTTCACGGAAGAAGACGAGCCCACTGAAATGCGAGCACGCAGCGTTGAGCAAAACACGGTACAGTTCACTTTCGGTACTTACCGATAGAAACGATGATTACATTTTCACCTCTCACGGCGAGGCCTCTCACGATGCCTGGAAACACACACAACTAGTGTTTGTAAAAGTGGGGTTGTGTGGATGTAAACATTTACTCTATTTTCCACATCAAAGTATGATTTTTGGAAGTTTAGGGGTTTTAGCCTAAATATGCAGGTTTGTTCTGTTGGTGTTCCTATCTGATCCCTCTGGCGCAGTTCGGGAATCATGGTTCAAATCCCAATATACCACATGTGATCAATAGGCAGGCTTTCGCTGGCAGTCCATCACAGTGAAACAAAGGCTGGTGTTGGCTTAAAATCTTTGGGTCTTGAATTCAAGCCTCTGTTTTGACGTTGAATTAACACAAGGAGGGTTGACCCCACCTGCCGTCCTTCCAAGGTCGGCGAAATGATGCTCAGGCAAAAATAGAATTCCTTTCTTGTAGTAATTCTCTGCAGACTACTGTAGTAGGACCTCTTACCAACTATAGTATATGGGAGTACAACTGTCATATACTACAGTTATAACTGTAGCATTTTTGCCTGGGGAGTACCAGTGTGCTGGTAACAGGGGGCATTGCATCAGTAGCCCAGCCGTGCCCCCAAAAATTTATAAATAAGCAACAGCGAAACAATTTGAGAAGCTATAATCAAAGCTAATGGAAAGCACTCCTTTGTTTCGCCAATGAAAATGCTGCTTGTTGAGTGATGCTGCATTTCATTGATGATTCGAATGAATTTTTATTAATTGGGGGTAAACTCACGGCTGCAGGTGAAATGGTAATTAATACCTCGAGCGCAGCTTTATTGATATGTTGTTATCTAAACAGCGAAGCAAGATCCATTACAAAAATCCCCTGTGACATCTCATGAGATCAGAGAGAAATTGGATGAGCATCTCATGAGATGTTTAAGTAATTGCCCTGAAATCAGTTTCCGAAATGCCGTGATGCCGGGTAAATATCGCGACACTGGGTAAATATCATTACACTGGGTAAATATCATTACACTGGGTAAATATCATGATACTGTGTAACACACGAGTATCATCCATCCATCCATCCATCCATTGGGACCACACTCTGTGCAGAGCGTTGGTGCTGCCGAAGCAGTCTCCTGGCCTATTGGGCACAATCCTGGATGGATCGCCACTCCGACACAGGATACCAGCAAGCTGGCACTCATTTTGCCGACCTCGAAAGTATGACAGGCAGAGTCAACCTCACCTGGTATTAATTCAACAGCTGAGCGGGATTTTAACTCAGGATCCTTGGATCCCAAGCCCACCACCTTAATGAGACTGGGTAAATATCGTCACACTGGGTAAATACTGTGACACTGGGTAAATATCGTGATACCGGGTAAATGTCGTGATACCGGGTAAATATCGTGATACCGGGTAAATATCGTGATACCGGGTAAATATCGTGACTGGTTAAATATCGTGACACTGGGTAAATATTGTGATACCGGGTAAATATCGTGATACCAGGTAAATGTCGTGACTGGTTAAATATTGTGACACTGGGTAAATATCATGATACCGGGTAAATATCGTGATACCGGGTAAATGTCGTGATACCGGGTAAATATCGTGATACCGGGTAAATATCGTGATACCGGGTAAATATCGTGATACCAGGTAAATATCGTGATACCGGGTAAATATCATGATACCGGGTAAATATCGTGACTGGTTAAATATCGTGACACTGGGTAAATATTGTGATACCGGGTAAATATTGTGACATTGGGTGAATATCATGACCCTGGGGAAATATCGTGTTACCAGGTGCATATCAGTAGCCAGTCAACATTGACAGGTCAGGTCAGGTCAGGTATGGGAGCACGCACTGAAGCAGTGCGTCACTGCTTACACTTTCTGCCAGTACTCCATGGGCCTCCATCTGTTCATCCCCGAGGCAGATGCCTGGCCCATCCCCATCTCCTTGGAGATGCTGATCAACCTGCTGCCAACATGAGGCACGTGGTCGGCCCATTGGCCTCCTCCACTCATGAGGCTCCCTTGTTGAGAGAATCTGGTGAGCAGGATCAGCGTCAGGAAAACGATCCACATATCCATATCGCTGCAGCTGATGCTCACGGACTATGCAGGTAACAAATCTTATATGAGTCTTTCTCAACCACTGCTCATTGGCCACAAAATCCGACCAGCAATAGCCAAGGATTCTCCGAAGAGACCTGGTACCAAAGGAATTAAGTCCCGTCTCAGATCCCTGAGTCAGAGTCCAAGTCTCACATCCATAGAGCAAGACTGGAAGCACCAAGGACCTGAAGATTCGGACTTTCATCCTCCCGCACAAGTACCGACAGCACCACACCTCATTATCCAGTGAATCCATGACTCCCCAGGCCCGACTCAGACGTCTATTGACCTCTGCCTCACAGCAAGCAGAGACATGAATATCACTACCAAGGTAAGGGAATCTCTCCGTGACCTCAACATCCTCACCACAAACAGGTACAGACAAGATAGCAGCATCCAAGATGTCATTGAAAGCCTGGATCTTAGTTTTGACCAGGAAACCCTTATCTCAGCCGCTCCGACTTCCTCATTCAGCACCTCGAGGGCCCCCAAAAGGATATCCAGAGTCTCCGCAAAGATGACTGCATTATTTGTGAAATCAAGGTCAGAGATCTTGACATTCCCAAACTACGCACCACAGCTTGATCTCTCCGACATCCTCCCCAGAATCCTGTCCATACAGTGCTGAAAAGTGTGGGGGCCAG
>CM068957.1:20008968-20020721 GCA_035128595.1 Eptatretus atami
ATTCAGGGAGGGTACGGCCGCCGTATCCTAGCCGTAGAGCAAATGTGACTCATGCTTTACTCACGTTGTGGTTCTTGTGGACTTTTTTTGTTTCACAGCCTACAGTTTTCATCGAAACTTCCTGAAACTTGGCATATTGTATGTAAAAATACCCTGTGCAGACAGTAACGATCTCCGATTTTGAAAATTCCTCCGAGAAAAAAAGTTATGACGTCAAAATATCTCCGCTAATGGAAATGGCCTAAAAAATTATCTCCGAAACTAGGCAAGCTTTTTGAATTCTGTTTACGGGAATTGAACAGGGCATTAGCAGAGATGAATTACCGCACATATGATACATCACTATGACGTCATATCAATTTTTATGACGTCATTCCTATTTTTTTGACATTTTTTTGTTTCACAACCCAGAGTTTTCATCGATCTTCGTGAAACTTGCCGTGTATATGCAGAAAGCCCACCGCAGGCAGTAACCATCTCCAATTTTGGAAATTCTTCCGAGAAAAAACGTTGACGTCATAATATCGCCGCTAATGGAAACCGCCTATTCCATTATCTCCGAAACTAGGCAAGCTGTTTGAATTTTGTTTGCGGGAATCAAGCCGGCATTAGCATAGATAATTTATCGCAAACCTGATACATCACAATGACGTCATATTCCAATTTTTATGACGTCATCATTAAGAGGACGAGGATCTTAGCTCATTTGAGCTTGTTTTATTTGACCTTTGCAATATTTATTTTATTTCAATTGAATTATGTGCTAGAACACTGTAAAATACAAATAGCCTTCTTTCGGATTCCCAAAACCTTCAGTTTTGCAGTAGTTGGACATATTAAATAAGGCGGTGTATTAGACACTGCATGAACGGCGGTCAACCTCCGGAATTTGTTTTTGTTTCTTTAAAATCCAGATTCTCCATTGTCATCACCCTCCTTTTCTCTATCATGCGAGTTGCCTCAACTTTGCTCTTTCATAAAACCATTTCCCTGCTGTTATTCACCCTAACCTCATTACTCAAACTCAAATATCTTTATGTGCATTTCCTTGAGCAGATCAGGCCTGCACTCCACCAGCCTCAGCATGATTCTACAAACTTTCCAATGGACCCACTTCGTGGTCCCGAAGACATGGCTCCTCCTCACGATGGTCCACGAGCTGCAATGCCACCACCAGCGTCCCTGGAGCACTTCCATAAGCCACTCCCATCTGCTCCGCATAAATCAGGTGGTCCAGAGATCAAGAAGTAATGCATGAACAAAAGTCTAACCTTATTTGATGTGACCCTAAAGGAAACACCTCGTGATGTGAAAATAGTTGATGATCAAAGCCTACTGTACGTCTAGTGCAATGCAAAGACTTTATTAATGTCTTTCTTCTCCAATGTGGAAGGCTCAGGAGCTGCTTGTAGGTTGTTTATTTATTATCCCGTGCACATGAAGCAAAAAGCGGGGTTAAAAAATTGGCTCACTTCTGTCTGTCTGTCCGTACATCTACAAACGCCATTTTATGGTGGAGGAACAACTTCATTTAAATTGAATGTTCGATTTTGAACGCGAATCGGAAAACAAACCTGTAGTTTAGCAATATTTTCGCTCTGGATTTGTCCCAATCGCGCATGCGCAGAGAGGAGCGACATCATTTTTTTCCCTCTGTCTGCCTGTCTGGCAGTCAAACAAAATTGGAAATCATTCTCAACAGGAAAATTACTGTTTTTAAGGATGTCATAAAGGACACAAACAACAGGCACGACGAAACTCATGTAACGGTGTTAAATAAGATGTTGCATCAACAGCGGTAAACTTCCGGAATTAAGTTGTTTTTTATACGACCTTTATAATCTTTATTTTATTTCAATTGAGTTATATGCTTGAACATTGTAAAACCAAAATTGCCTTCTTTCGGATTCCAAAAACCTCCAGCTTTGCCGTAGTTGGACATATTAAATAAGGCGGTGAAGAAGACGCTGCGGGAACGGCGGTCAAACTCCGGAATTTTTTTTACACGACCTTTAAAATCATTATTTTGTTTCAGTTCAATTATACACCTGAACACTGTGTGGGATAATGTGTTCTATGAACTCTCTAGTTGCCTTAAGTCATGGGTGCAAACAAAGCTGCTTAACAAAAAAAAAAACTGCAAGGACCTCATTTGCAGCCAATGGGTTCATCAGACTCATGGTACTCAGACAGAAAAGAGGGTTTTGTACTTTGAGAATGTCTTTCCTGCAATTAGTTAAGAAATCAAGGAAATACCCTAGAGAAATGTACTTTTGATTTATTGTAGAAATGTACCACAGATCTACCATGAAATAACCCTGTAAGAAGTTTAACAGTGCACTATCCCTTACAAAAAATTTCTCATGAGATTTATATTAGAACTTGTGAGAAATCAAAGGAGATTTTTGTTAGAGGTATGAATGGTAAATCTACGGTAGATAAGAGTTTACTTTTGATATACTGTTACATTTACCAGTACTACAATGAGTATCGGTTTCACCTAATACCAACTGATTACAAAATTAATTCTGAGTCAAAAGTATGTGTTTTTCTATATGGGAGTCTTTAGAGTGGTAGGAAAACATGGGAGCAAAGACTAAGGATGAGAAAGAAGCAAAAAAAGTGGAGAGGGTAATTTTTACCCCGCACACGCGAAGCGAAAAGCGGGGTTAAGCAATTGGTTCAGGTCTGTCCGTCCATCTGTCTAATCAGTTCATCATCATCGTCAGTTGATGATGGGGAAACAACTTGATTTAAATGAAATGTTATATTTTGAACATGAATCTGAAGACGAGTCTGCCATGTAACAGTACTTTGGCTCTGAATTTGTCCCGATCACTCATACATAGAGAGGAGTGAGATAATTTTATACTGTCTGTCTGTCTGTCTGTCTGGCTGTCAAACAAGATTGAAAATGATTCTAAACAGGAAACTTACTGTTTTAATGACATCATAAAGGACACAAACAACAGGCACGAAGAACTAATGCAAAGTGATAGGGTAATGTGTTAGACACTGGCTAAAACAGCGGTAAAACCGGAATTAATTTATTTTATGTTTTTAAACAATTATTTCAATTGATGTATATACTTGAACACTGTAGAATACAATTCGCCTTCATAATACTTCCAAGAACCTCCAGTTTTGCAGTACTTGGACATGTTCTACAGGATAATGTACAGTATAAGGTGGTGTATCAGACTGCTTCATAGCACTAAACTTCCAGATTTGTTTTTTTTTTAACGATCTTTAACCCTTTGAATCTTAGTGGGCGTTTTACCTGCCTCTATTCAAACCTCCACATACCCAAGAGGTCGGTTTACCAGCCACTATTCAAACCTCCATATATCCAAGCGGCTGGTTTACCAGCTGCGAATCAAACCTCCATATACCTGAGTGGCCAGTTTACCAGCCGGGAATCAAACCTCCATATACCTGAGAGGCCGGTTTACCAGCCGGGAATCAAACCTCCATATACCTGAGTGGCCGGTTTACCAGCCGGGAATCAAACCTTCATATACCCGAGAGGCCGGTTTACCAGCCGGGAATCAAACCTCCATATACCCGAGAGGCCGGTTTACCACCGCTATCAAACCTCCATTACACCGAGAGGCCGGTTTACCAGCCGGGAATCAAACCTCCATATACCCGAGAGGCCGGTTTACCAGCCGCTATTCAAACCTCCATATACCCGACGAGGCCGGTTTACCAGCCGATATCAAACCTCCAATACCGCGAGAGGTCGGTTTACCAGCCCTATTCAAACCTCCATATACCCGAGAGGCCGGTTTACCAGCCGGAATCAAACCTCCCATACCCGAGAGGCGGTTTACCAGCCACTATTCAAACCTCCATATACCCAGAGGCCGGTTTACCACGGGAATCAAACCTCCACATACCCGAGAGGCCGGTTACCAGCCACTATTCAAACCTCCATATACCCGAGAGGCCGGTTTACCAGCCGGGAATCAAACCTCCATATACCCGAGACCGGTTTACCAGCGCAAATAAAACCTCCATATACCCGAGAGGCCGGTTTACCAGCCGGGAATGAAACTCCATACCGAGAGCGTTTACCAGCCGGAATGAAACCCCATCCCGAGAGGCCGGTTACGCCGCGAATCAAACCTCATTATACCGAAGCCGGTTTACCAGCCGGGAATCAAACCTCCATATACCGAGAGGCCGGTTTACCAGCCGGGAATGAAACCTCCATATACCGAGAGTCGGTTAACTAAGCCGCGAATCAAACCTTCATTTACCCAAGCGGCCAGATTTTTCTCCAGGGAGCCCAAGGTGGGGGAGCCGAAAGTCCAAGAAGCTCAGGGTTCAAAGAGTTAAAATAATTACTTTATTAAAGTTGAAGTATATACCTGAACACTGTGTGGGGTATCGTGTTCTATGAACTCTCTTGATGTCTTCTGTTATTGTGAAAACAAAAGGTAAAACAAAAATGCATGAAAACAACAGAACGTTGATTTATATGCTAACTGTCGTGGGAAGCAAGGACAAGCTGAGGTTTCAGACATTAACCCCCTTTTGCTCCGACGAAGGGCTCATGCCCGAAACATAAGCCTATCCTTGCTTCCCGAAGCAGTTAGCGTACCTCAATCAACTTTCTGCTGATTCCATCCATTGATGGTAAAACTCAGCTGATTATCTCTTCAGACTGATGGTATATCTTTATCTTTCACGAAAACTCTGCTTGAAACCACTTACTACATTTGATTATCGGTTTTGAAGTGAGGAAGTAAATGGTCTTTCCTCCAAACCCTTGTCTGTGTCCCTGTATGAATGCTATTTGCTATTATCATGATCAGCTCTGGATCAACACCTTGTACACCTCTCAAACTGCAGCCTGTCAAGGCAAGCCAAAACTACAGTATTCACCTTGCTCCACCCTTCCCCTTCCACATTCCCACAGTTGAATCTAAAATGGACATCTTGCAGGACGAACTGGCTCGGCGACTCACGGTGGGACGTAAACCAGTTCGAATCAGGCCCCCTAGCCAGACACCCATGGCACTGACTCTCAGCTACAACTCTGACCAGCAGGACGTGTGTTCATGGCTAGCCTCCAAAGGCTTTTCCAAAATGTAAGACCTATTGTAGAATATACATCAATGTAGCGTCCAGACATTTTTACAACCTTGTCTAGTGCTTTAACTTTTTGTTGTGATACTTTCAGTGTCTTAAGTGCTAGTAGTCATGATATTTGGTAAACATTTTCCTTCTCCTTATTGTTTTCGCACCTGCTATGATATGCTTACAAGACCTCCATCAACAACTGTCTCGCCTCGAGAACTGTCTGAAGACCTCGATCAGATCTGGATCCGTCCACAACTTTTTGCGATATCCTGCACACAGACAGACAAACAAACAGACAGAGAGGGGTGAAAACATAACCTCCTTCACCTTTGGTGACAGAGGTAATAAAAGAGGGGTGGCTGGTGGGGGGGGGACGGACACACACCAACAGCAGGGTTGAGGAACAAAAATAGATGGAGACTTGGACAAATAAGGGATGAGGGGAGGAATGACTGGTACGGGTGAATGCACAGGTGGACAAATGGATACAAAAGCAAACCCTCAGGAAGGAAAAACTGGAAATTTGGAAAATAGGTCGGCATTGGGAGGGTTAATGGGGTAGAAGAGATCATGGTTTTGAATTGGGGATGATCTGAGATGGTGGGGAACAGCTATCTTGAAGACCTGGAGGAAGGATGAGATTGAAAGAGTGTGGAAGTTGCTTCCACAGGTGGGAAAAAAGAGGAATGAAGGAGTGGAGGTGAGCAGTGTTCAGGATTTGGGATTTTCACCAGAATGGAGTTGCTGATGGACCACATGCGCCGTGCAGAAACTGTGGGGGGTGGGGGGGGGTTGGGGAGGAGGGTGCCAAAGCACGGAAAGAACAGAGGGTGCAAGACCAGAAAGGAGGTGTTAGAAGACAGAGAGACCACCGACCTGTCTGCAATGGTGAAGTGATAGGCCCATAGACTCAGCTTCATAAATTCTTGACTTTTTATTTTTGTTCTCATCTCCTTTACTCCCTTTTCTGTCTTGCTGGCACACTCACCCTCATTTGACTATTTTATACGGTGTACATTATCGTTGCTATACTTCATGCATTTTCTCCATTTTGAATGGATTGTGTGTCTCATCTACCGATCAGAACGCAGGACCGACTGGGTATGCTCAACGGTGAGCAGCTGTTTGCCCTCACCAAGGATGAGCTTCGGCTTTTCAGTGGTACGGAGGGTCCGCGTGTCTACAGCCAGCTGGAGATTCAACGTGCCCTGCTGAGGGTACAGTACACAGCACCTCACACGCTTTTGAACATACACCGCTGTAGCTTGTGGCTCCAGAGGAAAATCCCAAAAGGCCTGATCATCAACCAGAGAGGAGGCCATCACCACATGAGGTTGAAGTGTGTCTTTCTGCCATTAATACCTTTCCACAGGAGCACGAGGGTGAGCTGATGAACCTAATGGAGCAGCAACGACAACGTCTGAACATATGACCTTTCCATGAACAGCACACGATGGATCTTTCCAAATAGCCACTCTTCCCCTTCACTGAACCTCTTCCTCCCCACAGATAGGTCGAGTAGCTGGAACATTTTACATGCAAACTTTGAGATTTCTTTGAAGCCACACTGGATGCAACGGAACCGGTCTGTGTTTTTCAGGTTAGTTCAAACAAACAGATTTGGTTAATCAAAGTTTATTACGTTGTGTTCATTATGCACATACATGAAACAATCTCCTCTAATATGCGAGGAAACTGACCTGTTTCATCAAGTTTTCTTGTTTTTGACAACACGTCGTCTTATGGTAACAGCGGACGACGTGTAATTATAATAATGCTTTGAACAGATGGACAAAAAGAAATCATCCATTGATTGATCCGTAACGATGGGATTCATTTAAATGGCTCCGCACAATAAAGTTCCATAATTTAAAACTGTAAAATCTGCTTGGAAGACATTTAAAATGATAATCCTAAATAAAGCTTGTTCCTTCAGTAATGTTTCTCCATTTTTATTTATATATGTACAGGTGTGTGACCGTCCGTGCAGGAATCGGCCTCCATTTTGATGCACCGTTCGAGTCCATGATGTCTCAGCAGAGTTGATCTGAAGAAGAGGAAGAAAAAAAATTCTTTGGTTGCAGTTTGTTCTCCATACTGTTCTCCGAATCATTAAAACGACATCACATGACCATCGGGCCGGTCGAAGGTGGATTTCCCCCTTAGGGTAACTACAAACCGCCGTAACGTTATGTACACATAGCACACTGGGAATGAGGAAGAAGGCCTTGGGCTTAATTTGAAGGATGTCGAGGATGGGATAATTATTAAACACGAGGTTGAGCTGTCGACCCACCGGAGGACAGGCTGAAGCTGCGGGCCAGCACATTGGCGTACACGGTGGAATGCACATCACTCTCTGCTCCACATTTCGACCACAACTCCAGGAGACATAGGTATATGAATACGTACTGAGCCTGCAATCGGAGGGAACGGGAGAGCCTCAAGATCGGAGAAAAATCTGGAACGTCCAACAGCATAATTCAACGATCCTGGTCTTCATTTCTGAATGATTTCTAGGCGAGCACAGAGACAAAACGATGAAAGAGACAACAAACCCAGGAAATATAAAACCATGATTGTGGCCTCCTTTTTGGAGTGCCATTTTAACGGCGGTTCAAATTTAAGAATCAGACCAACTAACGTAATATACACTGTATAGAAGAAGAACAATCCTTTCACGTTCAGATGGATATGGCTGCCGAGGCAGTTTTCCCTTGGCAAGGGGGCACGATGCTGGACGGGGTCACCACTCCGCGACGCAATGGTTCCTCAGAGCCAAGCTGTTAGTTCAAGTTTTACCACCCAATCAGGGTGGTAAAAGTAACACACCAACAGAATTGTCTTTTTGCCAAGATTGAAATTTCGTTTTCCTTGACGTTTCTTCCTTAATGGGTAAAAAAATCTTCATCTTCACTGATGACACAGAAACAACCGATACAAACGAACGGGATAAGATCACAAAACATCTGTGGCCACACCGTAATTGATGAACCGATCATGTGAAATGGCGATCAATTTCACAAGATAGCAACCCGATATAGGTAACATCCACTTGTGAGAAAATGTTTAATTTGTTTTTTTTTCAACAAAGCAATCAAGCTAACCTCCGTTTGCACCATGCTGGGCCTATGTGTCCGCAGTTGCGCCACCAATCCCAGGATGTCGACGGTGTGGTGGCTTTCCAGATGTTGCAGTAACCGGTCCAGTGTGATGAAGGAGCCCGTTCGACCTACACCAGCACTACGCAGAGTTTGTTTATTAATCTCCTGGTTTCTTTACGAGACCTGATATGTGTTCAGCAGATTCATAATAATAAAAATAGGACCACCTGTCCTGAAGCTCACCTGGATCAGGAGAAACAGTCACTCAAACTCCACGCAGACCTCCTTAGACTGTGAATTTTTTTTGATGCCGTGAACAAGCTTAGGTACATCACGTGTGGTGTGTGTAGTTCGGAGAAGAGAGCAAATACCTATTTTGGGGGATCACAAACCCTCACGTAGACCCCCTTAATGAGCGCAGACTTTGATGAGGCAGTAAATTTTGCCACATCACATGATGAAGGTTGTAGTCAAGTTTCATCAAAATCATGTAGTTCCCCACAAGAGAGCAAATACTTATTTTGAGGAGTCAACCCCCCCCCCCCCCCGTAGACCCCTTGTTGAGCAATAGATTTTATGCGGTTGATACACTTGGTACGTCATGGATGAAGGTTGTGGTCAAGTTTCGTTGAAATTTGTGTCGCCGGAGAGAGAGGTAAATCTGATTTGGGGGGGGGGGGTCAAAAAATACTCCTGTAGACCCCTTCAATAAACACAGATTTTGATTGGGCGATACACTTTGGTCCATCAAAAGGATGAATGTTGTCAAGTTTCATCAAAATTGTCCGTAGTTTCGGAGAAGAGACCAAATACGATATTCAAGGGGTCGAAACCCCCCGCCCCCCCGGAAAAACTCCCGAAATGAGCCAGATTTTGAGTGCGGTTGATACAGTTTGGTATAACAACTCGTGATTAAGGCTGTAGTGAAGTTTCATCGAAATTGTCAGAGTAAATACCGATTTTGGGGGCTTGAACTCCCCCCCCCCATGACCCTTAATGAGTGCAGATTTTGATGCGGTCGATTACACTTTGCTACATTATGCGTGATGAAGGTTGTTGTCTAGTTTCATCGAAATCATGTGTAGTTTTGAGAGATCAAGCAATACTTACTGTGGAGGAGTCAAACGCCCCCCCCCCCCCCCAGACCCCTTAATGAGCGCAGATTTTGGTGCGGTTAATGCACCTTCGTTAAGCAGCACATATGAAGCTTGTGCCAAGTTCATCAAAATTGTGTGTGTTTTCTGAGACAAAGCAAGTACCTATTTTGGGGGGCGAAACTCCCCAGCCCCCAAATAGAACACTTGTTGAGCAAAGATTTTTATGCAGACGATAACTTTGGTAATCACATGGATGAAGGTTGTGGTCAACTTTAACGAAATTGTCTGTAGTTTTCGGAGAAGAGAGCAAATACATATTGGGGAGGTCAACCCCCCCCATAAACCCCCTTAATGAGTGCAGATTTTGATGTGGTCGATATATTTGGTACTTCATGAGTAATGAATGTTGTGGTCAAGTTTCATCAAAATTGTGTGTGTAGTTTCAGAGAAGAGAGAAAATACCTATTTTGGGGGGGTCAACCCCCCCCTCCGTAAACCTCCTAAATGAGCGCAGATTTTGATGCAGTTGATACACTTTGGTAAGTCATGGGTGATGAATGTTGTGGTCAACTTTATTGAAATTGTCTGTAGTTTCGAAGAGAAAAAATACCTATTTTGGGGGCTCAGCCACCACCCCCCCTCCCCCACCCATAAACCTAAATGAGCGCAGATTTTGATGCGGTTGATACACTTTGGTATAATACTCGTGATGATGGTTGTGGTCAAGTTTCATCGAAATAGTGTGTGTAGTTTCGGAGAAGAGAGTAAATACCTATTTTGGAGGGGTCAAACCCCCTCCCTACCCCCCATAGACCCCTTAATGAGTGTACATTTTGGTGCAAGTTAATAAACCTTCGTTAGGCATCAGATATGAAGCTTGTGGCCAAGTTTCATCGAAATTGTGTGTGTAGTTTCGGAGAAGAGAGTAAATACATATTTTGGAGGGGTTAAATCCCCTCCCTACCCCCCATAGACCCCTTAATGAGTGCATATTTTGGTGCAGTTAATAAACCTTCGTTAGGCATCACATATGAAGCTTGTGGCCAAGTTTCATCAAAATCGTGTGTTTGGTTGAAGCGATAATGACTGAAGTGTTTACGGACTGACTCACTCACTCACTCACCTACGGACACTGTTCGATTGCATAATCTCACCTGACTAAAGTCCAGGTGAGCTCAAAATAATAATAATAACAATAATAATAATAATAATAATATCATCATCATTACGGGCAACCACAGACTTGTTTGCTGTGTGCACATGGAAAACGCTTCCAAAAGGAACACAAATTCATTACGTGGCCTTCACTTACACATAATACTGCAAGATGGTTAACGTCCACAAAAGACTGCAAGGATGCAGGATATCCGGCTTAATGTGGCCTCTTCATAATAGCATACACTAGTAAATGTTGCACCCTTGCAAGAACAACCTGAGGTCGGCATTTCATAACTTAATAACAATCAATAAAATCTCTGATCCTGCAACTTGGCAGTGAGAAGAGCTTGTCATGAAGCATCCTGCAGAGGAACATACCTGCATTGAACAACCATCGGCCCTGCATGTATGTCAGCCTTTCCACGTACACAACGTACAAACTCGAGTACTCCCCGCGTGCAGCTCTCACTGGGCACGTCGTGGTCTGGCCAGGCGGTGTAGTGGAAATGCAGCACAGACCGTTTGGTTGTTCCCTGGCTCATGGAGGATATGCACAATGGGGGAGAGGACGGAGTAAGTAGAGTAGATATTTCAAGGCCACCCAAGCTAGCTAGTTGTCCTAGTTTGCTTAATGGCACAGTAGATATTTCAAGGCTAGCCAAGCTAGCTCTAGTGTCCTGTTCGCTTACATGCACCAGAGGATATATTCAAGGCTAGCCAAGCTAGCTAGTTGTCCTAGTTTGCTTAATGGCACAGTAGATATTTCAAGGCTAACCAAGCTAGCTAGTTGTCCTAGTTTGCTTAATGGCACCCAATGTCAGCAGCAGCTGCACCATGAAACCACTTGGGTATGTGGTTCTTTTTACTGCCACTGCCACCATGAATTTGCTGTAAAAGTCGAAGTAATAATATCATTTCAGGAAAGTTCTCTGGAAGGCATCACACACTGAGATCCCCTTGGCAATTCATAGGACATCATCCAAGCAGTCAATGAAAACGGCTGTACCTTCTGAAGCTGTAAGTCCCGTAGAGTCCAGTCCCCGTGTTGCTCTTCAGCCGACATGGACACAGCGGTAGATTCATAGCACACAGGCTCCTCGTCAAAGGGCCAGTAGTGTTCACACTTGATCTAGAGAGGATTGATGGAATGGAAAAGAGCAGTGAGCAGACCTCTACAGGCCAAAAAAGATGACCACTGGAGGTTTAGAGCAACAACCAACCTGGAACAAAACAATCACAAGCCAGTAGGCGACGTGGGTGGTCGCTACATAATTGCATACTAATCATACAGTTTTTGACGGATCGG
>CM068957.1:20028623-20047276 GCA_035128595.1 Eptatretus atami
CGAGGCGTGCTCGGAGTCGCTTCGAGGCGAGCAAACGAAGGCTTCGTAAAAAGGTTCGGTGTGTTGAAACAGTCGCTCTCGAGGCGTGACGTGTTTTGGTGGCGAGCGAACGAAGGAGGGACAGTGTGGAATCTGCCGGTACAAAAACGGCAGTCGGCTTTGAGAGGCTGCTGCACGTGAGTCGACGATCGACTCGTATGGGGAGGTGATCGACAGGTTCGGCCTGCATCTGGCCACGGAGCCTCCGTACTTACTCACCTCACGGCTCGACACGTTTGTCGAGTTCGGAGCCTGTGGAGTTCGGCACCTCGATTTGGGCCTTGTCTGGAGAACAGGCCAGGCCTGGATTTGTATGCTGGACCGTGAGAGAGATCGGCTGAGGCCCATCGTCGACAATGCGCGAGGCCGGAACGCGCTGAGGAGGGCGTGCGCACGCGGTGACTTGAGAAGGAAGAGTACGGTGCCGCCATCTTGCCACGCGGCGCGTTAGAGCTGGGAGTTTGAATCCGTGGACATCCGCCTGTTGCGAGCGACATTCGTGCTTTTGACACTGTCCTCTCGTCCATGAAACCTCACCAAGTACTCTGTCTTGTCTTGCATGCTATCTGTCTATCTGTCTTTGTCTGCACGTGTTGTATAAGGCATATTTCGGTAGCCACCCCCTTGAAACCTGTAGTCCGTGGTTCCCTAGTTAAGAACGGGTTGAGGATTGCATATAAAAACATTGTTGTGAATTTTGCTTGTGTTGTGATCCCCGATGCTCCCCAATAAATCTGGTTAATTCGTCTGAAGTTGCCGCTATGGATTAATTCGTGTCGCGTCGAGGAACGATCCGTTCGATTGGCATATAAAACCAAAAATGGTTACAGACTGGCAGAAAACGCTCGGCATCTGACAAAACCAGTCTGTAACCGGGGTCTATTTCCCCAACTGGCAAGGTACAAGGATTACGTTGGTATCGCGATTGAAAGCGCGTGACCCGAGGCCTGTGCTGAGCCGGCCGGCGTTGCCAGCAGGCCAACGCCGGAGTGGGTTGAGAATCCCTCCGTCGCTGAATCCTTAACAATATAATGAAAGGGTAAGTTGTGGTTTTACTTGATGAAAATAAACCTGCCCGTTAAGTGTTCGGCAATCTCACCAGTTGTTTTCCAGCTACAACTGAAACGTTTTCTCTTCTCGTAAATATGAAGGGCACTCATGATGTCATTTATAGCCAAATATGGGACAACGCAATGGGAATTTGATTTCACCTGTCAGCTCAGGGCATCTCTCCACTTCAATCCAACATAGAGGCAATTCATCGCATTCCAGAGGCCACCTCAGCAGCCCACGTTGCTTCTTTCCTAGGCATGACGGCGTATTACCTGCGGTTCCTGCCCTGCCCTGATATTCCACCATGACAGCACCGCTCCGCCAGCTGCTCAGAAAGGACGAGCCCTGGGTTTGGACACCGGCCTGTGCTGAGGCCGGCTGTCCACCTCTTGAAATCTCAGCTTACCACATCACCCATCCTGGCTCAATTCAACCTGGCCAGCCCCACCCTCGTCACCTGCAATGCGTCGGCCACTGCTGTGGGAGCTGTGATCTTGCAGCAGCAGGATGGCATGGTGAAGCCCATCGCCTTTGCTTTCCGAGCCCTAACCCCTTCGGAACAGAGGTATTCTGTGGGTGAACGTGAGGCGCTGGCCTGCATCTGGGCGTGTGAGCAGTGGCACATGTATTTGCATGGCTGTGCATTCATCCTCCGGACTGACCACCAAGCACAACCACGCTGTCTACCTCGGGTACAGGCCACAAACCGCTCTAACTGCATTGATGACCAAACGCCTCTATCAGTACAACTTTCAGCTCCAGTTTACATCCGGCAGGGACAATGTGGTGGCAGACCTACTCTCCCGCTCTGTTGACACCCCAGCCTCTACCAGCTGCTCTGACAGTGGGGTGCACGACCTCATTCAGTTGCTTCATGCACCTCTCCAAGCCATGGTGTCCCTCCAGTGAGCTCCAGCAGGCCTCTGAACAGAAATCCACCCTCTCAACATTCCGCACCTACATCAGGACTGGATGGCCATCCCATGAACCTGAGGACCTGATGCCGTTTGCTTGTGTCAAAGAGGACCTATCCTGCTGGAATGACACCTGTGTGGCCCGTGGGCCACACAGATTTTACAGATCTCTCTGCACTGCCTGCACTGTGCAGAAATTTTACAGATCTCTCTGCACTGTGGTCCCAAGTGCTTTGCATGCACGTGTTTTGGGGATGGTGCATGAGGGTCACTTGGGCATGGTGAAGCTTAAACAGAGGTGCCGGGACTTGATGTGGTGGCTGGGGATTGACCGGGACATTGAAGCCATGGTAAAGGACTGCCCCGTCTGCCTGGTCAGTGGAAAAACCGGCCCTCTGGCCCCACCTCCCCTGCAACCGCTCGTTTGACCAACCAGGCCATGGAAACATGTCCAATTAGACATCTGTGGTGAAATCTATGGTTTCCCTCATCACCAGCACTTTCTGGTGGTGGCTTTTGACCTGCACTCTAAATGTCCAGAGGTAACAACACTCAGGTTGCAACACTCTGAGCTCCTGCTGGCAACACTCAGGCTGCAGTTAAGGAGCGCCAACACA
Source organism: Eptatretus atami (assembly GCA_035128595.1). Lineage (NCBI taxonomy): Eukaryota > Metazoa > Chordata > Myxini > Myxiniformes > Myxinidae > Eptatretus > Eptatretus atami. Next base: position 20,031,247 of record CM068957.1, read on the forward strand.
AGATGAAGCAGTGCTTTGACACTCACCATCCAGGTCTCAGATTGGGTCAGAACCCGTCGCCCTCATCGTGACAACAAACTGTGCTCCTGGTCCATGCCCCTTCAGGTCAGCCGTCAGCTGGGGCCAGCTACATTCCAGCTGACTGACAGCTCCAGTTGGCATGCCAGCCGACTACGGAAGGTGCCGGCTTCCTCGGATTCCCGTGCAGACATGCCTGCCCCCCTGGCTATGCCCGCAGTGTTGCTGGACGTTCCCGTGGCCCTGCAAGACACGCCCGTCATCCTGCCGGCCGATGCACCCCCAGACATGCCTGCTGCTCCATCGCCCAGGCCACAGCCTCCACTGGATAGACCGCAATCTCAGCCTGTCCGGGTCCGGGCCCGCACAGGTTACCTACGAGACTTTGTGTCTTCTTTCCACATGGGGGGGAAAGTGTTATGTCAGCAGACTGGCATGTTACATCAGTGCTGTGAGCTAATAGTTGTTCGCACTGTTGCTATACGACGGCTCAACTGGTTTACAGTGCCCTTCTTGTTTTACGGCGCTCCTGCCATTTTGTAAGAACTGATGATTAAAAGCCGTGAGTTTGATTACATTGACCTATGCAGTCATGTCCTGTCTCTAACACAACAGTTTTAGACAAACACCCTTAAGGTAAACTAATATAGATGACACCCAATCCAGACGAATCTGTTGGCGAAAAAAGGACGGACACAAAATACTTCGAATGGATCGAAAACCAAAATCATAATTGGATTGAGGTTTTCTCATGAAACCTCCAACCCACCTCAGGACATCTGCTGGGACCCCAAAACATTCCACAGAACGTTTGACAGGGCGAGCCCCAAAATTGAGAGAGTCGTTTGGGAACAGACAGACACTCCTGCTTTATAATGTAGATATTCCTCAATCTTCTCTGTTCTGGTGTATGGCAGCTTTGGCTGCTTGGTAGCTATCATTTCTTGGAGCACAGCTGTGCCACTGATGCTGTGCTCCTTTACCAGTGCACCAGTACTCATTTTGCCAACCTCAGAAGGAATGACAGGCTGAGTCGACCCCACCTGGTGTTAATTCAGCAACCAACAAGGCTCAAACTCAGATCCAAGGATCCCAAACCAGCCACCCTAACCACTATGCCAACACCAGGCTTATTCCTCAATAATAACTCTGTACACAACTTTTATGAAGTTTATCGATTGTTTTTGGAACTCAAGTGAGAATGATGATTCTTCACAATTAAGCCGACCATTCGGACGATTGCTTTCAAAACGATTGTGTTTCGCAAGGAATTTGTTGGCGAGAAAATATCACCGGGTCCATCATGCCTCCACCACACCCCAACATGAAGGAAACACTGGAAATGCTCACGGGTATGTAACTTGCATTGATGTAATCTGACCCTTCTACACCATCCACAGTTGACAATTTCACTCGACTAAAGTCATCTGAAAAAAAAACAAAGAAAAACATACAGTGACTATGTGCAAATGTCAATGGTCAGAGTTTAAATGTTAAGCTGCAATGGTTGTGCTGTGTATATATATATATATATATATATATATATATATATATATATATATATATATATATATATATATATATAATATATATTTGTATGTGACGTGGTATTCATGTTTTGCAAATGCTTCCCAGCATGAACTGGTCTTTTACAGATCTGTGAAAATTTACGAACGAAGCACCCTTTTGGGCCACAACAATAACCTAACCCAGCCATCTCAGTGAATGTGGTGAGGTCTCCTTGCCAGGTGTTGCAACAGGTAACAGACCATCAATTGTGAGGTGGTGTGTGTGTGTGTGTGTGCTTTAGATCCAATGAGGAGCTTGGACAGTCTTTGTTTACGTGATGCACCGACAAGTACTCGGCCTGGTCACCACATAAGTAGATGTATGGAGAAGAAGGAGTGCGCAAACTCACATGGAAGGATGTTTGTGTAGCGGTTCTTGCCACAGTTGGCGGGTCTTTCCGCAACCTCGTGAGGATAGGCCGCTCCGATGGGCCGCAGGACCTGCCCAACAACGATATCCTCTTGGGTCAATTCACCGTGGAGTCAAAACGAGACACTTTCAACACAGATTTTGGAACAATTATGGAAATAAAGCTCCAAACGAACGCGGAAAGAATTTTTCTCCACCACCCACACATTTCTCATATTACTTTCACACCCCGCTCACCCAGCCAGTAAGTTTCACAGTATATGTGATGCAGAGCAAGGACGCGCAGCCATGACTTACTTCGTATTCCAAGGAAAACTTCCGTCCGGCATCTTGTGACATCTCCAGCACGTAGTTCCCGAAGTCTTCCATTGATACCGGATTGCACAGATGCACACTGAGCATAGACATTGCACAAGTGTTCACTCGAGTGGGGATGGGGGTGTTTTGGAAGATTTGATCAGGGGGGAGTTGTAACAAAATCTGTGTCAGTGAATACACCTGTAAACCACATTTGATCCCTTCAACTTCCCTCACATTTCAGCCATTTCAGCCACAGGAACAACCGTTTCAAACCAAATTCATTCTTTGGATGTTCAGAGGTCAAACACTGAAAGAGGAGCAAAGCGAGGTGATTGGCTTATCAATGAGCTTACTTCATCACTTGCTTCCTTCTTCCAAACAGCTTTCCCCTGCACACGCATCAGATAAACAACAACAACAACAACAAAAGCTACGTTTACCTCTGTGTAATTATATACATATGGCGTATTGTTGTAGTGCCAGGTTCGGGGGCGAGGGACGACGCTAGTGGAGCAGTTGAGCCGTCTCCCACTGAACACCCGGAATCGAAGGTCATCACTCCGGATAACTCCGAAGTCAACGGGTCGCTTAATGGATCGTGGACGCCAATATTTCGACCGTGCGGTTAGGGTCTTTTTGTCTGATTCCAATTTACCTAATAGCCGTGCGGTCTAGCTACCGGGGAACCACACCCTCGGCGGCTTTGTCCGAACCGAGTCGCTGTTACCGACTCGGATCCGGCGTAACCGAGCGGGAATTACCAAAGCTGCCCGGTCCAAATAACAATCTATGGCACAATCGGCCTCACTATAACTCAAACCCGAACCATGCTCGGCCATGAGAGAAAGCACAGAAAACGAGCTGGTACATTTAACACGGGGTTTATTCACATAATCAGGAAGGGAGACACAGAGCAGAGGTAATCTGACTAAATTGCAATGTACAAATAAGCAAGGCACTTATGCAATTCTACTGTAAGACTGGCCACAGACAGACACACACACCCAAAAGAAATGGAGCCAACTGGCCTTTATTCGGACCCTCCAGCCGCGGAGGATAGCAAGCTGGGGTTAGAGTTTGGTCGGGTACCTGGCCGCCTCGTGTGGTCTGCCGCCCGCACTTGTGAGCTTGGAGTCCGTTAAAGGGATCAGGGATCCCCAGCTCGAGCGCTCCACATGAACCACAATCCAACGAGCGCACATGAACCACCACGGTGGGACTCCAACCCACAGCCAGAATCCAGCGAGCAACCAGGATCCTATGGACGACCAGCCACCAACGAACGACGACGACGACCAGGGAACGAAGATGGGAACCAAGATGACCAAGCACGACCGGAAAAGGACCCCCACTCATCTTTGAGCGCCTCGCGATTCTTTTTATCCCCCCCCCACCCTCTGTGCGGGGTGGAGGGATCCGTTCTCTGGTAACTCGCCTCCGGATTGGACGAGGGGTTTCGGGTGTAGTGGTGGCCAGCCGTAAAAAGGAGGAGGGGCGTGTCGGCGTCTCGGTGCTCCTCCCCGAGAGAGGCTCTTTTGCCTTCCTCAGTGTCGACAGGGGAGACATTCTTTTTTGATGGGGCGGAGTCAGAGCTCCGAGGCGAGGGGGCTCCACCCACGTCCGTGTCAGAAACACGTGCGTTATGGCGCCGTGGGTGAAGTGAAGGTTGGGCGGTGAAGCGCTTGTTCGCCCGTAGAGTGGAGGGAGGATGAAGTGAGGTTTTGTGGCGTTGGCAGATTTAAAGATGTAAAAAATCTGACTCTAAAAGAAACCCGCAGCCACACATGAAATTAACCCATTAGACATAGGGGAGGGATTCCAACTATCCACATATACTTAACGAGATAACTGAACTATGGGACTGCTGGCTGTCTGTGTGCAAAAGGCTTCCAAATTCGTAACAGTATGTGGGGTGAATCAATGATATGTATGTGAGTGCACTCGTACGTACATTATGCGTACAAAGTTCAATCAGTGTATTTGTGCATGTTTTTTCATGTCTTTAGAAAAAAAAACATACTTTGATCCATACTCTGTATACCCTGACTTGTTCATGCGAACATGTGTCCATATACTGATGATATTGTCAAAACAACAACAAACTCCAAAACAAACTGTGGGGGAGGGTATTTCCACTACGGTGCACCAAGGTATATACATCGTTAGCAGGTGTGGGTTTAATAATCATTATTATAAAACTAATGATAATAATAAAATATTTTTCTCATCGCTGCACGTTCGATTCTTCCCAGGTTGTACAGAATGCCAGACTAACTTTTTGTGGGCACACAGTACATTCATATTGTTACGGGAATGGCTTTAGGCGATAAAGGGGGAATTGCTCATTATAGTTATTTCATATAGTACGTATTCAGCATAAGCGTATGTTAATAAATGTATAACAAATAGAGTCGAGTTTGGTCTCGAAAATATCACTTCGTCTTCCCTTCCAAATGTTCGTTTGTGAGTCACATTTCCCCACCTTTGTGTTCCATGTGACTTTCCCCCCATTGTAATCTGACATTGTGTGTTTACCTTTATGAAAATTGGCCAACACAGTTTCCACGTAACCTCCGTGAGTGAGGTGGGCTTCGAGATATTTCAATGGGTCAGAGACTCCTAACCCCCACTGGAGAGTGGCCAATGGGTACGAAGTGAGCTGCCTTCAGCCCCGCTCAGTGGGGAGTTAATAAAACACCTGGGAGGAAACTCACGGGCTTGCCTCCCGGTGGAAATCTCCAGCAGAGCCTAACCCTACTCATAGCTGCCTCCTGGACCTGTCTTCGCCCATCCCTCCCGGACCTCATCCGGAGCTGACGTAGGCTGGTTATGTGTGGAGGACGGTGAGAGGGATGTGCTTTGGCACGGAATGTCGGATTGTTCAGGCTGAGCAAAGTGTGGTGCGTTGTTCTTAATCGTTATGAAGATCATGATTAAACCCAAGGTTGATAAATGCAGCTGCGTCCTGTTTGAATCCCACCGTTTGTCTGTCTTCACATACGAATCCTTACACTGTGGTGTGCTGCGGTGACAAATCCGGGGATCACGGGAAGGACAAAGCTCTCCAAAACCGCACATCAGAACGTCTCAATACCGAAATCAGGTGTGAGCAAGGCACACACCCCCCACCAGGTCACTTTGTGTCCCTCTTTCCCTCTATCTGTCCTGTCACCCATGTGAGAGAGAGAGAGAGAGGCCTCAAAGGGGAACCCAAACGCAAATCTTTTTTTCTGAAAACCATTGAGAATCATTCATCATGGTCTAATTTGAAGGAGGGGAAAAAAAAGATTGTATTTTTTTTCCAATTACAAAGTATTGAAAAGATCCCCAAAGTGTGGATTTTCGATTTCGCCAGTGACGTCACACCCTGAAGCCATATTGATCCGAACGGCGGCTTACATAGAGAAACAGTGCAGGTCAAGCACTGATTCCGATACCGATCCCACCGTCATCAGCAACACTGATGGTTCTCAGAATGTTGAAACTGATTCGTGGGATTTTAAAGGAACGGTTGGAGCCAAAATTACAGATGGAAACGCTTTCGGCGGAAAGGTGGAGCCATATCCTTCAGCTTTAGAGGCTCGTACAAGCGATTCAGAGGAAGATGGCCGAAGTGTTCATGAAGATGACGACGCTGGTCACATGGTCACCACAAATTGGTAGTTTTAGATTTTTTCCGTTTAGTTAACAAAATGGGTGACAAATGCTTTGTCCCGCTGTCGCAGGCTGACCAGATGTCTTGTATGTTTCGGGATCTTCCCGTTTTCATACTTTTCCTGGTTGCCATTTGTGTCCGTGCCGCGTCCCACCGTCGTGTCCGTAGGGTGTCCGTAGGGTGTCCCACCTCAGTGGAAGGGGGAGGGTGCTAGAGAGGAAGAGGGTGTGTAGGATGGTGGAAGGTATTGTTGGGGTGATGTTTGTTTTTACGAGGTGATGGTGGGGGTTTTTTTTAGTTTTAGCAGTGCTCTGTAAAATGATCCAAGCACAAAACCAAATATTTTCTCGGCCCGATCCACACTCGGTTATTTCAGACAAACCTTGTACAATTTCTGATAGCCCTCGGATCTTTCGGCCATTGGTGCAGCATGAAACCATCTCGGTTTGTATTACTACAACCACCAAGGACACATCGACTTGGCATATTTGTGGAAAATCAAAACTTATTTGCCGTTTGAGTTCAATCGTAGCGCGATGGAACCCGTAAACGACATGGAAGTGGTGGTCGCATTCTATGCGTGAATCAGAAGAATCTGAAGAGGTGAAGAAGAACACGGATAACCTGAAGAAGAGGAAGATTTCAACTTTTATAATTCGGAAATTGTAAATAAGACACATCACATGTATTTTTTTTAGGTTATCAAGGGATAGATGAGCGTTGAGGTGGTCTGAGTGTTTGGGTTCTCCTTTACGATTAAATTAATAAATCCATGTCGGCGAGGAGAGTTAATTACTATTGGGTGGTCGCTAGAGTACCCTTATTGTCGGTTTTCCGTGTGTGTGTGTGTGTGTGTGTGTGTTGTTGTGTTCTGCAACGTGAGGCTCCACAGCACAAACCAGCAAACCGATTTCGATGAAACTTGGCGATCAGGTGCCATATGCGCTGGGAGTGTGCGCGTTTGAGTTTCGTTGCTAAGCAACCACCCGTTGCTATGCAGCGGCCGAAAAACCGCGTACGGTATTTTCAATACTTGTCCTACAGCTTTGAATGTGGAGAAACGAGACTTCGATTAAACACTTCGAGATATTTAGAAAATTTTACTTGAGCCGATTTTTGATTTAGGTTTTATTTTTCAAATGGTAGTCCTTCAAAAATAGGATCTATTTACCGTCATTTTTTTTTTGTTTGTTTGTATGTAATGGACAGCTCTGGAGGCCAGAGGATTCAACCGATTTTGATGAAACTTGACAGGTAGGTTCATACCAGGATCTAGTTCTTATGGACACCACCGTTGCCTAGCAACGGACTTTGAAATTTTTGAAAAATCCCAAAAATTTATTTTTTCGAAAATCAAAAATGGGCTTCCACAGTTTTATGCGCACTATAATCAACCTCTTTGTCAAAAATTTTCAGCCCGATCCGTCAAAAACTATGACTAGTATGCAATTATGTCGCGACCACCCATGTCGCCTACCGGCTTGTATTTTGTTTCACCGGTCATGTTCTTTTCTCTTCTCCCCATCCCTATTTATTTCTTGTAATAAATCATTTGTTTTCGAGAACCGGTCTTACATACATTACAAAAATAACTTTTCAACTCGAATTGGAATATCAATTGTAATGCTGATGTCCAAGGCCAAATAACCTCAATAGCCACTTGTCTAGGAGATGATGGCCTACCATGTTCACCTGAACACAGCAGGGACTCACCTGCCAAAGGGAAGCTTACGTTTGGCGGTATGCCTGTAACCTGTGTGTGTGGCATGGTTTGCACACAGCTTTGTCTGAAACAACAAACAGAAAACAACTCACCAACAAAAGCTGACCACGTTCACTTGGACACACACATTCATCAATCTGAATTTGATTTTGCTGCCACATTGCACATGGTCACACGACTCGTTCTGACACTTGATTTCAATGCAACCTCATGTGTGCCACTCCCTGAATTTAGTAACAGAACTCGGTGGTACCATGTCATGGTTACCACATGATTAGTGAGCCACAATGATGATAAAGTAGTATTGAGAGGCTCCTCAAAATTTAAAAATACACCAGCAAGTACCGGTACTTCATTTCGGAGTCAAAGGTATACTGTTTGGGGCCGGGTATCGGTGGCGAGCACGACCGCTGGAGGGAGCAGTAGAGTCGGCTCCACCGAACACACCGGAATTTAGGTCGTGACCCTCGGATAAGTCCGGAAGGCACGGGTCCCTTACAGGACCATGAATCGCCAATAATTTGACCGCGTGGGTAGGGTTAATTGCCAAACTTCAATATACCTAATTACCCACGCGCAAAGCTACCGCGGAATTCCCACCTCGCGGACCTCGAGCGGGACGAGCCGTTACCGTGCTCGAACCGTGTGTAACCCGAGCGGATGGTCACAAGGCCTGTCGGTCCAAATGCACAATTTACTGTCTCCCTATTTCTCAACACGCACCGTGCTAAGCCAATAAAAGAAATGACAGGGAATGAGCTGGACATTCAACAAAGGGGAAATTTATTTTACAATAATGGGCAAAAACCGGGAAGGGAGACAAAGAGCAGATTACACCGAATATATTCCAATGTACAATAACGCAAGTACTTAACGATTCTACTTAACAGACGGCCCACCACACACATATGCACAGAAGAAATGGGCCGGCCGCCTTTATTGATACCCCAGCTCAGAGGGAAGGTGAGCTGGAGGTAAGAAGCTAGCTTGGACCTTCCCGCCTCGTGCAGCCTCGACGATCCGGCTCGGTGGGACTCGAACCCGCAACTCATTGCCGCTGCAAGCACCAGGTGCGGAGAGTAGTGTCGGGCTCCAGCACACTCTTCGGCAAGCGATGAGACAGCGAGCGCCAGCGGACAAGACAGGCAAGCGATTCTCAGCGGGACAGACTCGCAGGCAGGCGATCCTCCGCGGAGAGCCTCAAGGGAAAAATGACCTCTTTGCGCACACCCGCGCTTCTCTTAAGCCCCCCCCCCCCCGCACGGGTGGGGGGGGGAAACCCGCTCCGACGCAACTTGCCTCCGGAATGGCCGGTTCTTCTCAGCGATCCGCTCGCCGTTCGTGATTCGTCCGGGGAGCGTGGCGAGCATCCTCGCGGCCCGTCCCACCTGAGAGGCATTCCTCCTTCTTCGGGCGATGTGCCTCCACATTGGCTGGAACGTGGCGCGTTCGCGCTTTTCCCATTGGCTGAAGGCAACACGTCTTGCTCGACCTGGAGCGGAGCCAATGCGTCGGTTGCCAATGGAACTCCGCCACAGGTGCTCGGCACGTATGCGCGTCAGAAAGGTCGATGATGGAAGGAAGCCAGGGAGGATGCCGTTGTTGTTGGTGTGTTGTTGTGGGGTTGTTGTTGGGGAATATAAGAAACTAACTACAAAATAACTCACAGCGCACATACACTAATTACCCATTAAACAAGGGACGGGACCCTGACTCGAAACACATACTTACCGAAATAACTGATCTACGGGGACCTGAATGTTGAGTGCTCATGGTTGCCAGATTCGTAACAATACCTTTTAAACTGCTGAGCATCTAATGAAGGAGCGACTAATGCACCGTGAGTTTGTAGGGACACCGAAAACGAACAGAGATGTTCATGAAAGCACACTTGGAGAGGTCAAATTTTACTCAGCACCCAATCCCAAACCACATCGAAATGGTCAGCCTAAGCATGGTTCCACCATTTATTTATACATTCATAAACATGTATATGATCTGTTCACCTGGGCTAAGTGAGGACATTCCAATCATGCAGACAGCAATGCCCACCGCCATCACAAAGTAAGGTATATTTACACTAGTAAACGATTACGTGTCGTTACCCGGGTCAAACTCAAAAATCCTACCCTAACCTTTTTGGCGGGAGGGGTCACTGCATCAGTGGCACAAGCGTGCCCCAGAAATGATGCAACCAGCACGCGGCAGGTGGGACGTACGGGATGAGAATAAGGAAGATAAATAGAGACAGACAAAAAAGCAGGCTGTTCTATATTCCAGCACTCACTTGTGAACGTCAAAGATTTCATGATACATCTGGACAAGAGTAGTCCTACGGTGTCAGTATCCCAGACATAGACATATTTGCAATTCTTGACACGCATCCATTACCACCTTGCTTAAGAGAGGAGCATGGCTGCATCAGTATCTAACAGCCCAGAAAAAAAAAACTAAGGATATATTGATGGGACAAGTAGATCAATTAGTAATAAAATCCTGGAGATATATATATATATATATATATATATATATATATATAATATATATACACACACACACACACACACACACATATGGATTGTCTAGATAAACAGAATGGCAGAGACAATGCTCAGATTGTCAATATTGAGTCGGTGCCAGTTTTTTACGAGCATCTGGCGGTGTCGGCGCAAGCAGTAAATCGTGCAGGGGGCAGAAACACGTGCATCAGCCAAGACATCACATTCACACCTGGAGGTCTTGTTACGCCTGAGCCGCTGGAACACACACACCCCGACGGCAGCAGCGACCAGGCAGGTGGCCACGAAGGCTGTCACAGTCACAGAAGTGGCACTTACCTCTCCATCTGCCAAAAGCAACAGTGCATCATCACCATTTCTTTAATGTTCACAATCATCGTATATCATGCGCCTCCTAATTTTCACCATCTTTGAAATCTTTATTTAATTAACGTTACCATAGTACGGCAATTACCTACACCATGTTCCCATTGCGAATAGCCTGAAAGCATGACCATTACGGTTGGGATTTTGGATTTCTCAATCACGTTACCAAGCTGGTTGAAGGTGGAGGTGGAGTTCGTCTATGACTCATAGACGAAGACACGTCATAAACAATGATGGCCTTTATTCGAACCTGAAACACCTTATCGTTGAGACGTGGTGTTCTTTCACTCGGAAACACCGGGTCATCATGAAAAAAGGTTTCACATGGCAGAATCAAACGGTCGCTGGTCGTGCTGAGATCACTGCAAGCAACAAACACACTACAGCAACACAAAAGCACATAAGCACCTGACAAAGTGACTCAAACTCACAGAGAGCGTCTGCCATGGTGTGCGGCGACTCCCTCTCCGAAGGGACGGACGAACGACAGAACCGGTCGCTCACGGCTGACCGTGGCCTGGTGGAAGGCAGAGACGCCGTGGATTTGCCAGCAAAAACAAAGGAGTTAAAAGATTGCCGGTGGCTCAGCTAGGCCTTTCCTGAACCGCCCGCCTCCTGTGATATAAAAGTGAAGCAATACAGGAGTTCTGGGAAATGGCATCTTGCCATGGAGGCTATTCTGGGCCAAGCATTTAAAGGACTAGGCCTGGTAGGCTTACACAGGCTGTTTTGGCCTCGCATGCCTGAAACTCTGAGGTTGTGATGATTTGTTTTGTGACTGCAATGTGAATCTGGGAATGGATGAACCTTATTTCAACGGGTGAGAAATTCAGACGCAACAGCAAAACTTGTACAAAGTTACAATGAAGCAGTCCATCTCAAATATATGTATATAAAAAAATCAAACCCACCAACTCTGAACGACTGAATAAATCAATCAGTGAAGTCACTAATTACTAACAATATTCCAGTTCTGATCAGTACCATACTCTGTTACAGAGTGTAGGTGCTACCCCGGTCAGCTGTTTCTTGGCAAGGGTTGTACTTTGTGGTTTACTATTGCCTTCCCAGCAGTAGTTAAGGGAGGAATTGGTAATTTGTTGAGGTGCCGGCGATAGCTCGACTACTCTTCGTGAAGGACACCATTGGATTTTGAACATCAACCGACTGATGTCGGCGGACGGGACGTCCATTTTCATGTCCATCCCTAGGAACGGCACACAAGGCGACGAATCACCCTGCCTGTGAAACACCGGGATGACAGTTTATATCTGGGTTGGGATTCGAACCCAGGTTAGACAGCTTAGAGGCGAGTGTGCTTACACCCAGTCTATCACTCTGCCAGCTTGGGTCATCCCCTACCCCTCCCACTCCTACCACAGATGCACTCCTGTGCGGGAGAGAGAGAGAGAGAGAGAGAGAGAGAGAGAGAGAGATAGATAGATAGATAGATAGATAGATAGATAGATAGATAGATCTAGATCTATCAACCCCATCAACACTTTTCTTCAGATCTAAATGTTGGCTTTTCGAACAGTTCGGGAAAAGTTCCTGCAGATTCGTACACGACTGTCAGGACTGTCAACTTCCAGATCCACTACTTATAGAAACAAAGCAATGGAATATCCTCTGCTCTACAAACGACTGGCTACTTATAGTGATGGGTCAAGTAGGCTACCGATGTCAATGCGGTGACACTTGTGGCCACTTGTAGTGCTGGGGCATGTACGTACGATCAGGGGCTTAGATTTATCCAACTAGGCAACATAGGCCATTGGCGAGGGCCCACGAGTAATTGGGGCCCACCGGGGACTTGTGGGTTCTCTGATCGACCAAGGAGTAGGCTAGTAGGCCCTACAGTAAAATGAATAAAATAAAATAAGGTAACGAAAAATATAACAGTACATATTTAAAATGCCGTTTTCCCACCATCTATCTATCTATCTATCTATCTATCTGTAGATTATATACATTACGTTTTGTATTGAGTGGACTTCATTGTTATATTACGTGTGTTTTTGTGTTCTTATTTTGTGATATTGGTATCTCTATACTAGACTTGAACTAATTTATTATTACTTTATGCTTACAGATTATTCTTGGAATCTTGGGGATTCTCATGAGATAGATTAATTATGTCGTCCCAGAAGAATATTATGAGTGGCTCACAAAAGAGAAAGTTAAAAGAAACCAAAGCTGCACAACTCCAATCACTTCCAAAGCTGACAACCTTTTTTTTTTATGAACTATGATGACCTCAAAGCTCAACTGGCACTCATTGTCAGTAACTATTCCAGTGACCTGGAAGCATCTGTTTTGGATGAATTTTTGCAGTTTAAAGACATTTTGTCTTCTGAATCTGACAGGTCAGTGACAAACATTTCCACTTTGTTGAGGTCTAAAGATGGTATTTTGACAACTGCCTTTCCAAAAATTAGTATCTTTGGAAGAATGTTCTTACCATCCCCATTACAAACTGTCAAGGAGAGAGGTCTTTCTCTACTCTATCTCGGGTGAAGAATCACCTGAGATCAACTTTGGGACAAACCAGATTTAACTCACTTTCATTACTATGCATTGAATCTGACCTCCTACAATCCCTTGACACAAACAGTATCATTGACAATTTGCCTTAGAAAAAAGCAGGAAAATGTCATTTTGAACTTCACATAGTGTGCTTGCAAAATTATGATGCTTCAGTTTCATTGTATTTTTCCATTGTTCCTATGTGTAAGATGTACATGATATGGAACTTGATTTACTTTGATGTACTTCATATGGAGCTAATTTTATTAAAAATTATTGATGTGTTACATTATGTTGTAATTCTTTTTTTTTACATTACAATATTACGATATATATATTATAATATATATATAATATTTTGGGGGGGGGGACTGATAAGGTTGGCCTAGGGCCCACAAGCAAGTAAATCCGGCCCTGCGTACGATGACAGTGACACTCGATGTACGACAAGAGTTAATAGCAGAAAATCCAAATGATTATCCGTGCGATTGTGTTGGGTCACAGACAACCAACAACACGTTCGAAGGCCATGTTGTCATTGAAATGATTCCAATTGTGAATCATACAATCATGTTCCACAGCTGGGACGGATGACGCAGGAAAGTAATTCATTTCCTTAAAGATGAAGTACAAGATTATGATTATGCAATAATTATTATGCTTCCAAACGATTAAAATGAGTACTTGTATCGATGGTGCTGTGTCCTGTGATGCCGTGTACGTACGTAGACACACAGGCGTGCATACACGTTTCAAAGTCTTCAATTACACTGAACTCAAGTCGAATGCACGGTTGGACCCACCTGGAGAAGCAGGTGCAGAGGAGACAGGTGAGGTCCTCCCAGTTTTGGATGCTTGTTGAAGCGAAGAAAGAAAGATGGAGATTAAAACATGTTTTTTTGTTTTTTTTAATTGAGCAGGCCTTTTCCTCTCTTTCTTTCTCTGGGATAGGGAAAGGGAGTAAACACGCAGCACAGCGAGTTGGAACAGCCCAGGACGCTCTTGGCGCACAAAGAGCGCTTTGTTTGAGAGACCCCTCCGAGCGAGAGCACATCGCAGGACTCTCCGCAATCACACATTCAACTGTTCCACAAAAGCAAAGCCAACGAGACGTCAGCAGGTACTATTGATGTCACCTTAACTGGCTTTTAGGATGATTTAACATAGGAGTACAGAAATATATGCCTATACACCTGGCACCTGTACTGTACTGTAGCCTATGTTTGCTATGGAAAGTTCCTTCAGAAGGGAAACTCCAAATGCTCACTGTGCATGTGTTGTTTTTGTTTGTCGTTGTTGGCCTTGTCCTTGTCCTTGTCCTTGTTGGTTACCCCACCGCAATCATAGAGGACCCCCCCCCCCCACACACACACAACTTTGGCACAATAGGAACCATTCCGCCAATAATGTCTGTGCTGCACCAACCCGAGTATCATCACCCTGCCATATGTCACACGCTACCGACAGGTCCTGCCAATATCCCCATGTCACACTATCGCCAATGCATCCAGGTACCTATGTAATTCCCATTTAAACCTATCCTCCACTGCCACTACCTTTCCGGGGAAGACCAATCCATGCACTAACCACTCTCCGACTGAAAGACGCCCACCTTAAAGCGGTCCTAACTCTCATCTTATTTCTGCCTAAGCAATGGTACATGGTCATTACACTGTCCACTCTGCTGAAACACTCCACTTCACCAATCTTGTCACACCCTTCAATATCCTAAACATCTCCATCAGATCCCATCACACTCGCCTCCTTAACAAGACAAGCGATCACAAAAGAGACAAGGTAGAAGTCCCATCTCAAAACATCAAACAAACAATCTTGAGAACACCAGGAATCTCCAAACCATGCTTTGTGGAGACATTCACGCGACAAAATCATGTCTTCAAAGCGCAAGACATATTGAAGGCTGATACCACATTTATTAATTCCACCCTGATATCACTATACGGGCGAGGTACCTGTGCTAGGCACGGGTGGGAGGCCAAGATCTCCAAAAAAAGTTTTTTTGTTTTAATTTTTGGTTATTCATCTAACTTGACAACCAGGTTGTGTTTTTTTGAAAATACCACTCGAAATTCACAGCCCTAAGAAAGAAAAAAAAATAATCAAGCAACAGGGACCATGTAGCCATAAACAACGTAACACGCAAAGGGTTAACCAAACGTGGTAAAAACGCTTTTCAATACGTTAACTAATCAGTAATAATAAGGAGGTTCCAAGTTAGACAACATACTTACTATACATAACATTTCTCAAAGTTTTATTTACCTTTTTCGTTTCCAGTTGTCACCTGTGACACGCGACGTCACATTTCCTGCATATAGCGCCCTCACAATAAAGAGCAGTGTTTCCTGGTTTATAGAGACCAGGCAGGGCCGTATTTAGGTATGTATAGGCCCTGGAGCACGTAATTATGTCGAGGCCCCCTGCAATATTGCATGTAAGATTTCGATTTCATGAGCTGCGAAACAATTTCATCCTTGACCTGTTTGCCCATGACGTTAATGAGCTCTTCACAAATTGTAGATGACAGAT
Organism: Eptatretus atami; assembly: GCA_035128595.1. NCBI lineage: Eukaryota > Metazoa > Chordata > Myxini > Myxiniformes > Myxinidae > Eptatretus > Eptatretus atami. The sequence goes on from CM068957.1 coordinate 20,046,842, forward strand.
AGTTTGTATGCCCACTTCCAGTGTTAGAGTTCAACTTAATGTGTTCAGCTCAGAATGTGTCAAACTCTGCCAGTTGTTCCATCATCCCAAGGTAGTTCCCATTTGCTGACGACCCAATAATCTGATTGTTAGACGCCTCCATACTGAAATGCACGCGTCCTCCGCAGAGCTTAGATCTATTTGTTCAAGTGAACACACAGTCATGCCTTTTAGAACTTTTTTTCTTTTTGACAAAATTCCTGATTTCCTTAAAACTATTAGTTTTTAAAATTGGATGGAAATTGTTGGTATATACTTAAACAAAAAAATTATTCTCACAAAAATGTGGAGGCCCTCATTTTGTGGAGGCCCTGAGCATGTGCTCCACTGGCTCGGCCCAAAATACGGCCCTGAATCCAGGTGATGGTAAATGGTGATGAATGCGATATGATGATC
>CM068957.1:20086915-20108797 GCA_035128595.1 Eptatretus atami
GCTGTGAAATGCACTACCCAGCAGAGGAAACCTACAGGAACAGCTGATTTCATTCTGAAATAATCATAATCGCTACAATTTAACACAGGTGTCGGCCAATTAACTTGGTGCATGATTTTGAAGGTGATTGGTTACACCTGAGCTAATTTATAATTGCTATTAGCAGGGTAGTGGACACTTATCCATTGAAGATATTCTAGTTTTGTATTTTTAATAAATTTTCTGAAATTTGTACAATTTGTTTTTCACTTGGAAGTTGGGGGTTACGGTGTGTACATAAAGGTGGGAAAAGTCTGATTTAATGCAATTTAATTCCAGGTTATAAGGCAACAAAAGGTGAAAGTTTTGACAGGGACTTTCTCTAGAGACACTGTATGGCAAAAATACTTGGAAAAGTACCTGAGAGAAAGGAGTGTGCCTCTGCACAACCAGAGTGTGAGAACTTTCTCAGCTCACTGATTGGGCTGAGATCTTGTGGCTGCACTTCCTGCAGAAAATCCCAACGATGTGGTGAGGAGTCTGCAGTGCAAGGCCCGAATAACCGGACATACACGTTCTGTCCAAACCCCTGATGATACTTGCCAGTGAGTGGACTTTGAACCCTGCGGAAGTGCCTCTTGTGAACATGGCACGTTTGGCGATTTTTATTTAAGGGACGTCTGCAATTGGAAAGACGATGCCGTGTGTCATTTACAACAAACTAATGGTTACCAACTCATCGACAAAGGACATCTTCACGACGTGAAAATACACAAATCTTGTGCCAGCGATTTATTTACGTGGGAGTGAGATGTACCAGGCAGACTTCCCTAAGGGAGACACCGAATCTGGTTTTGGTGCTTAACAACAGTAATGGGAAGGTCATATAAATACATTGTTTGATTGGTTCCAGGACCATGAGAAATTATGCTGGATTCTTGCATTTTTTGTTTTTTTTATAACCAAAAGGAGGTGTGTTTGTGTGGCCACTCGGCTTGATTGACAGGGAATGGTAGGAACTCAACACCTCTCATCCACAGATATTTATTGCTTGTTCGCGAGTCCGATTTGCATCCAGGAACACGATTGTGGTTAACCATTTCAAAATTGCCACTCTCGTTTAAATGCTGAAAATCATGTTAAAAGGACCATTTGGTTTTGATTGTGTGCGAGCAACGGCATGTTCAAAGTGCCCCGTTTAGCGGGAACCAGCCGCTGAAAACTCGCACACAGTGCACGTGTGAAAGGCCTCGTTCGCATTTATACGTCATTTTGAAAGTCACGTTTTACACAACTTCTTGATAACTAATTCCCACAGTGTAAATGGGAGGGTGTTACATTTAAGGAGGACATTGTCTTCCCTATCTTATCTGTTTTTGTTATTTAACTTCTAAGATCTTGCGTTGATCTTCATGCAGGTGACAGGACATTCCTTTCATGTGTGACAATTGCTTGACACATTAACAATGTCTACCTGCTTCTCCATTTGTAATTTCTCATCTTTGCACAACAGGAAATAAAACGTCTGGAAGATGTACCAGGAGGGACATGCATTGGCGGCACATCTCGGCCCGGTTCCTCCCGGCCCACGACCTCCCTGTGGTTCCTTGTACCCACGGCTTCCATTTGGTGGACATTGAATACGTGGACGTTCTTGTGTCCAGGATAAATATAGCAGCAACTGATGACAATCCAATCAAACTATCGGTTGTTGCTGATGGTGACCATTTTGATGTCGATGCATCAATTTTTCATTTTTGAAAGTTTATGAAGGAACTTGATACTAGTACTTGTAAAATATGTCAATGAACATACCCCATGACTTGCTTAAAGGTAAATATTTACATTGTGGTTGTATGAGGGCGTCCCCGGAACCAAACTGCAATTCATTTTCAAAAAGTCTTAATGACTCGTATCAAGTACGCTCACAAACTTGTAGAACAGACATTTTCCTTTTTTCTTTTTTTTTGTACTTTCCTTTACTAAAGGTCATTCGGTCCAGCACCACCTGATACACAGTCCCTTTATGAATAAAATGAGTAAGTCCACATCGGTGATCAATTTAATGTGAATTCTGTTCAACTGATGAAGACAATCTTCGATTAGGCCTGTGAAGTTAGTTCAAGGAAGGAGCCGTTAACTTAATTATCCCTTGTAAATACCAATATGATGTAACTTTTTACCCTTGAACCCCCATGCCCTCTTTCATACATTTTATTTTGATTCTTTTGACACTACCCACCACCTTTCTCTCTCCTGTCCTTTTTCCTTCTAATTTTCTCAACTCGGCCCTACCCTTGTGTTCCGCGTTTTGAGAGATTGTGAGCCAGTTCCGCTCTCAGATTCTATTATAGAAGACATGAACACGTGGTTATGTTTTTGTTATGCACGTGTCTGCATGAGCATGTGGTTGGACCACCAATTGATTCCTGAATCAAAGCTGTCATTCAGCCTTGTTTATTGAGTGTACAAGGAAGGGAAGACAAAAAAAAAAACAAGCAAACAGGAGGGTTCTTTCACAGGCACAAGAGCAGAGTTACAACCATGTTGGCCTTATGGCATCTGCCAAACCCTGTGAACCAGAGGGGCAGCGAGCCCAGGAGGAAGGACATAGAAGAAAACCACACGTGAAGGAGCTGTTTGAGGGTAGGAAGGAGAATGATTGTGCTGCTGTTCTTGGGGTAATGAATTTGCCTCTTTCTCAGAAGATGTCCTTATTTCCAGCGGCCGCCCACCTTCCCCTTTCCACTGTGGCTTCCCTTTTTGCTACTGTAGATGTGATAGAAATGAGAGGAGGGGGGGGGGGGCACACATCAGTGTGAAATATTTCATTTAAATGGGGGGTGGGGGGCACACTGTGTGAAGTACATGATTTAACCTTTTTCCTTTTTATCATTTTTCATGCTCGGCCATAGAGTAGCAATAAATATGTTGATAAGATTACCGTGCATTTCACTCCAGAGCTAAGCGATGAGGTGGTGGAGGATTCGTGTGGCTATCCCTATCCATTTGTAGTTGTTGTACTCTGTCACCATATAAACCTTCACAGCTTAGTTGTAGTGCTGATTTTAAAAGTAGCACGTGACTCCTGGTATGTACACATGTAAACATACTATTTCCACGCATGCTCGTGCGAGTGAATGGCACATCGTTTTGGTTTACCTCATGAAGCCCTTATTAGCACATAGGTTTACAATTGTGTGTGTCAACTATTTTACCATTTGTCATCAAATTTTCAAGAAACCCTTGCAAAATGGAGAACACTAATTGATAAATTGCACCTTTTTTGTCTTTTTGTTATTTTCGCCAAGTTTAGTGCGAGTACCATGCAGGCTTTAAATTTTGAGATGCTTTCTAGTCACCTCCACCACCACAGGAGGAGGAGATTGGGACCATACTCTGTACAGAGCGTTGGTGCTGCTTAAGCAGTCTCCTTGGCTATTGGGCACAATCCTGGACGTGTCGCCACTCCGACACAGTATACCAGCATGATGGCACTTATTTTGCCGACCTCGGAAGGATGACGGGCCGAGTTCATCCCACCTGGTATTAATTCAACAGTTGAGCGGGATTTGAACTCAGGACCCTCGGATCCAAAGCCCGCCACCCTAACCATTAAGCCAACACCACCAGGCACCAAAGGAGGACAAGAGGTTATGTTTTCACCCATGTCTGTCTGTCTGTGAGCAGGATGTATCAAAGTTGCGGAAGGATTCCGACGAAACTTGGTGGATAGGTTGAGTGTGGGACAAGGACGAGTGGATTACATTTTGGTGAATATCTGAATCCGGATCCGAGAATTTTTAAATTCTTTAAATGATTCTCACCGTTTTAAGATGGGACCAAAATTATATATAGTACGATATTTCAAACAGTTCTGGATGGATTATGACAAAACTTTGTGGATGAGTTGGATAGGTGACGAGAACAAGCCTATTCGACTTTGGTTCAGGTGTGGAACCAGATCCGAAAAACGTAAAGTGTTCATCCTGGCGGAGGTATGCGCTCTACCTAGTGCCATTCTAGTTGAAAACTGCTTTAAGTTGTGAGTTTAGGGCAAAAAATATGGAATTATTTGCTCACTTTGGTGTTTCATGGAACAAAGAAATGACTATATACTGTACACTAGAGCTAAGGTTTATGGGTCATGGAAAGTTATTGAAATATGCTTTTTGTTTCGATGTAGTGCACCCATCCTGAGTGCTGTACTTACTATTTAGCGAGTTCATCGTAGCGTCTGGTCAGCGTGGAGATCTGAAAGATATAAGAGCAATCGCCGTGCTTCTTAAGTTTCAGACGAAACTTGCACAATTGAAGCACTTGCAGCTCATCTGTCGGAGCTATGCTCATATATACGTACATATTGATCAAACGCGATTGCATTGTGATTATAAAACGTTTCTCAACTGTCGAGAAATTCTTACATCATATTTTTGCCTCTTGAGCTTCTCCTGCAAATCGAACTTCTCTGACTCGAGCTGGTGCAGCCATTCCCACATTTCTTTGGCCTTGTCCCTGTACGAAAGCAGTCACCCACAAGTATAAAAAGAAGGCGTCGTTACACCTGCTGGCACCTTTTAACACAGCAAAAGTTTGTGGTTTGAGCCATGTAACTTGTTGCTACGTGGTAATCATGGATGTTGTCCCGAAGCTGTCGCGTTAGTGTTGGTACGATGATGGCGCTCGTGGCTTTGTAAAGTGCATTGCACTGGCTGGTAATGTAAGTAAATTGTTCTCCAGGATGATTGAATATTTAATGTTCAACTGAAGGGACCATCCAAAACAGCAATTAGATTTGGTTTAATCTGAGACCGAGCTTGTTACTCCATCAGCTTATCATCATCTCATAATTGTCCAACCTCCGATTCATTGGTGTTGTCTCTGCAACCTGTACTTTCCACAAAATGCATCTCGGCAACTCTCTATCCCTACGCTAACAACTCCTCCCAGACCCACTCTGTGGACCATCAGAAACCACGAGAACAGTGTCACAAAGCACCACCAAGTTACCTTTCAAGACCCATAACATCCCGACTTAGATGTGTATAATCATCGCTTCATCATAAGATTATAAACTTTGGATTATCCTTCAAAATACCAGAACAGGAAAACATTCCAACAGGGATTGTATCGGGTTATTGAGAAGGCTCAGCAGCACCATGTCAAGGCCTTAAATGGAATGGGCCCTAAGTTCTGTCGATAAGCAGCGCTGCCCACATCCCATAAGTGAATAAAAAGATCCATATTTTGTACAACAAAGTATCCATGAAAATGAAAAGGATATTCTTTCTTACTTGAGCTTTTCTTCATTGAGGTGGTCAATGTTCATTGGCTTACGCCTGTCGGCAAGAATCTTCCTCTTCTTTTCACGTTCCGTCTGCTTCTTTCCACCTCGGCCTTTCTCCGCCTGTGAGGAGACTCACCGTGTTGTAAAGAACAACAGAGGAGCTTAATATGGCAGTCAAGTGCCTTTTGAGGTAACCTGCCTTGGTGAGGTAACTGCCAAAGGAAGCAGTCATGCTGCTAAGAAGCTTTTTCTTTGCTGCATCATCACCTGCCAGCTTCCTTTGCCTTTCTTCCTCCTTACGAGCTTTCTCCTCCTGTATGGGCAAATGAAGGCTCAACATTGTTGTCAACATCAATTAATGAAAGTTACACAAAGGTTAGAATGTTGTTAACTTATTGATTTCTAGGAAAGGAAGTTACCAGAATTAGAATGGACAGAACTAGAGAAAAGAAGTTGTTGAGAAAAAGGATAGAGGAATAAAATTTGATGGAACACAGAGAAGTGGAGAAGAGGTTGTTTCACAATGCTTGGCAACGAGACTCAAATTGTTGAGAAGTCACCACATTTGTACCACCTCAAAGAGCCTTCACCACATTTTTACCACCTCAAGGAGCCTTCCCCACATTTGTACCACCTAAAAGAGCCTTCACCACATTTGTACCACCTCAAGGAGCCTTCCCCACATTTGTACCACCTCAAGGAGCCTTCACCACATTTGTACCACCTCAAGGAGCCTCCTGTGATTGATTTCTATCATTGGGTTCCCTTCTGCATCTACCAACAAGCCCAAGTAATTAATACAAACATAAGGTATTGCTTTGACCTGGCTCAGAATCTCATTTTGGTTCTTTCACTTACAGCCGTGAACAACACATTTCATTGACAGCAACTACTCACGTTAATGCGAGTTTGGCGCTCTTTCTCCTTTTCGCTGCGGATTCTCTGCTGCTCATCCCGCTCAGAGCGACGTTTGTCCTTTGGGGTTGGAGAAGTTAAACGTTTTTGCTGTGGAACATCACTACACCTTGAGTTATTTGTGATTGGTATTACGTGTTCTTGCAACTTACAATCCTTTCCTTGAGAGCAACTATCTCTTCCTCCTCCTCTTTCCTGGCTTCGAAATGCTGCTCGATGAGGCTCTGGAGCTCCAAGTAGTCCTTTTCCAAACGCTTACGATGAATGTCCTGCAGTACACGGAGAAGTCCAGCTCAGAGGTCCACTGTTAGCCAAGCTAAACATGGGATGAACTGCAGTGGCACTCTATCATATGGAATCAAAATACCATACTGTGCATGAGCATTAGAATTCTGTTTGTACCATTATAATTCTGTTCGAGTTCTTTAAAATGCTTGTAAAGGTGGATGAAGTGTGTATGTATATGTATGTATTTATAAATATGTATATGTGTGTATGTATGTATATATAAATATGTACGTATGTATGTATATATAGATGTAGACAGATATATAGATGTAGACAGAATTAGACGTGTGTGTGTATGTATGTATATATATATATATATATATATATATATATATATATATATATATATATATACACATACATATAGTATGACCACTTGTGTTTCAATGCTGTTTTGAAATAGATTTGAACATAATCTCACCAATCATATAGTCGGCCGACTGATATGATTTAGGCCTTGAGCTTGTTTCTATGGGCTCCCTTTGTGTACAGACTTTTTGGCTGCGGATGCAGTGCCCCTATTACCAGTACTCTGGTGCTCGTTTCGCTGACCTCGGAAGGATGACATTCTGAGTCAACCCCATGGTGTTAATTCAGCAGCCAACGAGGCTCAAACTCAGGACCCTGGGATCCCAAGCCACCAGCCATGGGTGATGATTTTTAAATTTATTATTTGTCAACCAAAAAGTGGGGAATTGCACTGTCAAACAAAGCTCATAATCTTAGGATAAAATATTGTACAATTGATTTACAAATGTGATTAAAATAATAAATTATGACAAAAACAAAAGCAATAGTACAACAAAAACACTGTCAAACTTGTACAGAAACAACAATTCAACAGAAAAATACAGTATCAACTGAAGAGTTCATAGAATAAACTTCAATTTAAATAAAATTATGATTTTAAAGATTGTTGAAAAAAGATTCCAGAAGTTTCAGACTATTGAAGCAGTCTTACAGTATACACCACCTTATTTAACATATCCAAGTACTGCTAAACGGAAAATGCAAAGAAAGCGATTTGTATTCCACAATAGAGTGTTCATGTATATCATTCAATTTAAATGAAATAAAGATTGTAAAAGTCATATAAATAAATTAATTCTAGAATTTACTGCCGTTTTCCCACTATTAATGCAAACTTACACCGCCCTATCTAACACATCACATTAGTTCTTCGTGCCTGTTGTTTGTGTCCTTTATAACGTCCTTAAAAACAATACGTTTCCTGTTTGGAATTATTTTCGATCTTGTTTGACTGACAGGATGACAGGGTAAAAATATTATTTCACTCTTCTCTGCACGTGTGTGATCAGGACAAATTCAGAGATAAAGTACTGTTAAACAACAGATTCGTGTTCAAAATATGACATTCAATTTCAATAAGTTGTTCCTTGATCATAAATTGACGTTTGTAGATGAACAGACATGAACCAATCGCTTAACCCTGCATTTCACTTCATGTGTATGTGATAATAAAAAGACATCAATAAAAGATATAATTAGTCTAATAATATTTTTTATAAAGCATTGCAGTGAAGTCTGATCCAAATAATTTTAAAGCAATATATGTATTTGTATATTGTAATCAGTAAAAAATAGTGTGGTAGATAAAAACATTAGAAAGGAAATAACTTGCACGAAAAACTTTAACATTTTCACGCTGACGCTCACGCCGGGGGTATCGCTCTAGCTCTCTGTTCTTCGAACAGGCGAGCTAAAAATGGCATTTAAAATTTAAATTGAAAAGTTAGTCAAATTGACGATAACACTTACAAAGAACAGGAGGGGGAGCACTCGGTAGAGTGCAAAACCTCCACCGCCAATACTGCTGGGTCACTTAAGTGAACCTGATATCCTATTCATTGTAGGTCAAAACGGATCAGACTCTACTGAACCACGATTGAATAAACTAAACTAGATCGACGCGCATGTAAAAATGCCCAAAAAATAAAATCGAATTTTTTTTGATAAAAAAGGTGCAAAAATTTTTTTTTTCTCTAACAAATATTTTTTGGGGGGGTTGGAAATCACTTAAAACATGTAGAAATGCAAAAAAAAAAATTCAAATATTTTTCAAATAAAATCGAAATTTTTTTGAAAAAAGAGTTGCAAAATTTTTGTTTTTTTTTTTCTCTAACAAATTAATTTTTTTGGGTTGGAAATCACTTAAAACATGAAGAAATGCAAAAACAAAAATTCAAATATTTTTTCAAAATGGCCGCCATAGCGGCCATATTGGACTTCGGACCAAGTCCAAAATCCAATGGCATGATCCTTGGACCATACCTAATCCCCCACCAAGTTTCGTCGAAATCCGTAAAGGAGTTTTTCCGTAATACTGTTCACAAACAAAAACAAACAAAAAAAAACAAACAGACAGGGGTGAAAACAGTAACCTCCGTCCATCTTCGATGGCGGAGGTTAAAAATAAGGTTATTGTCCTCGAACCTTCCATTCTATGCCCCAACCTAACCCACAATAATGAAGTCCAGTAAGATAAATCATAAATAATGGGTCACAATAAGCATATAGGCCAAATTCAATACATGGATGAAAGAAAAATATAAAAATAAACAACAATGTGGAGTTCACTACTCATCAATTTCATTTCTCCCCCACCATCACCCACTGACCCTTTATTACTGCTTTAATTAAAAACCCTTTCGTGGAGGTTGGAGCATTTAACTTTTTAGCAAATAACTTTATAGTGTCAGTTTGTGATATTCCAGGTACATATGAAGCCTCTGTGGGTTGAGCAAGATGCTGAGGGAATCAAATTAAATACTACCACAAGTATTTGTTTAACAGCTCCTATGATTCCCACCTTCTTATACAGGATAGGCCTTGGAACGTTTTAGGCCCACGTCTTTCAGGAAATGGCTGGCCAGGCTTGACCTTCGGCTCGAGATGATTTGGGTAAGAATTTGGAATTTGTTCAGGGTGGTGATGATAACTCGCCTACTTTTTGTGATAAGACACTTTAAGATCATAAACGTACATGCATCAGCTAATGCGAGCAGACGGGACACCAGGCTTAACGTTCATTCTGATAGTCTGTGCACAAAATCATCGCCCAAAGAAACAAGCCGTTGCCATGCTTGTGAAACACCAGAGTGACGGTTTATAGCTGAGCTGGGCTGTTATGCCGGCTCAGCTATAAACTGGCTGGACAGTTCACAGGTAAATCTACGTACCTCTAAGCTATCCTGTCAGCTTCTTACTGAGGGGATCAAATGCTGGACATGATACCAGTGGAGATTAAATTTAGATTCCATCCTGTACCTGTGTGAGTGTGCCTTCAGCATTGTGTAACACTGTATCATCCAGTGGTTCCTTTATTATCATGATCTTTCCAATTCATTAATTTTCATAATTCTTTATGTCTAATGATGATAGCATATAATCATACGATCTATAATTCGAGAAATGTCTGTCTGTGGATTTATGTTTGTTACTTGGGAAATCGAAAATTCGCAAGTATATTCGTTTCCTGAGTGTTTGTTTGTTTGTTTGTTTTTGTTTGTCTGTCAGTCACGTACAGGTCATAATTCTACACTGATTTTCACAAAACTTAAGCAAGTGGTTGGGATAGTCAAAATCTAGAAGCCTATTTTTTATGTCAAAAGGTCAAAGGTCATAGCAAGGTCATGTTTCCTGACATACTTTTTGAGGTACACCCAAACGTAACCAACGGGTAGAGATAAGGCTGTTGTTTTTTGAGGTCAAAGGTCACAACAAGGTCATGTTTCCTGAGGTACCTTTTGAGATAATTTGGCACAGAGTCATTGTTGGGACTTCCAGTTTTGCGTTGCTACATTCTACTCGACTAGCATTTTAAAATCAGTGGTTGCTCAATCACTTCTGGTCAGTCATTTTCTCAAGTAGTCGAGGTCAAATTCTGAAGTCAAAATTGGTCAAAGGTCAAGGTCATCTGAAGCATGTAAAACCCCGATGAGGCTGCTGTTAGAAAATGTATCAGCCAAATTTGTTATGTATAACAATAAATCATGTGAAACACTTGATTGGTCAAATTTTAGAAATTGCCAAATTGCTGTTTCCATGGCAACTATTGTTTTTATTTGGATTTCACAAGTACCGTGCTATTCATGACTTATTTACCCCACACACACGAAGCGAAAGCTAGGTTAAGCAATTGGTCATGTCCTTCTGTCATCAGTTTATGATCGAGGAACAACTTGTTAAAATCGAATGTTATTTTTTGAACACGAATCAGAGCATGAATAGGAAGACAAGTTTGCCATTTTACTGTACTTTGGCTTCAAATTTGTCCCAACCACACATGCACAGAGAGGAGTGAGATAATATTTTTTTATTCTGTTTGCCTTCCTGGCAGTCAACCAAAATTTAAAATCATTCCAAACAGAAAACATTGTTTTTAAGGACGTTATAAAGGACACAAACAACAGGCACGAAGAACTAACGGAGCATGTTTGATAAGATGATGTAATAGACTGGGTAAAACTGCGGTAAAACCCCAATTTATTTTCCACCTTCAAACCTCTTTAAACGTTATTTAAATTGAATTATATACTTGAATAGTGTAGAACACAAATTGCCTTCATAATACTTCCAAGAACCATGCTATATATAGACATATAGCATGAGAGGGTGTGGCTAGTGAGAGGGAACAGTATCGGGGTGAAGAAGAGGCCACCTATACGGCTATGTACAATGCCGATTGACACTGCGCTCTGTGGTGATCAATAAAGCCTCCATCTCCTAACCTGCAACTCAACGTCATCTTATTACAAAGTATAAGGGTGGTGCAGCTTCAGTTGCACTAAACTTCTGGATTTTTTTTGAAAAGATCTTTAAAATCACTTTTATTGAAATTGAAGTATATACTTAAACACTGGGGTATCATGTTCTATGAACTCTAATTCTTGTTTGTTTGCAGATTTGTTTTTGTTTGTTTGTTTGCCTTCTCTGCATTCCTAAACCGCTGGATGGAATGAGGTGAAAACTGCTGGTTCTATGAAGGGTATGCACAGGAAGGTTTAGGCAATTAAAAAAAAAACATAGTATTCACTGTAGCGGGGAGGACTCCAAGTCTATCTCTACGTAAATGTGTATCATGTCGTGCAACCTGTTAGAATGCGGTATAACAAGTCATAACAAAACACGCTATAGACATTGTAAAAGTGATGGAATGAACCCGTCCATCAGGATGCATGATTTGCTAGTATTCTATAATAAATGAATAAAGATACTGCAAGTGCTTACATCAAAGTCCACACGGTCTCCTTCAGGGAGCTTTGGGACCGTCAGCTGAGGAACCATCAATCTGAAAGACGACAAATATCGATAAAATTTTTGGATAGTAAGGCAGGATACAGACTACAGACAGCATAATATAAAAAAATATATTTAAATTTTCCCTGTGTCTGCACCACCAATGCACTTCATTTGCAACCTTTGTCCTTTATCTAAAGAGGGTAAAATGTGCTCCTTTAAAATTAGTCTTCGTTAAGTTACAAATATCATCAACTAAGGATCCATCTAATGTCACTACTCAACCCTCACCACAATACTGCCCAAAAATGGAAGAACACAGCACATTTACTTTTGTCGAATTTCAGCTTTTACAGTACATGAAATCGCATTGACAGTACCTCCTCTATCTATCCATTTAAGTCATAGCTCTCAGAGAAGCATAGTTCCCTAGAGAAGTGTAGTTCAAAGCAACAGTGGTAGCTAAGCACTGAAATTAAACTTTGATTTTCTCGAAATCGCTAAATTGGACAAACTGTTCTTCCATTTTTTGGTAGAATACTCCTACCCCCTCTTGCTCTGCTGCCCACCTCTCCCACCTATTCATAGATTGTCACATTCATTGCCCCAAGATCACATCTCACAAGCACTTACTTTGGCTTGGGCTTTTCCTCTGCAATCACCATGAAAAGAGAAACCAAGAGGCCATTTCAGTCATGATTGTGACAAAAGGATATTTTGTAAAATGTCACAAATCGTGTGATTGTTTCTAGTTCAGTGTTTATTGTTACATGCTGAAACACAAAGCTATCTGCATGCTGGAGGAGCAACAAATGTTTGATCCACAACGGGGGGGGGGGGGGGGGGGGGGGGGAGGGAAACATGGAAATGTAGCATTTTATGTTATTATCATCGGTATTAGTTTGCTCAGTATCTCTATTCCACTGTACAGCACAGAAAATGTGCGAAAGATATTTTTGTGAGCACTGAAAGTCTCCTGAGCCATCCCCAGGTTTTCATACCCATGGTGAAGCGATTATTGTGAGGAAAGGAAAATGATTACAATACTCTTGTAAAGTTAGAGTATTGTAAAGCTATTGACTGGTTCACATCAATACATTTTCCTGCTCACAAGTCCTCTTCCATATTGCACCCCCCCCTCTCCCGAACCACACCAGACTCCCAATCAGACGCAAAAAAAAAAACAATAGCAAATACAATGTATAAATATACCGATTCTAGCATGATGACAGCATTCAAACTTTACTAATTTTCCCAATTGGAGAGAGAGTTGACGTGAAGTTTGCTGTTTTTGGTGCAAGCATAGCATATTGTGGGGATTTGAAAGAGCAAGTACTGGAGTGTACCACATGCAGTTAACCACTGCTCCAAAGTGTGACTCTCTCTACTGAGGGTTAACAAAGTATACTGTAGGTGATGGTTATATATTTTCTCTGTGATATACACACACACACACACACACACACACACACACCTGTGCAAAAGTTTGGGTTATTTTCACTTTGTTGTGCTATTTCCCATTAAACATTTGTGGGAAGTTAGAAGTGTGTAATATAGGTAGATAATATTTAAAATTTCTGTGAAAGTCAACTTCATATCACATTTACATTAGCTTTAAGTATATAAAATAAATTAAGAAATTGAAAAAGTTTTTATTTTTGCCATACATAGATTATCATGTGCTTGTAATATCCACAAAGAAGATATACAGTATTCAGGAAATAGTTTGTGGATTTTTGTACAGTAAATAATAAATTATTGATGAAATGAATACCAGTTGCATTAATGTGAATGACAAGAAACTACAATAAAAGTTGTAAATTAGTAAAAATGTGAAGTGAGTTTTCATCAGCTTGTTCCTTTGCTTGAAAGTCTATGAGTAGGTTCAGAATGGTGTCAAGGAAGCAACTTTCAACAGAACAGTGTGTGAAGATCCAAATTTTGTGAGAAGAAGAGCACACGATGAAGAAAATAGCAGAAGAGCTGAAGATCTCCGACAATGGTGTGAAGAACACATTGCAACACCTGAAATAAACTGGCTCAGCACAAGACAGGAAAAAGCCAGGAAGACCCAGAAGAAGTTCAGCTGTTCCTGGACTTTGCATCCTTTTCTCTTGACAAGGTGGAGAGCTTGCTGCCAAACCTCGATTCTGATTCTGCAACCGGTCCAGACGACATCAGCCAACATGTCCTGAAAACATGCTCTGCTGCTCTTGTTCACCCTCTCTCCGGTCTATTCACCCTCTCATTTGCTCAAGGTCATTTGCCATCTGCTTGGAAATCAGAAAACATTACCGCTCTGCATAAAAAGGTGCAAAAACAGATCCCTGCAACGACAGACCAATCAGCCTTCTCCCAATCATCAGCAAGGTTATGGAATCCATCATCGCCTCAGACATTAAATCCTTCCTCTTCTCCAATGGCTTCATCTGCGATCATCAATTTGTATTCAGACCAGGTCACTATACCCAAGTCATGTTCCTTCTGCTTTCCCAAAAATTGATGGATGTCGTCAATGCCAGACATGAGATCAGAGCCATCTCCCAAGACATATCGTGAGTTTTCGATGGGGTCTGGCATCCCACACGACTCACCAAACTCTCTTCTTATGGTATCCAAGGCAATCTCCACTCATGGCTTGCAGACTTCCTCTCCTGTCGTAGTCAACGCATGGCTCTTCATGGAATTCTCTCATCTCCTCTTCCTGTCCAGGCTGGAGTTCCTCAAGGCAGTGTTCTAGGCCCTGTGCTTTTTTTGGTTTTCAGTGGTCCATGATGTATTCATATATGACATATACATTATTGACACACAGTAATTACCCTGCGCTCGTGAAGCGAAAAGTAGGGTTAAGCGGTTGGTCGCGTACGTGTGCCACACGTACGTATGTGTCTGCATTTTAAAAATTCATTTTCTCAGCAACCATTAGTCTGATTGACATTAAATTTTCCAAATAGGTGCGACGATTCCTGTATAATTTTTTGTCATAATTGTGATATCATAGCTCACGTGGTCGAGGTGCCATCTTGGAAAAACAGAAAACCTTTGCACCTCCATATCTCTGAAAATGTTCCATGGAAAAAATTTACACATGGTTCATTGTCAAGTACTCCCCATGGGGAATAAGATTTGTTCGTGATGATGTCATCACTGTCTTCATTATGACATAATTCGGCAAGTACAACGCTTGATTTGATAAGTAATGAAAATTTTTTTTTCTTTGCAACTGTTGGTCCAATTGACTCGAAATTTTGGCCATAGGTGTCTTTTCCTATAGGAATTTATTGTGATAATTATGACATCATAGGTCACGTGATAAGGCGCCATCTTGGAAAAACTGAAAAACTTTGCACCTCTATTTCTCTGAAACTGCTACATGGAAAAAATGTACACATAGCTCATTGTCAAATACTCCCCATGTGGAATAAGATTTGTCAATTATGATGTTATCACTGCCTTCATTATGACGTCATAATTCGACAAGAGCAACAATTGATCTGGTTAGTATGAAAAAAAATTCTCTGCAATTGTTGAAACCGCTAATTGATCAATGCAAAACTTTAACTAATTAATCAACTACCCATGGGAAATATCGTTTGATATAAGTGACATAATCGGTCACTGTACTGGCACTATATTGGATCAAAGAAAAAGAAAGAACCTTAAAAAAAAACCCGGAAGAGTTGGCTTGCAACAAGTCCTTCTCAAGACTGCGCATGGTCAGTATTCTATGAATACCATGTAGTTTTTCAAAGTATTCCCACACAGGGCTTTTTCCCCCATGATGAGAATGGTTATTTTGCTACCAACTTCAACTTGTATGAAAAATGATTTTGTTTCAAAGCGAAATCGGTGTTGGTAATCGACACAGGCCGGTATCACTTTTGCAGATCGCCATGTCGGAAATCGGCACAGGCCGGTATGAATATCGTGGATCGCTGTTCCGCTAATTGGTACAGGCTGGTATGACTATCATGGATTGCAGTACCAGTAATCGGCACAGGCTGGTATGACTATCATGGATTGCCGTACCAGTAATCGGCACAGGCTGGTATGACTATCATGGATTGCCGTACCAGTAATCGGCACAGGCTGGTATGACTATCATGGATTGCCGTACCAGTAATCGGCACAGGCTGGTATGACTATCATGGATTGCCGTACCAGTAATCGGCACAGGCTGGTATGACTATTGTGAATCGCTGTGTAGATAACGCCCAAGCCGGTATGACTATTGCGGATCGCTGTACCAGTAATCAACACAGGTCGGTATGACTATAGCGAATAGCCTTACCGGTAATCGGCACAGGCTTTTTAAAGCACATCCGATTAATATAAAATAACCAATTGACAATTTCTTTAAAAACAGTCACGTGGGCAAAGAAAAATGTGATAACTTGTACGGTGCTCGGGTGCTGAGGGTTAAAAGTTCAAACCTACTGTACTTTGACATCATACGTTCCACTGTTCAAGGTGTAGCCAAGTGCATCAGAGCTCTTAAAATTATGTACGGTATTTAAAAATTGTAAACACCTTTCTTCGATTTGTTGGTGATGTACTGATTTTTTTTTTCGTTTTACCGGCATATTCAAAATTCCAATACCGCTATATCCATATGAAAAATTATATCAATATATTGCTGGACCCTACCACAGAATAAGGTGAAAAGACTGAAATTTTCAAGGCAACACCAAGATTGGGGACTGAACGATGGAATCGGACATCCTGGTCTGATACATCGAAATTTGAACTTTTTGGATCTAAGATATGCCAGTTCGTACTTGTTCCCTTGCTGCGGAATGTTGTGACATGCAATGTTTGCAGCCTCCAGTTAAACACGAGGGAGGCTCTGGTACTGTCTGGGGTTGTATCTCAGGTTTGGGTGTTGGAAAACTTGTTAAAATCAATGCGACGCTCACAAAAGAGAAGTACAAGCAGATACTGCAGCACCATGCAGTTCCTAGTGGAATTTTTTTTTTAAATGGAGGAGGATTCATTTTCGAACAAGATAATGATCTAAAACACATTTCCAATGTAGTAAAGTCGTATTTGGAGAACAAGGTTACAGCTGGTGTGCTCGAAGCATTAGAATGACCACCTCAGAGATCAGACAGGAGTCCCATTGAGGCCATATTGGATTTCCTAGAAATAGAGAAGAATAAGAGAATTGTTGAATGTACTGCAGGATATTTTGCACAATATTCCTGGAGAATGCTTTAGTTTTATATGGAAGCATGGGTAGAAGAGTGATGCCACTTAATAAGCCAAAGGGCAGACTAACAAAGTATTGACTGATACGATAAAATTACACTGTTATTGTTATTTACTTCAGCAGTTTGTTTCACATGCATTTATAAAGGCTGTTAATTTACAATAATAAACGCATATGACTGTTATCACTGAAAATATGATGAATTTACCCTAAAATATGAACATCATTGGAATAACCCACGTGTTTGTCAAATTACCACGTGCTTGTCAAAGTGGACATCTCTCTGGCTGTTATTAGAGAACCACCTCAGCACCGTCGAGTCTGGCATTTCACTCAGGCTGACTGGCAGGGTCTTCAAGCACAGCCATCAAACTTCGAGACTGGTCTCCCATCGCTACTTTCTCCAACATCAACTCATCCTGGGAATTCTTTTAAAGAAACCTGCTCTCCCTCATGCACAGATTTATCCCCTCTCGTCTTCAGTTGTGATATCCTTCCTCCCACCCATGGTTCACTGAAGCTTGTGGCGAGGCAGTTGCCCTGAAACAACTTGCCTTTGCCTCATGGAATTTTAGTTTTTATATTTTTTTTTTCTATCATATTTTTTAATTAATAGTTCATTTAGTAACTCACAGTCAGGCCATTTGGGTCAAAAACAATCCTATAAGCTGTATGGCATGGCATGGCATGGGAAACAATGCATCATACAGGTTTCTATGACTTTCATAAAATCTATTCTTGGGGAGACATTGATGAACATAATTGCAGATTGATTAACAGACATGAAAGGTACAATCTATTTATTACATACGCAAGTATTTCACCTCTCCCACCCAGCTCCCAGGTATGCCCAAAACATCCACCTCTCCTTCCCCTCCTTGGTCTTCCAAAACTTTTTACCCCCACTTCTCCCCAACATTTCGTATACTCTCATATCTCTTGATTTCTCGACATTTTTCTTTTTCTCAATTTTGCACACTCCTTCCCCCCCCCCCCCTTTCCCTCCAACCCAGTTTTACGTCATAAAAGATGGTCTCTTAAGTTACTAAATGATTGAATTATTTTGGCTATCATGAAGTGTAAAAGACAATGGGTGT
Source organism: Eptatretus atami (assembly GCA_035128595.1). Classification (NCBI taxonomy): domain Eukaryota; kingdom Metazoa; phylum Chordata; class Myxini; order Myxiniformes; family Myxinidae; genus Eptatretus; species Eptatretus atami. The sequence goes on from CM068957.1 coordinate 20,104,950, forward strand.
ATTAATTCACCATGTACTTGTGAATTTATAGGGTAAGATACCTAGCCATGTTTACGTGCAATAGGTAACATACCGGATGCATGTTTCGATAAAGCATGGATTGGCACGTCGATGTGAGTTAGTTAATCGGATTGATAAAATTGCATATAATGTCACTTTTATGGACAACCTGCTTTGGAGACCCTTTCTGTGTACCTCTTAAGGCATGAGGACTAAAACCACACCTGAATGCCTCATTCTATCTAAACACCAAACCACATCACATGACCATTCTCCCAACCACTCTTAAATCATTCTAAACTCAGTTTGCACCTCATTTTTCCTCCCCATCCTCTCCGACACAATCCCCGACCTTTAATCACGACACGACCTTGAAACTGACCTTTGTGCTGTGGCTTTGACCCCACCCTGTCTCCATCCCGGCACTTTGCCCCCTGCTGGTTCTGTTCGTACTGCTCCGCACTGTTCACTTTCGTCCTGATGCTCAAAAGAAGAGGAAGCAGAACCAGAAGAGGTAGAGGAAGGTACAGAAAGCCTGCTTGCCTGCAAGAGTGCTTGCATCTCCATCTCTCCATGTTTTGTCTTGTTTTGAATCTTTCATTGCATCATCATCTCACAGCAACTTTCATGCATTTATGACATCATATTGACGTTTAACCTTCAACTTTGGCTTCCACATTGTCTTCACATTATTACCAAAATATCCCACAATTCTGCCTCGGTCTCATGAAATTGTAATAAAAAACGAATCTTATGAATAATACAAGGTTTCTAAAAAAATTGTTCTAAATATAGATGTACTGGAAATCAATATACTTTACATTTATATACTGTGTAGCATGTACTGCAGTTACATTATAGTTCCTTGCTGGCAATATTATTTTAATTTTTTTTTAACAAAAACCTTTCACGTTTAAAATTCCAAACCAACTTGATGATCTGTTTAGCGAAGAAAAAAAATAATCCTGACATTGCAAGCAGGTTCCTCTGATATCTTACGTTGGGTTCAAATTTCCATCAGCACGGTGAAACAGTTTCGATTCCAAAACAAGTTCATGGCAATGCAAATTAACCACATCGCGGTGGTTATAGTGGTAAATCAACTCACCGTTTCTGGGACGTTGTCCGTGCATCGTTCCACATCATTAACAGCAACCTGATTTTGAGGACACTTCGCACACTTGGATTGACTGACATTGCACAACACACTCTTTCATGTTGTCCATTCATATGTCTTATAAATGGAATTTCAGTACATTTATATACCTGTCTATAACCCCCTCTCACCCCTACACCATTCTCAAAAATCCCCACTTACCTCCTTCCTGCACCATCCTTAAATGAACATCTCCAAGTCAACATCATGAAGGTATTGCATCAACATCACCTGGTTTCATTGGATGCGTTAGGGTTAACTCCCAAAGCACACACAGAATTGTATTTGGATGTGCCATATGTTTACCATGTACTGTGGATGAGTATGTCCTCCCGGCGTGGTATCGAACTCACGTGACTGCAAGGTTTGCTCCGGTCCCTTTGTAGATGATCTGCTTGGGCAACAGATCACCTAAATATCTATTCTTGAGGAGACATGTAGTATTACGAAAAACAAATTATTGACTTGTTTCAGCAATGTTATTGACAGCTTGGCTTTCAATTTCACCCAAAATAAATTAGTGTGTGTTGTGTGTGTGTGTGTGTGTGTGTGTGTGTGTGTGTGTGTGTGTGTGTACAGTACTGTGCAAAAGTTTGGAGTTTTTAAAATATGTACATTGTCGAGGCTCGTCTGAGAGCTAAGACACAACGCACAACAAGGGGGCATGAGACAAGAGGGGTGGGAGTGGGAAGGACAAAACATTAGGAGATCTGTGGAAGGAGAGGGATGGGCGGGAACATGGTGAAGACAAGATGGACATTACAGGGACTTTCAGGGAGGAAAGCAGGAAATTTGAAGGAGGTGGGTTTGGGGTGGATTACGGGGTGGAAAAGATCGAGGATTTGGATGGGGGAAGACAAGAGGTGATGGTGAACAACTGTTTTGAAGGCCTGTAGGGAAGAATGGGATTGAAGAGTGTGGGAGTTTATTCCAATGGCGGTAAAGAAGAGGAATGAAAGAGTGAAGGTGAGCAGTGATTCGTGATTTTGGTAGTTTTACCAGAAGGGGGTTGCTGGCGAACTTGAGCACCCTGCGAAAATATGGGGGGGGGACATATCGCAAAAAGAGCAGGGGGGGGGGCAAGACTGGAGAGGAGATGGTAGAAGAAAAAAGACTACCGACCTGCCTGCGGTGAGAGAGTGAGAACGCCAAGACTCCAGCCTCATCGCAGAGAATACCACTAATCCTAAACGCCTTGGTTTCCACATCGTGAAGCCGAGAAAGGTGAGAGGCAGGAGCACCAGCCCAGGGGGGACAGCAGTACTCCATCAGGCTGCGGACGAAAGCTTTGTATGTGGTCAGGAACTCAGGTGGCCGAGGAAGAACCTTGCACGATGGAGGATTCCCAGTCGGCGACTGCTTCGGAGGCCAGGTTGGAAATGCGGCTTTCCCAGGAAAGATCATGGCAAATAGTGAGAGCTAGAAGCTTGAATGAAAGGACTCCTTCCAGAGGATTGTTGAGAAAGTAGATGGGGGGGGTTCCAAACGGTCCTTTCGAAGAGACAAAGTGAGAGTGTGAGATTTGTCAAGATTGAAAGACATGTTCCACGTGTTGGACCAGTTTGTAATTTTATCCAGATCTAAAGAGTGAAGAAGCTGCTGCTTGCCGGTCTGAGGGATAACAGATGGTACAGCAGAGGATGGAGTCATCAGCAAAGAGATAAAGAGGATTTTCCAGAGAGTCGGAGAGATCATTGATGAAACCAGAAAAAGAACAGGGCCAGAGCACTACCTTGAGGAACTCCAGCCTGGACAGGAAGAGGGGTGAAAGAACTCCATTTTGGGCACAGGTTGACTGCGACAGGAGAGGAAGTCTGCGAGCCATGAGTGAGATGGCCTTGGATACCATAGGACGAGAGTTTGGTGAGCAGGGCAAGGTGCCAGACTGTCAAAAGCACGCAATATGTCTCGGGATATGGCTCTGATTTCATGTCTGGCATTGAGTACTCCATCCTTTGTTGGGATAGCAGAAGCAGCATATCCAGGTTAGAGTGATTTGGTCTGAATCCAAATTGATGATCGAAAATCAAGCCATTGGAGAAGAGGAAGGATTTCATGTCTGAAGCGATGATGGATTCCATGAACCTTGCTGATTGATTGGAGAAGGCTGATTGGTCTGTAGTTGCAGGGATCTGTTTTTGCACATTTTTTTATGCAGGGCAGCAATGTTTGCTGATTTCCAAGCAGATGGCAGATAACCTTGAGCAAATGAAGGGTGAATAGAACAGAGAGAGGGTGAGCAAGAGCAGAGGAGCAGGTTTTTAGGACATGTGAGCTGATGCCGTCTGGACCGGTTGCAGAATCTCAGTCGAGGTTTGACACAGCAAGCTCTCCACTTTGTCAGAAGAAAAGGACACAGAGTCCAGGAACAGTTGGGTGTGACTGGGTAAAGTGGGTACAGACAGCGATGGGTTTCAAACAGAGATTTAGATGCAAACACCGACTTTAGGCCTTCAGCCTTTTCACGTGCGGTATCAGCAGTGCGGCCATTTGAGGTAAGGGAGGGGATGGAGGGGAACATACACCAGAAACAGATTTGATTAGACGCCGCCAGGATTTGAAGGAGGGAGTGAGGTTTGAGAGTTCAGACTGAGCTTCGAGAGATGTTGTTTTCTGGCTCTCCTGAGGGTAGATACACACTTGTTCCAAGCTTTATGGAAGGAACTGAGATTACCCTCAGTTTGTTTGCTTT
>CM068957.1:20109650-20124443 GCA_035128595.1 Eptatretus atami
GACTCTCTGGAAAATCCTCTTTATCTCTTTGCTGATGACTCCATCCTCTGCTGTACCATCTGTTATCCCTCAGACCGGCAAGCAGCAGCTTCTTCACTCTCTTTAGATCTGGATAAAATTACAAACTGGTCCAACACGTGGAACATGTCTTTCAATCTTGACAAATCTCACACTTCTCACTTTGTCTCTTCGAAAGGACCGTTTGGAACCCCCCCCCATCTACTTTCTCAACAATCCTCTGGAAGGAGTCCTTTCATTCAAGCTTCTAGCTCTCACTATTTGCCATGATCTTTCCTGGGAAAGCCGCATTTCCAACCTGGCCTCCGAAGCCAGTCGCCACTGGAATCCTCCATCGTGCAAGGTTCTTCCTCGGCCCACCTGAGTTCCTGACCACATACAAAGCTTTCGTCCGCAGCCTGATGGAGTACTGCTGTCCCCCCTGGGCTGGTGCTCCTGCCTCTCACCTTTCTCGGCTTCACGATGTGGAAACCAAGGCGTTTAGGATTAGTGGTATCTCTCGCGATGAGGCTGAGTCTTGGCGTTCTCACTCTCTCACCGCAGGCAGGTCGGTAGTCTTTTTTCTTCTACCATCTCCTCTCCAGTCTTGCCCCCCCCCCCTGCTCTTTTTGCGATATGTCCCCCCCCCATATTTTCGCAGGGTGCTCAAGTTCCGCCAGCAACCCCCTTCTGGTAAAACTACCAAAATCACGAATCACTGCTCACCTTCACTCTTTCATTCCTCTTCTTTACCGCCATTGAATAAACTCCCACACTCTTCAATCCCATTCTTCCCTACAGCCTTCAAAACAGTTGTTCACCATCACCTCTTGTCTTCCCCCATCCAAATCCTCGATCTTTTCCACCCCCGTTAATCCACCCCAAACCCACCTCCTTCAAATTTCCTGCTTTCCTCCCTGAAAGTCCCTGTAATGTCCATCTTGTCTTCACCATGTTCCCCGCCCCATCCCTCTCCCTTCCACAGATCTCCTAATGTTTTGTCCTTCCCACTCCCACCCCTCTTGTCTCATGCCCCCCTTGTTGTGCGTTGTGTCTTAGCTCTCAGACGAGCCTCGACAATGTACATATTTTAAAAACTCCAAACTTTTGCACAGTACTGTACACACACAACACACACACACACACACCACACCACACACACACACACACACACGAATTATTTTTGGGTGAAATTGAAAGCCAAGCTGTCAATAACATTGCTGAAACAAGTCAATAATTTGTTTTTCGTAATACTACATGTCTCCTCAAGAATAGATATTTAGGTGATCTGTTGCCCAAGCAGATCATCTACAAAGGGACCGGAGCAAACCTTGCAGTCACGTGAGTTCGATACCACGCCGGGAGGACATACTCATCCACAGTACATGGTAAACATATGGCACATCCAAATACAATTCTGTGTGTGCTTTGGGAGTTAACCCTAACGCATCCAATGAAACCAGGTGATGTTGATGCAATACCTTCATGATGTTGGACTTGGAGATGTTCATTTAAGGATGGTGCAGGGAAGGAGGTAAGTGGGGGATTTTTGAGAATGGTGGTAGGGGTGAGAGGGGGTTATAGACAGGTTATAAAATGTACTGAAATTCCATTTTATAAGACATATGAATGGACAACATGAAAGAGTGTGTTGTGCAATGTCAGTCAATCCAAGTGTGCGAAGTGTCCTCAAAATCAGGTTGCTGTTAATGATGTGGAACGATGCCACGGACAACGTCCCAGAAACGGTGAGTTGATTTACCACTATAACCACCGCGATGTGGTTAATTTGCATTGCCATGAACTTGTTTTGGAATCGAAACTGTTTCACCGTGCTGATGGAAATTTGAACCCAACGTAAGATATCAGAGGAACCTGCTTGCAATGTCAGGATTATTTTTCTTCTTCGCTAAACAGATCATCAAGTTGGTTTGGAATTTTAAACGTGAAAGGTTCTTTGTTAAAAAAAAATTAAAATAATATTGCCAGCAAGGAACTATAATGTAACTGCAGTACATGCTACACAGTATATAAATGTAAAGTATATTGATTTCCAGTACATCTATATTTAGAACAATTTTTTTTAGAAACCTTGTTATTATTCATAAGATTCGTTTTATTACAATTTCATGAGACCGAGGCAGAATTGTGGGATATTTTGGTAATAATGTGAAGACAATGTGGAAGCCAAAGTTGAAGGTTAAACGTCAATATGATGTCATAATGCAATGAAAGTTGCTGTGAGATGATGATGCAATGAAAGATTCAAAACAAGACAAAACATGGAGAGATGGAGATGCAAGCACTCTTGCAGGCAAGCAGGCTTTCTGTACCTTCCTCTACCTCTTCTGGTTCTGCTTCCTCTTCTTTTGAGCATCAGGACGAAGTGAACAGTGCGGAGCAGTACGAACAGAACCAGCAGGGGGCAAAGTGCCGGGATGGAGACAGGGTGGGGGTCAAAGCCACAGCACAAAGGTCAGTTTCAAGGTCGTGTCGTGATAAAGGTCGGGGATTGGTGTCGGAGAGGATGGGGAGGAAAAATGAGGTGCAAACTGAGTTTAGAATGATTTAAGAGTGGGTTGGAGGAAATGGTCATGTGATGTGGTTTGGTGTTTAGATAGAATGAGGCATTCAGGTGTGGTTTTAGTCCTCATGCCTTAAGAGGTACACAGAAAGGGTCTCCAAAGCAGGTTGTCCATAAAAGTGACATTTATATGCAATTTTATCAATCCGATTAACTAACTCACATCGACGTGCCATCCATGCTTTATCGAAACATGCATCCGGTATGTTACCTATTGCACGTAAACATGGCTATGGTATCTTACCCTATAAATTCACAAGTACATGGTGAATAATACACCCATTGTCTTTACACTTCATGATAGCCAAAATAATTCAATCATTTAGTAACTTAGAGACCATCTGTTTATGACGTAAACACTGGGTTGGGAGGGGAAAGGGGGGGGGGGGGGGAAGGAGTGTGCAAAATTGAGAAAAAGAAAATGTCGAGAAATCAGAGATATGAGAGTATAGAAATGTTGGGGAGAAGTGGGGGTAAAAAGTTTTGGAAGACCAAGGAGGGAAGGAGAGGTGGATGTTTTGGGCATACCTGGGAGCTGGGTGGGAGAGGTGAAATACTTGCGTATGTAATAAATAGATTGTACCTTTCATGTCTGTTTAATCAATCTGCAATTATGTTCATCAATGTCTCCCCAAGAATAGATTTTATGAAGTCATAGGAACCTGTATGATGCATTGTTTCCCATGCCATGCCATGCCATACAAGCTTATAGGATTGTTTTTGACCCAAATGGCCTGACTGTGAGTTACTATGACACCAGTCTACATACTGTTTGCAATTGTCCTCCATGAGCCTTCGATCAATGTAAAAGTTCCAAAAAAGAGAAACTTCTCCTCCTTTCAACCCCCTTTCCTCCATATATATATATATACATATATTATATATAATGTGTGTGTGAAGCCTTTTCTCTGATTTTTATGCAATTCTATACCCCTTGGACAACTGGCCTGAAATTTGCTGTGCTGCATTATTTTCACACTCGGAAGGTCAACGTCACTATAAAAACTTCCAATGAGGCCGTTTGGCCCAACATTGCCGTGTTGCACTCCTGGGTTAAGTATTTTGCTCCAACTTTAAACATCAATCTTATCGATGGTTTACTAAAAAGCCAAAGCCTGGTGTTGGCTTAGTGGTGAGGGTGGCGGCTTGGTATCCTAGGGTCCTGAGTTCAAGCCCCGTTGGCCGCTGAATTAATACACCAGGGGGTTGACTCAGCCTGTCATCCTTCCGAGGGCGGCAAAATGAGCACCAGTGTACTGGTACGGGGGAAACTGCATCAGCGGCATAGCCACGTCCCAACCAATGATGCAACCAGCAGCCACAGGCTGCACTCGATAGAGAGAGACTGAGACTGAGACTGAGACTGAGACTGAGACTGAGACTGAGACTGACTATAAAGCCAAAGTAACCGGATCTTGATCAGGTGACCAAACTTGTATAATATGTTTGCACATTTTTGTCCACCTGCTCCCATATGCCGCTCGATTGGTCTGCCATCCTGCCATCGGCTGTAGTTTAGCTCCTTCAGGAACCTCGACACGTGTATGAAATCGGTAACGATGGCTACATTCATATAACCAGGCAGTTCACCTCATGTGGCCACCCCAGCTGCCATGCAATGGTGAACGCAGCATGATGACGAAGTGGTACTGTGATGAAAACTAAAGATGAATCGATGATAAATCCAAGTGCAATAAAAGTTGCTCGGACAACAAAACAAAGTTTCAAAAGAAGCGACAAAGGGGGAGATGGGGATGCTAGTACTCTTGCAGGCAAGCAGGCTTTCCTTACCTTCCTCTACCTCCTCGGGTTCTGCTTCCTCCTCTTTTGATCAGCAGGATGAGGTGAGCAACGCAGAGTGGCACAGACGAGGAAAAGCGACGGGAAAGAAGCAGGGTCGGGGTCACAGCCATAGCAATTGTCCGGTTCAGTGTCGTGTCATGATAAAGATCAGGGGTTAGCGTTGGAGATAATTAGGAGGAAAAACGAGGCGTATAAATCGCAGTTTTTACAAGGTCTCGAGCAAGAACTTAGGACACACTGATAAATCTGATTGGACGCGAAGAGGGAAAGTGATGAGTGAGAGGTGGTTCAAAAAGAGAGTGATCTGAGTGAAAATTATGGAAGGGACATGGAGAGATTTCTTCTTTTTCTACTCTTTTTCGGATGCAGCACATTGCATAATTTGCTGGGAGTGCAGCTGTGCTGGTGATGCAGTGCCCCCCTGTAGGTTGAAGCACAGGGATTTGTAATTTGGTCATGGTGCCAGCAATAGCTCGCCTGACACCGTGGGGATCTTTAACTTCTACCAACAAATGCTGATAGACAGGAGGCCCGGTTTAACGTCCATCCGAGGGATGACACACACACACACACATCGATCAATCACCCTGCCTGTGAAACACCAAGGATGACAGTTTATAGCTGTGTCGGGATTCGAACCCAGGCTAGACAGCTTTGAGGTGATGTGTATGTACCTCTACGCTATCTTGACAGACCCAGAGAAGAGTCTGATAGAAAAGAGTGCAATAATGAGGAGAAGGAATGGGAACAAAGAGTGGAATAGATATAATGGATGAGGAAGATGTGTGGGTAGATGAGAGCTGGATGTTATACTTAAGGAAGAGGAGGGAGGGATGGGGGGGAAGGGAGAGGAAAAGAGATATAGAGATATAGAGATATAGAGAAAAAGGAAGAGGAGTGGCAAGTGATGATAATGTCATGGGAGTGGAAACAAGAGTGTGACACAGAGATGAGTGTAAAGAAATCAAAGTGGAAGGAAGAGTGTGATGGAGAGATGAGTAGTGATCATAATGAAGCGAGGTATAATCAGGCAAAGCATTTCCAGCACACAGGTGACAGGTACATCACCATTGGAAGTCAGACACGCAGGTAGACAGCGAGTAACAGAACGAACATTTACCGAAACCCTTAAATCCGTGCAATTGAAGTACGAACCCCCCCCCCCCCCCCCACTGCCCACGATTCTTCCCGAGATGGTAACTTTGTCATAGTGACCAGAAATACCTTTAACTTTTAACGAAGTTATCTGTCGATCTGAACATCCAGACATTGAATTACCCTTAATGAGTGGACATGATATTTTGTAAAATCCATTCTCACCTGGACGGATGATTCAGACACAACCATGAAAATAACAAATCCATCAAACAATGGACAACATCCAAAAGCTGTTGTGATTTAGTTGTAATAATGTGCAAAGTAACTGTTGAGACGAATGAAACGGTCACGTGTTCGAGACAAGGACATGACCCTGAAGAATAAGAATATACGAGTTTACTCACCCTCTGGCTCTCTATGGGGAAGTGGGGGGGGGGGGGGGTAGGGGGGAGGGGGTAGGAGGCAACACAGAAAGAGAAGAAAGTTAAAGAACAAACAACTGGTTGTTATATATAATATAATATATCTATATATTGGTAAAATTCACGGGAAAGATTAGTGGTACGTGATCTGGAATAGTTAGTGAAATGAAACGAGTTACCCTTATCTTCACACCATATCATGGAGCACAGTGTTCCATGATGGAGGAACGACACGAGGGTGGGGTGTGGGGGGGGGGTGGACTTGGCCATCTCATCAAATGTACAGGATCCACCAACATGGTCCACGGTTGATAGATAAACCCGAGTTGGCATCAAATGAAACGGTTTCTCACCGCATGTTACCGGTCATTAACTAAAGGTGGTTGGTGGTGTAATTACATGCGGTTTCAAGTGACCACATTACCGCCCAATTCCCCCAGCACACATTAACAGGTCTCTGCTCATCGGCCCGTCGGCTCGGATGGAAAGAGAGACCCACGGGGTCCATATTTGACGTCACATGGACACGCGTCAACTCACTCCTGCTCTTCCTCAACCTCCTCTTCGAGCTCCTCCTGCACCTCCTCTTGTGCCTCGGTGTCTGACATGGCGTTGGTTCACAGGTGAGGTCGGTCTACTTCTAAGACACAAACAACCACAGAAATGGAATCTGTTGTTTTAAGATCTACAACCATAAACCACCTCCATAGTCCATTATCTCGACCATTGTTACTAAGTTACCCTTAAATCCTCTCGGTCACCTTATTCTTCCATGACACATGTTGGGTGAATAAGTGGTCATCAGTTTAATCATGTGATGAAATCATTTCAAACATATTCCATGGATAAATCCCGAGATGCTGGGGGTGGAGGGGGCATGGGGGTTAGTGAAATCTGGACACTCTTCCCACCTTCGAGCCTTCCTCCCTAACAGGAAAACGACACAGCTAGTTCTACTTGAACTACTACTAGGTTACTAACTCTTTAACGGCTCCAATTATATCCACCTTCTTGTACGGTCGGCTACGTAACGTTTTTGTCCCATGTCTTTCACGAACTGGTTGGCCAGGCCTGACGTTTGACTGAAGGCATTTCAGGCAGAAATTAGTAATTTGTTCAGGGTACCGGTGATAACTCTCCTCCGACTCTTCGCAAAACACACCGTTGGATCATCAACGTATGCTAGCAGGCTGGACGACCAGCTTTAATTGTCCATCTGAGGGTCGGCGGTACACACTTTGTGATCCAACGTCCCATCTGCGAAGCACTAATGCGACATTTTAAAGTCGGGTGCGGAATCGAACCCAGACTAGACAGCTCAGAGGTCATGTCGTCACCCGGAGGTGGGCGGTGGTTATGTTTTCACCCCTGTCTGTCTGTCTGTCTGTGACCGCTGTTTCTCGACAACCACTGGTCCGATCTAATTGAAACTTGCCAGCTATATTGCTGGGGACCTGAGGATGTGCCTTTTCAAGGTTTGATATTAATCGGACAAGTGCTTCCCAAGTTATGGCCATTTATTTACCAAACCAATGACAAGACACGGTGCTATGACGTCACAATTCTTCTTTTTTTTTTGCACGTACGGCCACGCACGTACGGGCACATACTAGTATATATAAAAAGAACATGGCAAATGATCGGTCTTTGTGGTGCTCCACAATGCAACGCCCCCTGCTTCTACCACATCAGAAAATTATCGATTTCGTCGGATCAGATACCGTGGGCAGGTATAAATCCTTGTGCAGACACCTGAGCCATCATCGGGCGTCTTGTCTAGTATCCCCGCAGTTATGAAACGTTGATAATAATTTGATCCACACTCTTGCCAAGTGAGTGGTCACGTGATTTATCATGAGCCCACACAAACGATCAGAGTAAAAATGAGAACATTGAACATCCTCGTGGTTTTTGTTCACATCCAAGACTCACGGCGAAGACCTTCTGTACATTGAGACGATCGAACTTCATCATGATTCTGATGATTCGATTCGGTCAAAGTGCGAGGAAACTTGATGATCCTGTAATTGGTCTTTAATAAAAAGATGTAAAAGGTAAAAGTTTGTTCGTTCAAGGCTATAGTTAGGTTAGTGAAAGAGAGAGGGGTCCGTGACACGCTCAAAAGGCCATGGAATTTGGGTTCCTTTCCAAGTGCTTATCCAGGAGCTGGGTTGCGATCCCATTTCCCCCCGGGAATGCTGTTCCAAGAAACTGTCCCATCCCAACTGCCCCGTCAAGTGATTGTCCAGTAAAAGTGACGCCCTCAAGGCACCGGCGAAAGTGCCCTCAGGGAAGGTCATGGCGTTTGATGAACATCGCTGAGAACGCGCCGCCCCGATGGGTCTATTTTGGACCTGAAAGAGCAACCTCGCCACAAACGCAGCTGCGCTGAAGGGTGGGGAGGGGAGGTGGAGGAGGGGTGAAGGAAGGTGTCTTGTTTCGGCGGAACTCCTCTCCCAACGTGGCCCTGTACTCCTTAGGAAGGCAGAGATGGTTGAGATGTGAACGATCAGGTTTCCTGCCTCTCGGATCGTGGGACATTGGAGCTGTTTTCGCGCTCGCTTGGCGGGTCGAACCCCCGGCAATACCTTGTATGGCCACAAGGTCTGGGGTTAAGCATTGCCCAGGGAGGAAAGGGGTGGGTGAGAGTGACAGACCCCCCCCCCCCGCTCTTCCCACCCCCACCCCCCACCGTTGGGGGTGAGATATGACTTTGATCTCAGGTCTCGTTAGACCAAAGAGGAGTCAAATCGACCCTTTTCCCCATTTATAATCACACATCCCATGATGCTCACGTTGGCATAGGCTGCGGTGATTCCCTTTCACAGGTATACACATAGTTCAGGTGTTCGTTCTCTAGCGACGATTCGATCAAAAACAAAATCTCCGAAACGTGTTCAAAATTCGCACAAGTTTTAGCAAAAGAGAGTTTTTGAAAGTTTGCAAAGTCTGGTCTGGGGAAGAGTACGGTGATCGGGGATAGAAAGGGACACACTCAAAGGGGAGGGGTGTTATGGGAACAATAGGGCACTCATGGTGAGCAGATAGAAACTGGGGAGAGAGAGTGAGTGAGTGAGTGAGTGTGAGAGTGTTCCACCCGTGAGTTCCTCTCATTTATCGGTTTAAAATTCCAAATAAGCATCCACAGATGCCACAAGGTATTACAGAGTAAGGTAACAATTTCTACCTGTTCATAAATCATTACATTTGGTTCCAGGTTCTGGGGGAAGCGCGATTGGGGGTGGGTGGGGAGCACAGAACAAGCAAGTGCAGCGAACACACAGCTCTCAGATTAAAAGACAACATATTTTGTCCTTAAGGATATAAAACTTGAACAATGAGAACACATCATCATATGGAAGTTCTGTCCGCGGTGCGGGTCCTCACCGTGACGGGTCGAGTGGCCGGGGTGAACTACGAGGAGGCGCAATGGTACTTAAACATGGCTCTCCCCCTTCGATTTCCCCCCCACCACCTCCAATTCCACTCCTTCGTCCCTCCTTCTGCGTCACCCTCCAATCTTCACCATACACGCACGCCTGCTATTCCCACTAGCGGTGACTGTGGACCCGGTCTCAAACACGATGATCCATGATGGACACAGTTCGGGCATTTGAAGGGTTGGTTTGTTTGGTGTTCCCTTCCGAAGCACTGAGCCCCCAGGTTCAATTCCCATATACTGTGCTGTGTTGCTTGTTTGAGGTTTAATGAGCTCCTTGTCCCTCTTGTGATCATGTACAAACTCCTCTATGAGCCTCAGACCGTTACCGAAGAAATAAGCACTTCAAATGGAACCCAGTAATCGTACGGAGAGACTGTGTGGACGAGCTAAGTTTTGTTATACGGTACACGAGGACGAACACTTTTTATTTCAACACATACAGTGGGGAGAACAAGTATTTGAACACTGCCGATTTTGCAGTTTTCCCACTTACAAAGCACGTAGAGGTCTGTAATTTTTATCATAGGTACACTTCAACTGTGAAAGACGGAATCTAAAACAAAAATCCTGAAAATCACATTGTACGATTTTTAAATAATTAATTTGCATTTTATTGCATGAAATAAGTATTTGATACCTTCCAACCAGTAAGAATTCTGGCTCTCACAGACCTGTTAGTTTTGTCTTTAAGAAGCCCTCCCATTCTCCACTCATTACCTGTATTAACTGCACCTGTTTGAACTCGTTATTTGCATAAAAGACAGCTGTCCACACTCAATCAATCAGACTCCAACCTCTCCACAATGGCAAGACCAGAGAGCTGTCTAAGGACATCAGGGACAAAATTGGAGACTTGCACAAGGCTGGGATGGGCTACAGGACAATAGGCAAGCAGCTTGGTGAGAAGGCAACAACTGTTGGCGCAATTATTAGAAAATGGAAGAAGTTCAAGATAACAGTCAATCTCCCTCGGTCTGGGCTCCATGCAAGATCTCACGTCGTGGAGCCTCAATGATCATGAGAAAGGTGAGGGATCAGCTCAGAACTACACGGCAGACCTGGTCAATGACCTGAAGAGAGCTGGACCACAGTACCAAGGAAAACAATAAGTAACACACTACGCCGTCATGGATTAAAATCCTGCAGCGCACGCAAGGTCCCTCTGCTCAAGCCAGCGCATGTCCAGGCCTGTCTGAAGTTTGCCAATGACCATCTGGATGATCCAAAGGAGGAATGGAGAAGGTCATGTGTCTGATGAGACCAAAATAGAGCTTTTTGGTTTAAACTCCACTCGCGTGTTTGGAGGAAGAAGAAGGATGAGTACAACCCCAAGACACCATCCCAACCGTGAAGCATGGAGTGAAACATCATTCTTTGGGGATGCTTTTCTGCAAAGGGACAGGACGACTGCACCGTATTGAGGGGGATGGATGGGGCCATGTATCGTGAGATCTTGGCCAACAACCTCCTTCCCTCAACAAGAGCATTGAAGATGGGGCGTGGCTGGGTCTTCCAGCATGACAACGACCCAAAACACACAACCAGGGCAACTCAGGAGTGGCTCCGTAAGAAGCATCTCAAGGTCCTGGAGTGGCCTAGCCAGTCTCCAGACCTGAACCCAATAGAAAATCTTTGGAGGGAGCTGAAAGTCTGTGTTGCCAGCGACAGCCCCGAAACCTGAAGGATCTGGAGAAGATCTGTATGGAGGAGTGGGCCAAAATCCCTGCTGCAGTCTGTGCAAACCTGGTTAAGAACTACAGGAAACGTCTGATCTCTGTAATTGCAACAAAGGTTTCTGTACCAAATATTAAGTTCTGTTTTTCTGATGTATCAAATACTTATTTCATGCAATAAAATGCAAATTAATTATTTAAAAATCATACAATTGTGATTTTCAGGATTTTGTTTTAGATTCCGTCTTTCACAGTTGAAGTGTACCTATGATAAAAATTACAGACCTCTACGTGCTTTGTAAGTGGAAAAACCTGCAAACCGGCAGTGTATCAAATACTTGTTCTCCCCACTGTAATAGTTTCAGGAATTGAAGGCAATTAATTGGAGATAACACTTGCAAACTGTTTCATCCATCACGAAAAAGTGTGTTGGTCGCTTCTATCTCCACACGTGGGTGAGTTTCAGAAGGTGGAACGGAGTCCTCGCACATCTCAAAATGTCCACCTGTATTAGAGTCATTGGGTGTTATCTACATATGTGGGTTTGAGAAGGTGGAACGGAGTCCTCCCAGGTCTTGAAGTATCCACCTCCATTTTGGTAAGGGATCACGATTCATTGACCAAACTGTGAAGTTCTTGTCTTGGGGATTGCAATGCATCGACTGGAACTGATAGGGATGGTTATGAGACGTGTGTTGGTCCCCATGGGTCTGAAACTGTGAACCAGGATAGCACTAAGTAACTTGACTTTGCAAGAAGTCATGGACTTAGGGTGGCTGGTTCATGGTTTCAGTGCCCACAGTTTCATCACTGGACTTGGTATTCCAACACTGGTGGCATGGCAAAGGAGATTGACCACGTGCTTGGAGGATGTTCCAGAAATGTAGGGTCTACTGGAGTGCTCAGTTCCTCAATACCGATGACAAGCTTGTTGTAGCAACTCTTGAAGTTGCAGTTTAAATCCAGGAGAATGGTGCAATCCCAGGTTAGGCTGGATGTTGGCAAGCTCTATGATGAGAGGGTAGCCGAGGAGTTTGCGAACAAGCTAAGTGGGGATATGGGAGTCTAGGTGTTTTGGGAGATCCTGAAGAGACGTGGAGTACCTCCAAGACTATCATCCTTGATGTTGCCGGCGGTTGTCTTGGAACTCACCATTCGGCAAAGAAGAAATTTGTCTCCCATGGGACACTGGATACCATTGACCAGAGTCGCAGGGCCAGGCTTAATGGCAGAACTGAGCTGTTCAGGGAGTTGAGACGTAAAACTTTACGTGCGCTAAGGGTGGACAAGGAGGCCTATGTGCTGGAAACTGCGAGGGGGTAGGGCATCACCGGTGGTCAAGTGATTCTCATCCTGCTAAAGGGAATTCGCGCATTGCGTTCGTCCAAGCCCGTCCGTCGATGTACTGCAGTTTGAGCCGAGGGTAGTGGGCTCTTGACAGAGGAGTCCGGAGTGAAGCCCCACTGGGCCGCCTACTTTGAGCGGCTATACCAGGCTGATACATCAGCTATCGAGTTGTATATCAGGGATGCTACTATCCCTATTGCTGACCCTCCAATCAACTGTGATCCACCTTAGTGTGTGGAAACAGGCTGCGGTGAACCGGTTGAAATGGATAAAGCTCCAGCGATCTGTGGCATCCATGCTGAACTTCTCAAGGCTGGTGGAATTACTGTACTCATGTCGTCGCATGCAGTTCTGTGCTCTGCCTGGAACCCAGGCATCATCCCAACTGACTGGAAGAGGGGCCTTGTTGTCCCTCTCTGGATAGGGAAGGGTCATCGCCAAGACTGCAACAACTACCGAGGGGTGACGCTGCTCTCAGTCCCGGGTAAGGTCTTTGCTCGGATAATTGTTGATGGGGTTCGCCACCATCTGCTTGTGCACCAGCGCCCAGAGCAGTCAGGTTTAACACCAAGGAGCTGAACAATTGACTGTATCCTTGCTCTTTCGGTCCTCATCAAATGCAGACGTCAGTTTCAGCAGGGTATACTCACAGCCTCTGTTGATCTCTACAAAGCGTTCGATTCAGTAAATTGCGATGCCCTCTGGAGGATTCTTCGTCTTCATAGGGTACCACCAAAACATGAATCTGATGTCTGAACTATACTCTGGTACTTAGAGTGCTGTGACATCTGATGTATAGTGGTTCCATCTCCGGCTTATCTCCAGCTGTTACTGGAGTTTGTCAGGTGTTTTCAGTGTCTGTATGGACTGGATTCTGGGGAGGATGTCGGAGAGATCAAGCTACCGTGCATTGTTTGGGAGTATCAAGATCTCTGACCTTCATTTCGCAGATGATGCAGCCATCTTTGTCGAAACTCTGGATATCCTGATATCCTCTGGGCCTTCACAGTGCCGAATGAGGATTCAGAGCTGCTGGGATTATGGGTCTCTTGGGTCAAAATAAGATCCAGGCTTGCAATGACATATTGTATGTTGCTATTTTGTCTGTTCCTGTTTGTAGCGAGAATGTTGAGGTCACGGAGATTCACTTACCTTGGCAGTGAGATTCATGTCTCCGCATGTTGTGCACCAGAGGTCGATAGACGTCTGGGTCAGGCCTATGGAGTCATAGATTCATTGGACCATGGGGGTGTGGCACTATCGGAAGCTATGCAGGAAGACAAAAGGCTGAGCCTTTCAGTCCTTGTTGCTTCCAGTCATGCTCCACAGATGTGAGACTAGGACTTGACAATAGACTAGACTGAGAACTTAATTCTTTGGTACCAGGTCTCTTCGGAGAATCCTTGCTATCGCTGGTCAGACTTTGTGCCAACAGCGGTTGCTGAGAGAGACTCGGATGAGATTTGTACCTGCATGGTCCGTGAGCGTCAGTTGCGGCTGTAGACATGTGGCTCGTTTTCCTGATGCCGATCCTGCTCACCAGATTCTCTCAGCAGGGAGTCTCGTGAGTGGAGGAGGCCAATGGGCCGACCACGTGCCTCGTGTTGCAGCAGGTTGACCGGCACTCAAGGAGATGGGATGGCCAGCATCTGCCTGGGGATGGCCAGACTGAGGCCCCTGGGAGTACCGGTGGAAAGTGGACGCGCGACGCGTTCTGGCACATGCTCCCATACCTGACCTGAACAGCTGAAACCCTTTAAACTACAGTAGAAGAGCACTCGTAGAGCGCATATCTTCCCATGTAATGCCTGATACACGAGAACAATATCAGGCCCAATATAATTTTGAAACATCATGCTATACTCTATATCGCTTTTGGCGCTATCTCTCACTGGTGAAGAGGAGGAGGAGATTGGACCATACTCTGTGAAGAGCGTTGGTGCTCCTAAGCAGTCTCCTTGGCTATTCGCAATCCTGGACGGTCGCCACTCCGACACAGATACCAGCATGCTGGCATTCATTTGCCGCCTTAGAAGGATGACAGGCCGAGTTAACCCCACCTGGTATTAATTTAACAGCTGAGCGGGATTTGAACTCAGGACCCTCGATCCAAAGCCCCCACCCTGACCATTAAGCCAACACCAGCATAATTGGTGAAGAATCACTTTAAAAATAAAGTAATTCTCATATCCGGATTTGGACCTTCACCAAAATCAAATCAATTTGTCCTTGTCACACACCCAACATGTCCACCAAGTTTCGTCCGAATCCATCCACAACCTTTTGAAATATGCTATATATTGTTTTTGGCCCTATCTCTCAACGGTGAAGAATCACTTTAAAAATGAAGTAATTCTCATATCTGGATTCGGATCTTCACCAAAATGGAATCGCTTCTTCCTTGTCACACACCCAACATGTCCACCA
>CM068957.1:20139388-20150865 GCA_035128595.1 Eptatretus atami
CTCTTTCTTATTCATGTTCTCAACTTGCCCCACCCCAAACCCCATGTCCTCAACCCACCCTCCCAACACCTTGACCTATCTCTCCCAACTCTCTTCCTCTCACCCCCAACTCTCAGTCCTCCCCTCTCCCTTTCTTAAAAATATTCCTGTTCCAATTTGTGAAGAACAAAGTTAATATTAAATTCACAATTTCACGATTCTTCAGTAAAATTGTGGTTTAGTAAATGATAAAAAAGCACATACAGTATAAGGTCATTGGTAATGGAAAAACAATATAAAACCTGAACTCCTCAGACAAAGACCTTTATAATGACATGGGTTTTATAGTCCCTAGTCGAGTAGTTGAAGAGAAAATGGTCTGAAAGACAAACAGAATAAGGCTTTTATTGCATGATTATTGATAATTTCAAGATAGCTTTGTGACAACTTCCCTCCTTATTACATGCATTACAGCATCGGTGGTCTAAAGAGCAAGGGACAGTGACCAAACGAGCAATTATCAGTGACCTAACGAGCAATTACCAGTGACCTAGAGAGCCAGGATCCGTGGTGTAATGAGAAATCAAGGTGGTTTTCAATTGAAGGGCGTGGTACCCCATGGTTTATTCCACCTTAAGATCACGAGTGGGAACCCGAACCCTCTCCCGAGCTGGGTTGTCTCGTCCCTCCACGCGCTAATTTTAAAGCGATCGTGCAGAGCGACCTGGAGAGAGAGAGAGAGAGCAGAGAGAAGAGAGAGAGAGAGAGAGGAGACGAGAGAGAGAGAGAAGAGAGAGAGAGAGAGAGAGAGAGATGAAGGACATGCAGCGGCCAGCGACGAACAGCCATGCAAAGCTGAGCGTGGGGGGCGCGGGTCGCAGGTGCAACGCGTCGCGGATGGCGCGGATCTTGGTCCAGCCCCGCCTGGCTCCAGCACCGCTCGCTCATCCCATTCGCGCATTTTGGTCGCTGGTAATCAGCATAGGATACGTTTGTTGCAGGAGTCAGCGTTTGTGTGTGACTTTCCGGGAACCGAAGCGGTATATCAAAGCTGGCAATGTATAAGAACATACCTGTGAGCATCTCCTGATGTGCTGCGTCCAATATAAAGTAGGTTCCATTTGTCAAAACTCCTCCAAAAAAAAGATAGGCATCCATTACAGTGTAAACCTTCTTTTTGAACATTTGGCACAAATCCACCAATAACAACTTTTTGCTTTCTCTCCACACTTTATTGATAATTGCTTGCATTAAAAAAAAAAATTCAGGTAAAAGCGCATCTATTTGGCCTCGGTAGTTTTAATTGACAAAAGCATCTCTGTTGATATCGTTTGCTGCCCCAAAACGCCTCATGATCCAGTCCCCTTTATCCGAACACGTCCTGCATCCCACACCTTCGCCCGTGCCTTTAAAACCCAAAGACATTCATTTGTAAGCAGCTGTGGAGCTTGCCTAAAAAGTGCAGTACGATATTTAAAGGGGATAAGAAAAAATGTAAAAAATAGAATCATAACCGAAAACGAACATCAATTATTGCTCCTTGGCTTCCAATCTCGTCCTCGACCATTTCTTTGTGGATTCTCCATCGCAGAGCCCACAGCGATCTCACGGCGGTGCAGGATATATATATATATATCATATTGCGCATTCTGTACCAAACCCTTGTTCACAAAGCACGTTGGAAATTGATGAAGGCAACAAAAACATTCTGATATTGATGTTTGTAGATAAGTGTGGTGAAAACCTGCCATGATAAATGTCCTAATACCGTACTGTAATTATATATAATATATATATATATTTCAAACAATCCATCGGCGATTTGTGTCTGCACGATCCCACCTATCCATATCAATTATAAATCCTTGCGATTTAAACTGTGTGCTTGATGCCTTCCATAAGTAGTCTGCAAAGAACGATGAAGACCAGAATAACACGTGAAAGTAAAAGTGAAGAAGTAGAAGAAAATAAATCCTCACAAGCAAACCAACATCCAAAGTGTGTTCAATTAACTGAGATATATTATTGTGCTGCGAATGCATCATTGCCTCCATCATTAGCCTCATCTTTTTGGGCCTCTCGCGATCGCTGTTCGCAGGGGTTTCTACGAGTAGTTTGGCCAAGAGAGTACAAAATAAGGCCTCGGCGTATCTGCTTCAAAGGCAGTTGTGTCTACCCAAAAAGCCATACAGACAAATATCACCTTTCAACCCAAATCAAAATAAAAATCATCAAAAACCTTCCAATCCGTTTCCTAAACACCTCCAGGACAACCACTCAAATTACTGTACTCGTTACCATCCTTCATTTCAGTAGGAATAATCAGACCCTCTTTTGGTGGTCAAAAGCTTGTTAGAGAAAAAAAAATAAGAGAAAAACAACTAAAATGCCCAAGAACCGGGTCTGGACAGCCAATGGACAACGATGGGACCAACAGAGAGCTTCCGTGCAGTCAGGTTTCCATTTTGTCAATCAACCCTAACCCATCTATCGCGTTTCCATCGCGTGATCACTAAAATGCTTATCGGGTGTGGTTTGTTGCAATTGAACGGAATGTTATGCATCGCTGCTGTGCAATGTGGTTATTATGAAAAAATAAATTAAATTTATATTCTTTTACATATTTCTAGGAAACATTTTATGGAAATTGAACCATTTGTGTAAGGTTGGATAACGACCAATGCTTGTAACTCGTCTAATCACAATGGTTTCTTGTTAAACAATTTGAACAGCAGATTCTTACATTATCAAATAAACGGATGTGCTCAAAAGTCGTTTTGTGAGTGCGTGACATAAAGGAGCAAACAGACAGAATGCTTACAGGTACATGACACAGGTGTAAAAACAAACTGACAGAATGCTTACAGGAACATGAACAGACGTACAAAAAAAACAGACAGAATGCTTACAGGTGCATGACACAGGTGTACAAAGAAACTGTAATAATGCACATCAGTATATTAACAGGTGCACAGAAACTAAACAGCCAGAATGCTCACAGGTATGTGAATAGGTGTGAAAAGAAACAAATAAAACAAGGCAAAAGCATACATGTACATGTACCTGGACACAAATAAATGAAGTGAGAATGCATGCAGGTAAAATGAACATGTATACAGGTAAACAAACATCGGCAGCATGCATGATGTACTCTTTGCAGAGTGTTGGTGCTGCCGTAGCTGTTTCTTGGAACCAGTTATACTAGGTGGTTTGCCATTGCTGTAATTAGGGCAGAAATTTGGAATTTGTTCAGGGTGTCGGCGATAGCTCACCTCCTCTTCGCAAAAGACATCGTAAGATGTTTAACGTCCATCAACTAATGCGAGCAGATGGGACATCCAGTTTAACGTCCATCCGAGGGACAGCACACACATTGATGAATCACAGTTTATACCTGGGTTGGGATTTGAACAGCTTAGAGGTGAGTGTGCGTTCCTGTAGAGGCCACCCTGTGAGTCCTCAGAATGCATACAGGTGCACAAACAAATAAACAAACAAAGCCAGAATGCATACAGGTGCACAAACAAACAAACAAACAAAGCCAGAATACATTTAGAGATACATGAACAGGTGCACAATATCAAAATGAAGGCGTTTCTCAATGCACAGGATTTAAACGAATGTGAAACGTTTCACAAGAAAGGCGTCTCGAATCGATCCGTTCGACTCCATTTCGAAAGCGATGGCCGGACTCGCTCGAACACAGCTCCGTGTTGTCCATTAGAGGACTCAAACGAGCCCACCGAAGCGTCTCAGCGCAGCAGGGACTCACGTATCAACGATTAACCACTTCATTACCCGCTTGCCTTTTTGTTAGAATCAAAACAAATACTTTTGACAATTATTGGTTGAACTCAAGTAAAGGGAAAACAAAATTAAAAAAAATAAAAATAAAAAAATAACTAAGGGGATACGTTTCGGGAATTCCTGGATTAAATGTCGAATTCCAAATAAATCTCACGTTTGCTTTGTATATCGTTAATGCCGAAATACATGTAAATGTTGCATTCCATTCCATATGGCTTCACAGCATTGAAAAGCAAATACGTGAACATGACATTTGGGCATTGACGCGGTGATACCAAAATATATAGCATGGCAGTTAAATATAGTGCTTGTAATATACACTGTTTGTATAAAGCCATTATATAAATGCTTTTTTTTTTCTTTCTAAAAACCCATATAAATAGCGACTGGTCGCGGCTGGAAACCAGAATCTCAGTTGCAGTCGCTCGTTTTACGACTCGTTCTCATATTGATCCAGACCTACAAAGGGAGACAGGGAGGGACAATGAGGACCGATTGCGTAAAAATACGGACAACCCATCATCAACGATGAGGAAGAAGATCGTTATATTTTCCATCAGCATGGTATCCGATGTGTCGACAAGGACAAAGAAATACCATACAAAATGACATGACAATAATAAATAAATAAACAAGACAAAGCATTGAGGCCTTTACACGTTGCACAGAGCTCACGGCGACTGGCCAGGTATTACCAACCGAAAACAGACAATTGAATAACAATAGAAACTGACAAACTGAACACGATGTAACTGAGAAACACTCAAATTATGAAATGCACTTGAAAGAAAAATTAAATATTACCGACAAAAAGTTCTATTTCCATCTGGAAAGACAATTAAAAGACTCCAAAACAAATGTCACTGTCAGTAAATTTGGATCAGCTGATCAGCTCACGATTTTATTGTTTATACCTCAACAATCAGTCCTTCAAAAACCTCGACAAGGAACGAGGAAGAGCAGTGGACAAAGGGATGAGGAAGAGTAGTCGATGAAGGGATGGATAAAGAATGAGCAAGAGTAGTGGATAAAGTTATGAATAAAGAATGAGGAAGAGTAGTGGATGAAAGGATGGATAAAGAATGAGGAAGAGCAGTGGATAAAGGGATGGATAAAGAATGAGGAAGAGTAGTGGATGAACAGATGGATAAAGAACGAGGAAGAGTAGAGTATGATGGGATGGATGAACAAAACTAATAAGAGGTGAAGGAAATGAAGAGGAGTGAATACAGCCACTACTTGTGAAGTCGTTTTCTGCTGAGCTTAGAGGAAAAGTTCAGGACATTCGAACCCTGAAATAAGAGCCAATGGTGACCAGTCAGAGACAAAACTGTCTGTCTATTTACAGGCCATGGGTGGGTGTCTTAAGGAACTGAATGTAAGACTCGCATCGTTCATGATCTGCTTCACTTCAAGTGATGGTTTAATCCCCATTTCCCTGTATTTAGAGTGGAACGATAACACATCTATTCGCATGATCATCAGATCCTAATTTGCAATCCACCTGGAAGGGAAAAGTAGATTAGAATGTGCCAAACTAGTTACAGCAGTACTGTGTGAGTGGAACAAGATACCAAGACATTCGGAAATTTTCTGATGCTGTTTCAACTCTCTGATGATCTTTGACCTGTTTGTCTTTACTTGGAGACATTCAGGTGTACGTGTACAATTTACAACCTTAAGGCCCAATGTTGTTGCATCTACACTGTATGTGTCCATCATGTGCGTGTTCTTGATTTTGATTGCACTCGTATAACAGAGAGATCGATCAATTAAAAGCGAAATTATCAAATTTACGCTTGGCCTCATAACCTATGCCACCGAAGGTGAACGGAGGTTGTGGTTTCATACCTGCTTGATTGATTGTTTAACTTTGAGCAGGATATCTCAAAGATTTATGGACAGATTCAGACGAAATTTGGTGGAGATGTTCGGTGTGTGACAAGGACGAATCAATTCGATTTTGGTGAAGATCCGGATCTTCCGGATTTTTTTTTGGTGAAGATTTTGAAGATTTTGATTTTGGTGAAGATCCGGATCTGGATACTGGAATTTTTTAATTTTTAAGTAATTCTTCACCATTGAGAGATGGGGCCAAAAACCACACGTAGCATGATATATCAAAACGTTGTTGACGAGTTATGACAAAACTTGGATGAGTAGGTTAGGTGACAAGAACAAGCTAATTCGATTTTGGTTTAGGTCCGAATCCCGATCCGGCCTGTCAGTGGGATACAGAATGTAAACTGTTCAGCCTGGTAGAGCTGTGCGCTCCACCGAGTGCTGTTCTCGTCTTTCCTATACAGGGTGTCCCAAAAGTCTGGATCCATAGGCAAAAATTTGTTTGAAAGTTTTATTGCAGTAAATGATCAAATTGACGGCCTTGGACTTCGCGACACTTGTTTATACGCAGAATACAAGAATGTTGAACATTTCTGAACCTAGAACGTTCAAACACTTTAATAGTGGCATGTGTTATTGGATGCTTATCAGGATACTTTCTATTGAATTCGGCAGCAACACCTCTAAGTGAAGAATCCTGTCTTGCGTACATGAGAATGAGTTCAATTCGATCTTCTATTGTTAGTTTCGAAGCCATCTTGAATCTGAAAGAAAAAGAAAAAGATCAAATTGTATATTAGGAAAAATGCCTATGGATCCAGACTTTTGGGACACCCTGTATATTTTTTGTCTCTGGTGCTCACTTGTATTCCCTTGATGTGAAATGAGACGAGCAGTAGTTCCTGTTTCGTCGATGTCCACTCGTAGTTTCATGTGCTTTGGAGCCTATTTGAGCGGTCTTCAGCTAACTGCAGATAGATGGTCATGTAAGGAAAGTGGTTTATCAAGGTGTGCATCTGTTGATCTGGTCTGTCATGGAACACATCTATTGATCTGGTCTGTCATGGTACACCTGTTGATCTGGTTTGTCATGGTCGCATCTGGTTGATCTATCTTGTCATGTTTGGATTCTGGTTGATCTATCTTGTCATGTTTGCATCTGTTGATCTATCTTTGTCGATGTTTGCTCTGTTATCTATCTTTCATTGCTTTGCAGCTGTGACTCTATTTGTCATGTTTGCAGTGCATTGATCTATTTGTGGTTCGAATGTGTCTGCATCTGTTGATCTATCCTGTCATGTTAGATCTGATTGATCTATTTGTCATGTTTGCATCTCTGTATCTAGCTTGTCATGTTGATTGTTATCTGGATATGTTGGTACACCATCTGGTGATTCGGTATGTTGTTGGTACACTCTGTTGATTAGTCTTGTCATGGACCATCTATGTGATCTATCTTAGGCGTTACTTGTTGATCTGCTTGTCATGTTCGCATCTGTTGATGTCTTGTTATGTTTGTGGTACAATCTTTGATCTATCTGTTATTTCATCTGTTGATCTACTTGTCATGTTTGCATCTGTTGATCTAGCTCTGTCATGTTCGCATCTTTGATCTGGTACTGTTGTTGGTAACACACTCTGGTGATCTGGTATGTTGCTGGTCACATCTGTTGATCTGCTTGTGGTGCACATCTGTTGATCTCTCTGGTTGTTGCATCTGTTGATCTATCTTGTCATGTTGCATCTGTTGATCTATCTTGTCATGTTTGCAATCTGTTGATCTAGCTTGTCATGTTCGCATCTGTTGCATCTGGTATGTTGTGGTACACATCTGTTGATCTGGTATCGTTGTGTACACATCTGTTGACTAGTCTGTGGTGACATCGTGATCTATCTTGTCATTTGCATCTTATCTAGCTTGTCATGTTCGCATCTGTTGATCCTGTTATGTTGTGGTACACATCTGTTGATCTTCTTGTTCATGTTGTACATCTGTTGATCTAGCTTGTCTGTGAGTCTGTTGATTATGTGTCTGTCTCTTGTCATCTGTTGATCTGGTATGTTGTGTTACACATCTGTTGATCTGTGTGGTTCTGTGGGTACATTCTGCTTTGAATTATGCTTGTGGTGCACATCTGTCTGATCTATTTGTCATGTGTGCATCTGTATTCTAGCTTTCATGTTCGCATCTGTTGATTGGTATTGTTTGTACACATCTGTTAATCTAGTTGTGGTGACATCTTTGATCTAGCTTGTCATGTTCGCATCTGTTGATCTGGTATGTTGTGGTACACATCTGGTGATCTGGTCTGTCATGGTCACATCTGTTGACCTGGTTTGTGAACTTGAAAGTTGTGGTCGCATCTGGTGATCTAGCTCTGCTGATCTGGTTGCATCTGCTGGTTGCATGCTGCTGATCTGGTTTGTTGTGGTCGCATCTGGTGATCTAGCTCGTCATGGTTGCATGCTGCTGATCTGGTTTGTTGTGGTACACATCTGTTCATCTGGTTTATTGTGATACACATCTGTTGATAAGACCTCTCGTGGTTGCCTTGACCTGGGTTGTCATGGTACACATCTGTTGACCCGGTTTGCTGTACACATCTGTTGATCTGACTGGTTGTGGTCACATCTGTTTAACTGGTTTGTTGTGGTACACATGTGTTGATCTGTTTTTTCATGGTACGCATCTGTTTATCTTCGTACACATCTAGGTCTGGTTTGTTGTGGTACGAATGTGTTGCTCAGCTTTGCCATATGCAGCTGTTGATCTGGTATGTTGTGGTACACATCTGTTGATCTAGCTTGTTGTGGTGCACATCTGTTGATTTAGCTTGTCATGTTGGCATCTGTGGATCTGGTTTGTTGTACACATCTGGTGATCTGTTATGTTGTGGTACACATCTGTTGATCTGGTGTGTTGTGGTTCACATCTGTTGATCTAGCTTGCCATGTTCGCATCTGTTGATCTGGTTTGTTGTGGAACACATCTGGTGATCTGGTATGTTGTGGTACACATCTGTAGATCGAGCTTGTCATGGTCACATCTGTTGATTTGGTATATTGTGGTACAAATCTGTTGATCTGGTTTGTCATGGTCACATCTGTTGATCTGGTTTGTTGTACAAATCTGTTGATCTGGTTTGTCATGGTCACATCTGTTGACCTGGTCTGTGCTACACAACTGTTGATCTGCTTCGTTGTGGTACACATCTGTTGATCTAGTTTGTTGTGGCTGCATCTGGTGATCTAGCTCGTTATGGTTGCATCTGTTGATCTGGTTTGTTGTGGTACACATCTGTTCATTGTGATACACATCTGTTGATCTGACCTGTTGTGGTTGCATTGACCTGGTTTATCGTGGTACACATCTGTTGACCCAGTTTGTTGTACACATCTGTTGATCTGACTGGTTGTGGTCACATCTGTTGATCTGGTTTGTTGTGGTACACATGTGTTGATCTGACATGTCGTGGTTGCGTCTGTTGTCCTGGTATGTTGTGGTACACATCTGTTGATCTAGCTTGTTGTGGTGCACATCTGTTGATCAAGCTAGTCATGTTCGCATCTGTTGATCTGGTATGTTGTGGTCACTTCTGTTGACCTGGTTTGTGGTACACAACTGTTGACCTGCTTTGTTGTGGTACACATATGTTGATCTGGTTTGTTGTGGTCACATCTGGTGATCTAGCTCGTCTTGGTTGCATCTGTTGACCTGCTTTGTTGTGGTACACATCTGTTGAGCTGACTGGTTGTGGTCACATCTGTTGATATGGTTTGTTGTGGTACACATGTGTTGATCTGTTTTTTCATGGTACACATCTGTTTTTCTTCCTACACCTCTAGGTCTGGTTTGTTGTGGTACACATGTGTTGATGTTTTTTCATGGTACACATCTGTTTATCTTCCTACACCTCTAGGTCGGGTTTGTCGTGGTACGAATCTGTTGCTCAGCTTTGCCATGGTATGCATCTGTTGAACTGGTTTGTTGTGGTACAAATTTGTTGATCTGGTTTGTCATGGTCACATCTGTTGACCTGGTTTGTGGTACACAACTGTTGACCTGCTTTGTTGTGGTACACATCTGTTGATTCTGGTTTGTTGTGTCACATCTGGTGATCTAGCTCGTCTTGGTTGATCTGTTGATCTGCTTTGTTGTGGTACACATCTGTTGATCTGACTGGTTGTGGTCACATCTGTTGATTATGGTTTGTTGTGGTACACATGTGTTGATCTGTTTTTTCATGGTACACATCTGTTTATCTTCCTACACCTCTAGGTCTGGTTGTCGTGGTACGAATCTGTTGCTCAGCTTTGCCATTGCGTATGCATCTGTTGATCTGGTTTGTCTCTGTAGGTAAGCATCTGTTGATGTTTCCCAGATCACAAAATGTTGAACAGACCAGGCTGATCACATCAATCAGAGGCCATGTGCAATGAATGGTAAATGTTGTGATAACTTTGGTCCTGAACAGCCGGTGGAGGTTTAAGGAATGGAGCGAGGCTTTTACCACAACAATCGAGCCCCCTCAATAAGCATTATATTTACTCATTGATAGCAGGTGCGACTGGTCCAGTTACGGGACTTTTTCACTCTGTGTCATCGATGTTTTGCATTATGTCAAAACCTTTACCTACTGTAAGTTATCTTTAATGTATTGGGCTGGCAATAATGTATCTTTAATGTATGGGGCTCACATACTGGTTGTTAGACCCTACAGGATTGCAAGTGCCAGCCAGGTTTTGAGGAAGCTATGTCTGATCCGTCAAACTTGAAATAAACTTGCTTCCCTCAAAGTTTGTTGCGGCAGAGTCACTGCAAACTGGGTGGGAAGTGCGAGTGTCTTCCTAAGGGCATGTTGAAGAATGTTCCGAGGTAGGTGGCAGCGCTCAGTGAGTGTGTACTGCAAACCTAAGATTGTGTCTTTGGCACTTTGCACTCTTTTCTCTCTCTGAATAGGAAAAGGTGGTAACACTGAATGTATAATTTATATTCTGGCAATATTGGATGAATTGTCCTGGAGGCCTCCTCAAGATAGGGTTGGGATGCGTCAGCATATGAAAATGAGAGCTACCAACATTTGTCACGACCGATGTCACTCAACAATGATGCAAGAGGGTGTGCCATCTTAGCTTTTGTTTAATTTCTCTGTGAATCGAATGCAATCAAAACAAGAACACGGGCAGTTGTTTTCTCTTATTGCAATACAGTGCCCAGGAGGACACTAACCTGCACCGTCACATGTAATCTGGGAGCTAACAGAGATTTATATTGCATCTCGAGTACAAAAGGTTTGAGAGCTAAACTCATCAGATGGTGGGATGTGGACCTCCGAATGACTATTCTTAAGTTTTCCAATTGATGCATTAAGTAGGGGGCGCTGCTTGAAGTACCCCCCCCCCACAAAGTCAGTTTAAATTACATTTTTGAGTACAGCTAGTGCCGTAAGTTTCATTTGGCACTGATTACAGATGTGCCATTCTAAGTGACGAATTTGGTGCAAACCCATTTCCTAAAAGGGGGCGCTACTTTCACATTTAAATAACATTTTGAGTACATTAATGAAACTTTGTGGAAATATTCTTCAGACCTTCCTGATGAAGGATCAGTAGTTCTTAAACGTGACACTTTTGGTGCAAAACTCATTTAAGAAGAGGTCACAGGCAAATACCTGTTTCCAGGAAATTAAGATCAATAGAGAGCAGGTCATGGTGAAACAAAGATCATTTCATATCGAATATTTATATTGTTCCTTGTAATTAAACCAGTAAAATGTGTAAGATTCCATCAGATATCAAATTTTGCATTACATTCTAAATTTAAAGAAAATTATGGTAAATTATGGTTG
>CM068957.1:20159025-20184087 GCA_035128595.1 Eptatretus atami
ACAGTATATATGTATATATATATATATATGTGATCCTGGGGTGCCAGCCCAAAGGGGAGAGCAATACTTGACACAGAAATGGGCCTTGTAGATTGTGAGTAGTTCTGATTTTTCAAAGAATGATTTGGAACGATGGAGGATACCAAGTTTATGGCTGGCTTTGGAGGCCATTTTAGCTATTTGGTTAGCCCAGGAGAAGTCACAACTGTTGGTGATGCTGAGACGTTCAACAGACCGATCTTCTTCCAGTGGCTGACCATAGAAAGAGACAGGTGAGTTCATTTGATAATCCTTCTGGAGCAAGAGGATGAGACTGAGATTTTCCTGACTTGAAAGTCGAGTTCCTTTTATTGGACCAAGGTTTCATCAATTCTCCATCGGCAGAGAGAAACACAGCTGCTGTCTACCTGTCAATGGTATGGGGGCACAACAATGGCACGACATAATGTGGAGTCATTTTGCAGAAATGACGACAGCATTTTCCGGAGCTTCGCTGATGTCGCTAATGTAGATGAGGAACAAGACTAGGCCCAAGAAAATGCCTTGGGTACTCCAGCCATCACTCTGAGAGAAGAGGAGAGGATTCCATTGATAGCAAGGCATTGGCAGCATGTGTGTAGGAAGTCAGAAAGCCAGGTATGAATGCAGACTGGTATGCCACAGAGAGTAAGCTTGGCAAGCAAAGCAGGATACTAGACCGTCAAATGCCTGATATGGCATATATACAGGAAGATGGCCCTGATCTCTTGTTTGAGATTTCGGACCTCCAACCATTGGAGAGAGAGAGAGAAAGGAAGAAGAGGAAGCAGCAGAAGCACGTCAAGAGTCGAGTAACCAAGATGGACGCCAATGTGGTGGTTAGAGATCAGGCCATTTGAAAAGAGAAAGTGTCGATATCAACTGCAATGATGGATTCCAGGACATTGCTTATGAATGGAGGTGAGCTTCAGGTCGGAAAGGTACAAAAGTCGAGTAGGTAATGGGTATGAGGGGTAAGATGGGGCAGAGCGGGTGGGTTGTGTACGTGGGATTTAGAGGCACTATTAATATTTTCTACCAAGCCCTTCTGTCACCTTCCTTAGAATGATTTATTGCATATAGTCCCAACCCTGTTCATCACCCTTGCTATGCACAGTGCAGTTCTGGTACAACCACATCATAAAATAAATCTCATTACTTCAACAATATCAGTTAAACGTCCACACTCGCATCCGAGCTGTTTAGCTTTGGTTGGAATCTTGACCCAGCTATAAACTGCCATGCTGATGTTTCGCAGGCAAGGTGATTCATCAGTGTGTGTACCGTCTCGGATGGACGTTAAACTGGGCGGCCTGTCTGCCAGAGTTAGTTGGTGGACGTCAAAGATCCCCACAGCGTCCTTCATGAAGAGTAGGTGAGTTATCGCCGGCACTGTGAACAAATTATACATTTGCTTCGAGGGAGAGTAAAGCCCTAAATGACAGCACCTTGCGATCCTTTATGCCAGATAACTCCATCCATTTTATTCTTATATTTTCATTCCCTTGCGCCACCAATGCAGACCTCTACTTTTGTGCTGCAATTACCAACTACAAATTTCAAATTCCTGCTCTAACCTAGAGGGGGCACTGCATCAGCAGCAATTCGCCACGCCCCCAGCAAATGATGGAATCCACAGGGGACACGAAAAAAAGAAGTAAAATGTTCATTTTGATCATCCAGCATCTGCAAATTCAGAAACCTTTCAAAGCAAGCATCTTGAATGTGGTGTTTGTGAATGCGAGCGGTGCATGAGAAAGGCCCAGTCCAGTATCCATGGCTTTTACGGTGCAATCTTTCCTAATTATACGTTTGTTCATCATGCTGCTATAAATGCTCCTTCTTGCACTTTTATTTGTTGCCTAGTAATGTTGTAAGTTACGGCCTCGCATTTTGTGCATTCGTTTGATCGTTTCAAAAATTGAACCAATGAGATGCGGCTCCGTATAATGCAGACAATGTTACGGTTTGAATGCATTAACATTTATTTTTTGCTTCTAACTGTATAATAAACAATGATGACATAAAAAAAAACAGAATACGAAGCAATTATTTGTCCCTTTCTGGCAACTGATGCTCCTTCACTGTAAGATGGGGGTGGTCAAAATGTTTTTCCCTTTTCAGAAAGTTTCGGAGGCAAAAACAGGACTTCTGTTCCATTGGTGTTGGGAAACTGACCCGCTAATGGAAGAAATGCGTGACATGGCTGGAAACTACAGAAGGACTAACAAGTGTGCCGAGGTTCACCGGTGCGGAGGCAATTAGCTTCATCGTTTTGGGTATTAACCCTTCATCAGAGCAAAAGAGCGTTACGGCATTTACGACATATCGATCAATGTTCGGTTGATTGCATCGACGAGGCAACGGCGCCTTGCTTACTGGGAAGAAGGCCAAGCACACGCAAGCACATTTGGAACCTGAAACCTGGCTGGTGCGAACCAGCACAGCATCTTCGTGACAAATGGCCGCTTTTTCTGGCTGTCGTGCTGTGTCACCTTTTAATAAAGCTCAGAAGAAACTGTCACTGGCCATATCCTACCATTTTTAGTGTTCCTTACCACAAGCATTCACTCACTACCTCCTGGTAGACTCTAACTTGACTTACGAACACACCCCTATAATTCCACTGTCCGAGGCTGCCGAGACAGTTCCATTGGCAAGGAGCACAGTCCTGGATGGGTCGCCACTCCAACGCAGGTTACCCCGAATGGTTATTACCCCAGTAACCTGGTACTCATTTTTCCGACCTCAGAAGGATGACAGACTCAGTTAACCCCACCTGGTGTTAATTCAACCGTAAAAAGGGACTCGAACTCAAGACGCTGTAGCATCTGAACGAGTGTGTGGTTTACAGTGAGAGTATGCAAGGTGCTACTTGAGTATGCAGAACACTGCTCGAATGTAACTTTCGGGTGTTTATAGCACTGCATGAGTGTGCAGAGTGTTTGTACGGAGTTTGAATTGCTATTTTGTGTATTCTTAACACTGATGATGAGTGTGCAGCAGTGTTGTATGAGTTTGAATGCTATTTTGGGTATTCTTAACACTGTATGAGTGTTGCAGAGTGTTGTATGAGTTTTGAATGCTATTTTGTGGTTATTCTTAACACTGTGTAGAGTGTGCAGAGTGTTTATGAGTTTGAATGCTATTTTTGGGTATTCTTAACACTGTGTGAGTGTGCAGAGTGTTGTATGAGTTTGAATGCTATTTTGGGTATTCTTAACGTTGTACGAGTTTGAATGCTATTTTGGGTATTCTTAACACTATGAGTGTGCAGAGTGTTGTTACGAGTTTGAATGCTATTTTGGGTATTCTTGACACTGCATGAGTGTGCAGAGTGTTGTACGAGTTTGAATGCTATTTTGGTATTCTTAACACTGTGTGAGTGTGCAGAGTGTTGTATGAGTTTGAATGCTATTTTTGGTATTCTTCACACTGTGTGATGTGCAAAGTGTTGTATGAGTTTAATCTATTTGGGTATTCTTGACACTGTATGAGTGTGCAGAGTGTTGTAGATTTGAATGCTATTTTGGGTATTCTTAACACTGTGTGAGTGTGCAGGAGTGTTTGTATGAGTTTGAATGCTATTTGGGTATTCTTCACACTGTGTGAGTGTGCAGAGTGTGTATGAGTTTGAATGCTATTTGGGATTCTTAACACTGTATGAGTTGTGCAGAGTGTGTATGAGTTTGAATACTATTTTTGGGTATTCTTAGCTCTGTGTGAATGTGCAAAGTGTTGTACGAGTTTTGAATGCTATTTGGGGTATTCTTAACACTGTGTGAGTGTGCAGAAGTGTTGTATTAGTTTGAATGCTATTTTGGGTATTCTCGACACTGTATGATGTGCAGATTTTACGAGTTTGAATGCTATTTGGGTATTCTGACACTGTTGATGTTGCAGAGTGTTGTACGAGTTTGAATGCTATTTTGGGTATTCTTAACATGTGTGAGTGTGCAGAGTGTTGTATGTGTTTGAATGCTATTTTTGGGTATTCTTACACTGTGTGAGTGTGCAGAGTGTGTGACGAGTTTGAATGCTATTTTGTGTATTCTTAACACTGTATGAGTGTGCAGAGTGTGTATGAGTTTGAATGCTATTTTGGGTATTCTTAACACTGTAGAGTGTGCAGAGTGTTGTATGAGTTTGAATGCTATTTTGGGTATTCTTAACACTGTGTGAGTGTGCAGAGTGTTGTATGAGTTTGAATGCTATTTTGCGGTATTCTTAACACTGGAGTGTGCAGAGTGTTGTATGAGTTTGAATTCTATTTTGGGTATTCTTAACGTTGTACGAGTTTGAATGCTATTTTGGGGTATTCTTAACACTATGAGTGTGCAGAGTGTTGTACGAGTTTGAATGCTATTTGGGTATTCTTACACTGCATGAGTGTGCAGAGTGTGTTAGAGTTTGAATGCTATTTTGGTATTCTTAACACTGTGTGAGTGTGCAGAGTGTTGTATGAGTTTGAATGCTATTTTGGGTATTCTTCACACTGTGTGATTGTGCAAAGTGTTGTATGAGTTTGAATGCTATTTTGGGTATTCTACACTGTATGAGTGTGCAGAGTGTTGTACGAGTTTGAATGCTATTTTGGGTATTCTTAACACTGTGTGAGTGTGCAGAGTGTTGTATGAGTTTGAATGCTATTTTGGGTATTCTTCACACTGTGTGAGTTGGCAGAGTGTTGTATGAGTTTGAATGCTATTTTTGGTATTCTTAACACTGTTGAGTGTGCAGAGTGTGTATGAGTTTGAATCTATTTTTGGGTATTCTTAACTCTGTGTGAAGTGCAAAGTGTTGTAGAGTTTGAATGCTATTTTGGGGTATTCTTAACACTGTGTGAGTGTGCAGAGTGTTGTATAGTTTGAATGCTATTTGGGTATTCTCACACTGTATGAGTGTGCAGAGTGTTGTACGAGTTGAATGCTATTTTGGGTATTCTACCACTGTTGATGTGCAGAGTGTTGTACGAGTTTGAATGCTATTTTGGGTATTCTTAACACTGTGTGAGTGTGCAGAGTGTTGTATGGTTTGAATGCTATTTTTGGGTATTCTTCACACTGTGTGAGTGTGCAGGAGTGTTTGAGAGTTTGAATGCTATTTTGGGTATTCTTAAACTGTGTGAGTGTGCAGAGTGTTGTATGAGTTTGAATGCTATTTTTGGGATTCTTAACACTGTGTGAGTGTGCAGAGTGTTTGAGTTTGAATCTATTTTTGGGTTATCTTACCTGTGTGAGTGTGCAGTGTTGTATGAGTTTGAATGCTATTTTTGGGTATTCTTAACACTGTGTTGTGTGCAGAGTGTTGTATGAGTTTGAATGCTATTTTGGGTATTCTACACTTGTGAGTGTGCAGATGTTGTAGAGTTTGAATGCTATTTTGGGGTATTCTTAACACTGTGATGTGCAGTGTTGTATGAGTTGAATGCTATTTGGTATTCTTAACACTGTGTGAGTGTGCAGAGTGTTGTATGAGTTTGAATGCTATTTTGGGTATTCTTACACTGTTGTATGAGTTTGAATGCATTTTGGGTATTCTTAACACTGTGATGTGTGCAGAGTGTTGTAGAGTTTGAATGCTATTTTGGGTATTCTTTGACACTGGATGAGTGTGCAGAGTGTTGTACGAGTTTGAATGCTATTTTGGGTATTCTTAACACTGTGTGAGTGTGCAGAGTGTTGTATGATTGAATGCTATTCTGGTATTTCTTAACACTGTGTGAGTGTGCAAGTGTTGTATGAGTTTGAATGCTATTTTTGGGTATTCTTAAACGTTGTACGAGTTTGAATGCTATTTTTGGGTTATTCTTAACACTGTTGAGTGTGCAGAGTGTGTAGAGTTTGAATGCTATTTTGGGTATTCTTACACTGTGAGTGTGCAGAGTGTTGTAGAGTTTGAATGCTATTTTGGGTATTCTTAACACTGTGAGTGTGCAGAAGTGTTGTATGAGTTTGAATGCTATTTTTGGGTATTCTTACACTGCTGAGTGTGCAGATGTTGTAGAGTTTGAATGCTATTTTGGTATTCTTACACGTGTGGAGTTGCAGAGTGTTGTATGAGTTTGAATGCTATTCTGGGTATTCTTAACACTGTGTGAGTGTGCAGAGTTGTATGAGTTTGAATGCTATTTTTGGGTATTCTTAACGTTGTACGAGTTTGAATGCTATTTGGGTATTCTTAACACGTGAGTGTGCAGAGTGTTGTAGAGTTTGAATTCTATTTTGGTATTCTTAACACTGTGTGAGTGTGCAGAGTGTTGTATGAGTTTGAATGCTATTTTGGGTATTCTTAACACTGTGAGTGTGCAAGTGTTGTATGAGTTTGAATACTATTTTTGGGTATTCTTACCTGTGTGAATGTGCAGAAGGTTGTACGAGTTTGAATGCTATTTTGGGTATTCTTTAACACTGTGTGAGTGTGCAGAGTGTTGTAAGTTTGAATGCTATTTTGGGTATTCTACACTGTGAGTGTGCAGAGTGTGTAGAGTTTGAATGCTATTTTGGGTATTCTTAACACTGTATGATTGTGCAGAGTGTTGTACGAGTTTGAATGCTATTTTGGGTATTCTTAACACTGTGTGAGTGTGCAGAGTGTTGTATGGTTTGAATGCTATTTTTGGGTATTCTACACTGTGTGAGTGTGCAGAGTGTTGTATGAGTTTGAATGCTATTTTGGGTATTCTTAACACTGTGTGAGTGTGCAGAGTGTTTGAGTTTAATCTATTTTGGTATCTTAGCTCTGTGTAGAGTGCAGTGTTGTATGAGATTTGAATGCTATTTTGGGTATTCTGAACACTTGTTGTGTGCAGAGTGTTGTTGAGTTTGAATGCTATTTTGGGTATTCTACACTGTGTGTGTGCAGAGTGTTGTATGAGTTTGAATGCTATTTTGGGTATTCTTAACACTGGTGAGTGTGCAAGTGTGTCATGAGTTTGAATGCTATTTGGGTATTCTTAACACTGTGTGAGTGTGCAGAGTGTTGTATGATTGAATGTATTTTGTATTCTTAACGTGTAGATTGAATGCTATTTTGGGTATCTTAACACTGTGAGTGACAAGTGTTGTATGAGTTTGAATGCTATTTTGGGTATTCTTACACTGATGAGTGTGCAGAGTGTTGTACGAGTTGAATCTATTGGGTATTCTTAACACTGGTGAGTGTGTGCAGGAGTGTTGTATGAGTTTGAATGCTATTTGGGTATTCTTAACACTGTGTGAGTGTTGCAGAGGTGTTGGTATGATTTGATGCTATTTTTGGTATTGCTTAACGTTGTACGAGTTGAATGCTATTTTGGGGTATTCTTAACACTGTTGAGTGTGCAGAGTGTGTATGAGTTTGAATGCTATTTTGGGTATTCTTGACA
Source organism: Eptatretus atami (assembly GCA_035128595.1). Classification (NCBI taxonomy): domain Eukaryota; kingdom Metazoa; phylum Chordata; class Myxini; order Myxiniformes; family Myxinidae; genus Eptatretus; species Eptatretus atami. Next base: position 20,166,410 of record CM068957.1, read on the forward strand.
CTGCATGAGTGTGCAGAGTGTTGTATGAGTTTGAATGCTATTTTGGTATTCTTAAACACTGTGTGATGTGCAGAGTGTTGTATGAGTTTGAATGCTATTTTGGGTATTCTTAACACTGTTGTGTGTGCAGAGTGTTGTACGAGTTGAATGCTATTTTGGGTATTCTTAACACTGTGTGAGTGTGCAGAGTGTTGTATGAGTTTGAATGCTATTTTGGGTATTCTTAACCACTGTGTGAGTGTGCAGAGTGTTGTATGAGTTTGAATGCTATTTTGGTATTCTTAACACTGTGTGAGTGTGCAGAGTGTTGTATGAGTTTGAATGCTATTTTTGGGTATTCTTACACACTGTGTGAGTGTGCAGAGTGGTGATGAGTTTGAATGCTATTTTGGGTATTCTTAACACTGTGTGAGTGTGCAGAGTGGTGTATGAGTTTGAATGCTATTTTGGTATTCTTAACGTTGTATGAGTTTGAATGCTATTTTTGGGTATTCTTAACACTGTGTGAGTGTGCAGAGTGTGTGTATGAGTTTGAATGCTATTTTGGGTATTCTTAACACTGTGTGAGTGTGCAGAGTGGTGTATGAGTTTGAATGCTATTTTGGGTATTCTTAACACTGTGTGAGTGTGCAGAGTGTTGTATGAGTTTGAATGCTATTTTGGTATTCTTAACACTGTGTGAGTGTGCAGAGTGGTGTATGAGTTTTGAATGCTATTTTTGGGTTATTCTTAACACTGTGTGAGTGTGCAGAGTGTTGTATGAGTTTGAATGCTATTTTTGGTATTCTTAACACTGTGTGAGTGTGCAGAGTGTTGTATGAGTTTGAATGCTATTTTTGGGTATTCTTATACATGTGTGAGTGTGCAGAGTGTTGTAGAGTTTGAATGCTATTTTGGGTTTCTTAACACTGTGTGAGTGTGCAGAGTGTTGTATGAGTTGAATGCTATTCTGGGTATTCTTAACACTGTGTGAGTGTGCAGAGGTTGTATGAGTTATGCATTTTTGGTTCTTAACTTGTATGAGTTTGAATGCTATTTTGGGTATTCTTAACACTGTGTGAGTGTGCAGAGGGTGTATGAGTTTGAATGCTATTTTGGGTATTCTTAACACTGTGTGAGTGTGCAGAGTGTTTATTGAGTTTGAATGCTATTTTGGTATTCTTAACACTGTGTGAGTGTGCAGAGTGGTGTCGAGTTTGAATGCTATTTTGGTATTCTTAACACTGTGTGAGTGTGCAGAGTGGTGTATGAGTTTGAATGCTATTTTGGGTATTCTTAACACTGTTGAGTGTGCAGAGTGTTGTATGAGTTTGAATGCTATTTTGGGTATCTTAACACTGTTGAGTGTGCAGAGTGTTGTATGAGTTTTGAATGCTATTTTTGGGATTCTTAACTCTGTGTGAGTGTGCAGAGTGTTGTATGAGTTTGAATGCTATTTTGGGTATTCTTAACACTGTGTGAGTGTGCAGAGTGTTGTATGAGTTTGAATGCTATTTTGGGTATTCTTAACACTGTGTGAGTGTGCAGAGTGTTGTAGAGTTTGAATGCTTTTTGGGTATTCTTAACACTGTATGAGTTGCAGAGTGTTGTATGAGTTTGAATGCTATTTTGGGTATTCTTAACACTGTGTGAGTGTGCAGAGTGTTGTATGAGTTTGAATGCTATTTTGGGTTTCTTAACACTGTGTGAGTGTGCAGAGTGTTGTATGAGTTTGAATGCTATTTTTGGGTATTCTTAACGTTGTATGAGTTGAATGCTATATTTGGGTATTCTTTAACACTGTGTGAGTGTGCAGATGTGTATGAGTTTGAATGCTATTTTGGTATTCTTAACACTGTGTGAGTGTGCAGGTGTTGTATGAGTTTGAATGCTATTTTGGGGTATTCTTAAACCCCCCCAACCCTGTGTGAGTGTGCAGAGTGTTGTTTGAGTTTGAATGGTATTTTGGGGTATTCTTAACACTGTGTGAGTGTGTAGAGTGTTGTCTGAGTTTGAATGCTATTTTGGGTATTCTTAGCTCTGCGTGAGTGTGCAGAGTGTTGTACGAGTTTGAATGCTATTTTTGGGTATTCTTAACACTGTGTGAGTGTGCAGAGTGTTGTTTGAGTTTGAATGGTATTTTGGGGTATTCTTAACACTGTGTGAGTGTGCAGAGTGTTGTATGAGTTTGAATGCTATTTTGGGGTATTCTTAACACTGTATGAGTGTGCAGAGTGTTGTATGCTTGTACAGAGCACTGTTTGAATGCCATACATGCGTGTTCATAGCACTGTGTGATTGTGCAGAGTGTTGTGTCGGTGTGCACAGCACTGTACATACCATAATCCTCACGCTGTGTACCATTTGTGCAGCCTTCATCCGAGTCCTCCTTCATAGGAACCTTCTCATATTTTCCATGTCCCGTAATGATAAACTTGTATCGTTTACCACTCTGTGCACACAGCTGCCACACCACACCAAGTTACGAACCATCATCATGGCTGTGTTCAAACACTCTCCCCTCGTCACGAAGGAGGACTTAACATCAAAAGCAAAGTCATTACGTTGATCAAAGTTATCCATGCATGGTCTTGCTTAAAATTTTGCAATCACTTTAAACTCTGTTTGACCAGGAGTGTGTTCAGTTGCCAAGTTTCTTGGAGAGCACTTGCCAAGTGGCTTAAATCGCTCAAGTCAGCACTCCATTCGAAACCGTTGATAAGGAACGGAGGGCTTAGCAAGCGCTTGCTCGCTGCTTGGTAACTGAACACAGCCCTGAACTCAAAGAGTGAAATGTCTTTTATTAATTATCACAGATTCAACTTCATCAGGTACAGAGACAAAATTTTAAAAACGGTCCATTTGAATCTTCTTCCATAAATCTGTCAGGAATTTGGGAATCATAAACTTTTAACGTTGAATTATCTCACGTGCTGCCAAAAAATGGCTGAGTGCATTTATTCACATCACGCACAGAATTATGAATTGAAGAATAAATCAACACAGTGAATGAGTTGAAGCAAATAGCTCATTCGGTTCAAACACCTTGGTGGGTGGGGACTTGGCCCGGCTGGGACTGGGGCTGTCGGTCTTCGTTTCCCACAGGTTTCTCTTGCTTGAGACGTCCACGGGCCTCAGGTCCTGCCACACAAAGAATGCTGTCAGACCTCGAACATTTGTTTCTTTGCGGTGTTACACGAGCGGTGCACCTCGGACAACTGGCACGGCGGAACACCTGAATCAGAATAAAACTGTACATATCATCACGATTCCCTCGTCCATGTTATACCGTTTGTACGTGGTTTTTTTTTCACGAGCCTTCTTAAGTCCATGACAAATGGCACCACGATGATGAAGCGTTCGTTTTTTTGCACATGGACGGTGCAGTGTAGGTACAATCGGGGTGACACTGACTTGCTCGTCTCTAAGCCGTCTGATGATGGTTTCAAGTGGCTGCAAAAATAAACTCCCATTCGGCTGCAGTCCTGGCAGGAGCGCTATGCATCAAGGAGACTGTTGCCCCTTTGGCGACGAAGCGGGTACGTTAAGCTGGCTATCTTATCCGTAACCATGATAGGATGTTTTGTGAAAGTAGGTCTTTGTGCTGTTCATATAGATATGCCTGGAGATTCAATTACACGACAATGATAACAGCATTTCCAATGACAGTAAAGTAACAGAGTAAACCAAAACGGATGTGGATAACACAAACACGTGATGGGCCAAACGACTTATTGATACAGCAAAGTAAAATAAACAAATCAAACGAATGTGATTGATGTGTCAAGTTTGATTGGCCGTTGTACCAGTTTGATATAAAAGCATAAACAAAGCAGAAACAGCATTTGTTTGGTCAGTTCTGCAATGCTTGTAGGTGGTTTATCGATGGTTAATGGTATATTTAGTCACAAACGGATGCTTACTCAGCAAAGCAATTGGTCAAACACAAGTTTAAAGTGAAGCCAAGGAATAGAAGGGAGAACCACCATAAGGGTAGATCATTTAAAGGTGAAAGAGAGAGAGAGAGAGAGAGAGAGAGAGAGAGAGAGAGAGAGAGAGAGAGAGAGAGAGAGAGAGGAGAGAGGAATAGAGAGAGGAAGAGAGAGAGAGTGTGAGAGGAGAGAGGAGAGAGGAGAGAGTGAGAGTGAGAGTGAGAGTGAGGGAGAAAGAGAGACAGAGACAGAGAGAAAGAGTGAGAGTGAGAGTGAGAGTGAGAGTGAGAGTGAGAGTGAGAGTGAGAGTGAGAGAGAGAGAGACTCAAGGTGGAGACAAATCAAACTGAAAACAGCACGGTTTGTTTGTCCACCTTTCATTAAAGAACAAAAATGGAGAAATAAGTGAATGAGATAGAGATATCAAAGCAGAGAGATTCCACGCCATGCAGGGCAAACACAGCAAACAGGCTGCACACGGTGAGGGATTCCACGAGGCCTCATGGCAGGTGTTACCTTCATCGAAAGAGGAAACCGGCCCTAGCCTGCAGGTTACAGGGTGGGAGGCACATAAATGAGGGAAAGATGGAACAACAAGAAGGAAAGCAGGAAGAGAGGGCAGAAAGAATGCTTAGAACCTTTGCACAACGTCTCATTGGTTTAAGCACCACTTTGGGAATCTCATTCCTTGAAAGCTGCTGCTATGATTTAGGCAACAGCTGATGCTGGAGCTAAATCAGCATATAGGAAGCAATTCCGATGAAAACATCATGTCGTGTTGGATAGCTTTGAGTTGCAAGAGTTCACAAAGTTCCTTCCAGCCTCCCGAACACTGGAATTCCGCACTCATTGATTTAATTAATTAATTTGATTCTCAAGTCTCACACATTTACTAAGCAAATGTATCCAACCGTGCGCACTCGCCCATCGACGCTTTTATACTCCATTTCCACTGCACAAGCCTGTCTGGGCCACTGAAAAGCCAAGGATGTGACTTATCATAGGTTACTTATGATTGGTTAGAAAATGGTAAACAGGGTAGAATTACCATGTCATTATGCGATTGTTGAGAAAACCAAGTTGGCTGATTGATGATCTTCATGGGAGGCTGAGGAGCGAGGGTGGAGGGTGATCTGCCTACCTTGCTAGGTCTAAAGTGTCATGTTCGGGCTGATGATTTCGGAAGAAGTTCAAGATTCTTTTGTTCTTTATCTAGTTTTTGATAATTTGCCTTATCGTCATTGATAAAGTCAACAGATGTAGTGCATGACAACATTTTATAATATCACGGTGCCCACAAAATACATACCGTGGTTTTAATGACGGCACTGGCCTTCTCCCCGCTGTCCGGTGACTTTGCACCCCATTGGCTGATTTTGTTAGCCACGCCAACTTTAATGCTGGCAAGTTCCTGTAAATAGGAGACAAACGATCACGTGAGTTTAGTGTGTACTTGGTTTCAGCTCAACAAGCAGCAGCTTGTTGTAAAACTTGATAAAAACCAGTGTGAGCTGTGCAGGTTCAGCCCTGCCACGTTCAAACCACATCATTATCATTTCTCCCGCCCCTCTCTCCACCATCTTCATAAAAATGAGGGAACCGGAGAGTGGAAAATGCATGAACACGGCAAACTCCAAGCTTGTCAAGATATATGAAAACTATGATGGTTTCAGCCGTAAGAGGTCTTCGGTGGGGAGTATATGGTCATGCGTGGTCAGATGTTAAATGATTTGCCGACAGGATGTGGTGTACCCTTTGACCTGTCCAGCCTGAGTTTGTTTCCCGACCAGAATATAAAATGTCAGGTTGATGCTTCACAAACAGGGTGTTACATCACAAAGTGCACCCTTCTTCGGATGGACGTTAAGCTGAGTGTCCCATCTACTGGCATTATGTGATGGACATTAAAGCTCCACGGTGTCTTTTGATGAAGAGTAGTTGAGTTATTGCCGGTACCCTGACAAAAAAATTACGAATTCATGTCTAAATCACCTCCAGTTGAATGCCAGGCCTGGCCATCCAGTTCGTGAATGACCTGTCACAAAACCTTTCCCTGGCCGACCGCATAGAAAGTAACAGTCGATGTTAAATGATGTCACAGATTGTGAAAGAACGCAAGCCCATATTGGGCAAGAACACCAAGGTAACCACTCAGTTAGCTGTGAAGGATGATCTCCAAAGGAGGTTTTCACAACTTATGCGATTATGTGTTCGCCCAAATACAAATTGCTTTTCGATATCGAATACACATTAATGTACATCATGATCGATATAAATTGTCAATGAGGACATTTACGGAGTCCACATGACTGCAATCACACATACTGCCTCATATGGCACACCTTGCTTGGAGTTCCCTTGGTGGAACTGCTGGGAACTCCATCGCCGGGAACTCCATCGCGTCCCTCCCAGAGACTCTTCTTCGATGCCACAACGTCGGCTGAGACCGGGAGATCTGCGCTGCTCGTCCGCGTAGGCTTGGCTGCCCTGCTCGTGCCCTGTGACATCATCGAAAGGAAGCAACGTTGGAGACAAAATGAGTCACAGTAGTGGTGATCTAACAGCATTTATGGCGCTGCGGGATGAATACAATGAGTGCAGACGTCGACATCAACAACCAGTGCTCGACGGCTGTTTTGGACTTAAAATTCCTTCAGAGACATTTCTCAAAACGGACTCTGAAGATAAAACTGGTTGATTGGAAAACTAGTCCAAATCAGCCAGGATACACCTGGAAGCTCTATATCACCAGGTAATCAAAGTATAAACGCTTCTGCTGAAATATCAAAAGAAAGAAGAGATGGAATGCACACATCACTCCTTCTGTTGCCTTAAGGCAACATCACTGATGTCCATTTACCACCTCAACAGACCGTGTTTTGCATTTGCGCCAATATTGGGCACCAACCATCGTTGGGGATTTTGCCCTTTGAACCAATATCCTGAGTATGGTGCAAGGACAGCGATTCAGAAAGACGCACAACAGGTACCTCCACAGCAGATGTGTATGTCTCCAACTTGCTGTCGATCTTGCACACAGAAATTTGTGGTCGCATCGACTTCTGGCTGTTACTGCACAAAAAGAGACACAGTGAAAATGCTTATCTCAATTCCGAAAGGGCACTTACATGGAAACGAGCCTCTCCTCCCTCCCGACAATTTTTAAAATGATAAAATGAAAGGGTATCACATTTTTGATATATTTGACCAAAGATGGTGAAAAATATTCCAAAAGGTAACCCAGAAATGAAATTTCAAACTGAACCGAACTCAATCCTTCGCATATGTTATTTAGAAAAAAACCGGTCCACTATATTATGACGTCATGAGATGCATATAGGGCCGGTGAAAGGGTAGTAGGTGCCCGTGGGGAACCTTCAGCTTTGCACCCTCACCCCACCCCCACAATTAATTCCAAATATAATTTCATGAATAGTTTTTTTCATTCATTTTTTGCAACCCCAAAATTTTGCCACTCCAGGTGACCGCCTCGTTCCCTTCGCCACTGAAGGTGAAGGAGTTATGTTTTCCACCCCTTTTCTGTCCATTTGTTTTTGTCTCTGTTTGTGTGCAGGATATCTCAAAAAGTTGTGCACGGATCCGGATGGAATTTGGTGGGCAGGTTGTGTTGTGTGTGAAGATCTGGATCCGGATCCGACTACTTCACACGGATCCGACTAGAATTTTAACCAGAGTTGGTGTCAAAGCCACCCAATGCTCGCCTGTTTATACATTTACGTTTGTAAAAGACGAGTCTAATAATAACATTTTTTATAAAGCATTGCAGTTAAGTATAATTATAAAGCAATATATGTATTTGTACATTGTAATCAGTAACAAGAGCGCAAGTGAGCACAATATACGCGCCGAACAAGAAGGTATATACAGAATTGTGCTACTACATGGAAAACAGCATCCTGGTTGCCATGGCAACCACTTAGATGACGAACGTATGTCATGACACCACCGTCTCCACAGTCTGTACCTATGTACCAAATATGAAACGTGAAAGTTGAAAACTTTGGGAGTTAGAGTGCGGGACAGGAACGGATGGAAAACAGCATCTGGTGCCATGGCAACCACTTTAGATGACGAACGTATGTTGCGACACACCGTCTCCACAGTCTGTACCTATGTACAAATATGAAACGTGAAAGTTGAAACTTTGGAGTTAGAGTGCGGACAGGAACGGACGGACAGAACAGACAGACAGACGGACGGATGACGGTATCACATAATACGCCCCGATGTATATATATATTATATATATAATATATATCGGGCTATAAAAAAGGTGGTAGATAAAAACATTAGAAAGGAAACTCGAGGGGGAGCACTCGGGAGAGTGCAAAACCTCCGCCGCCAATACAGCTGGGTCACTCAAATGAACCTTATATCTATTCATTAAATATGATGTCAACAGTGCTGACAGTTATAGTTCTTTTCTCCAACATTTTTTTTGGGGGGGGGGGGGGTTGGAAATCACTTAAAACATGTAGAAATGCAAAAAAAAAGAAATCGAAATTTTGTTGAAAAAAAAGTTGCAAAAAATTTTTTTTCTCTAACAACTTTTTTTTTTGGGGGGGGGGGGTTGGAAATCACTTAAAACATGTAGAATGCAAAAAAAAAAAACATTTTCTCTAACAATTTTTTTTGGGGGGGGGGGACCAAGTCCAAAATCTAATGGCATGATCCTTGGACCATACCTAACCCCCCCACCAAGTTTCGTCGAAATCCGTCGAGGAGTTTTTTCCGTAATACAAAAAATTTAACATTTTCACGCTCATGCTGACGCTGACGCTCACGCCGGGGGTATCGCTATAGCTCTCTGTCTTCGAACAGGCGAGCTAAAAAGTAATTCTTCACCATTGAGAGATTGTGCCAAAAACTATATATATAACACGATATCTAAAAAAGTTGTGGATGGATTCGGATGAAACATGGTGGACACATTGGGTATGTGACAAGGACAAACTGATTCAATTTCAGTGAAGATTCAAATCCGGATCGATAATTTTTTAAGTGATTCTTCACCATTGAGAGATTGGGCCAAAAATATATGTATAGAATGATATTTCAAAAATGTATTGGGCCCGATATGTTCTCGTGGATCAGGTATTACGTGGCGGAGGTATGCGCTCTACCGAGTGCCCTTCTAGTTTATTAAGTGATTCTTCACCATTGATAGTGCTAAACCGATATATAGCACGATATCTCAAAAAGTTGTGGATGGATTCGGATGAAACATGGTGGACACATTGGGTATGTGACAAGGACAAACTGATTTCAATTTCAGTGAAGATTCAAATCCGGATCCGGATCCGATAATTTTTTAAGTGATTCTTCACCATTGAGAGATTGGGCCAAAATTATGTATAGAATGATATTTCAAAAATGTATTGGGCCCGATATGTTCTCGTGGATCAGGATTACGTGGCGGAGGTATGCGCTCTACCGAGTGCCCTTCTAGTTTATTAAGTGATTCTTCACCATTGATAGTGCTAAACCGATATATAGCACGATATCTCAAAAAATTGTGGACGGATTCGGATAACTGGTGACAGGTTGGGTGTGTGGCAAGGACGAATTGATTCGATTTTGGTGAAGATCCACATCCAGATATGAGAATGATTTGATTTTTAAAGTCATTCTTCACCATTGAGATTGCCCAAAACGATATATAGAATGATATTCCAAAAATGTAATGGGCCCAATATGTCGTGGATCAGGCATTACGTGGCGGAGGTATGTGCTCTATCGAATGGCCTTCTAGTTTCCCTAATGGTTGCACCTACCCTGAATGTATTTGTAAACTCTCAGAATGACGACTGTGAGAGCGACTGATCGCTGGATGTGTTTGCGAAATATTCGAGTTTTGACTCGGAAAATGAATCATAAGAGGCAGAGGGCTTCGGAGAGGGCAGATTATGCTTGGTGTACGTGAGTAAAAAAACAAGAAAAACATCCGGTTTTTTTTTTTACCGTAATTATTTTCAAAATAAAGTATGGTAGACAACTCGGATAAAAGTGGAATTCTTGCCTAACACACACTTTTGGACTCGGCAAGGAAGAGGACATTAAATGAGCTTTTCAGTTTCACAGAAACATAACACTACCGTTTATGTAATTCGAGAAGTGTCGGTTTGTTTGTGGGTTTGTTTGTCGGTTTGTTTGTGGGTTTATTTCATTGACTTCTATGCATTCCTGAACCACTTGATGGAATGAGTTCAAAACTGGTGGTTGTACTCCGGGGTGTTCCCGGAAAGGTTTAGGGGTAAAAAAAAAAATTTTTCAAAATAGCTCCGAGGTTCAGGGTAGGGTGAGGACCCCAATTCTTTGTGTGTAAACGTGTATTGTATCGCACCACCTAGTGAAAACCTGTATTTTTTATTTATTTACCATCCTCTTTACAGTGTTGGTGCTGCTGAAGCAGTAAATTGGCAACAGTCATACTGGGTAGTTACTTTTCCATTGCATTCCCAGTGTTGGTTGTCCATGCTCTTTCCTTTTAAATGCTAAGCATCAAGCAAGGAAGGAGCACATACCCTTTTTTTGGAAAGACATGGCCAGGGTTTAAACCACCTACCTCGCAGACTTGGAGCAACTTTAAACCACCTACCTCGCAGACTAAATACAAATACACTCTAACCATTACACCAAGGTGGGTTGCAGCTTGTATTACAAGTCATAAACCATAAAAGTGGGGGAAATTAACCCATCTGAAGGAAAGGATTGTAACTTTATGAGTTATGTTAGCAGAAGGAAGAAATATACCCATCAGAGATGGGGAATCCCCCGCCATTGAAACATTTTTTTCAAGATGGCCGCCCCAGTCAGCCATCTTGGATCCGGCCACGCCCAAAATCAATAGGGTTCTTCCTTTTCAGGTAGTACATGTGCGACTCAAATTTAAAATCGATATGGCGAACAGTTTATGAGTTATCGCACTCACAGCTATAAATGTTGACGTCCAGCCAGCCGGACGGACGGACGGACAGTTGGACAGACGGACAGCCAGACGGACGGACGACCCGGGTGACAACAATATCCCCCTTCCGCCACGCGGCGGGGGATAAAAACTCATCGAACGTTAAAATTGACGTCTTAGAAACATGCCAATAGCTCCACACTGTTATCTCTGCGTACGTACCTCCTTTTCACAGATCGGCTCAGAGATTCGGCCTTTTCGCTCAGCTGTTGGAGCGGGCAGGGGGACCAGGGAGATAGGACAAGGGGGGACGGCACTTTGTAGCATGACAAGAAAAGTAATTAAAGATGATGATAGTTAAAAAGGTTGAAAGGGTACCCCCACCAATTCTCCCAGCATTTCATGTTCTTCTTTTTGAAGGAATAAATCAGAGCAGAAGAGGTGTTTAAGAGAAGTTTGAGTTATTCAAGAGAATTTGTCTCCTGGCAAATCATGAGAAATATCCTTCCGGAAACTATGCTCGTGAGTGATCGAGTGACTGAATGAGTCCATATGTGTGAATGAGCGACTTCATTTTGTGAATGTGTCTATTAGTGAATGACTGTGAGAGTGAATTATGCAAATAAAGCCGCCAAGTGCAGTGGATTGGTGAATCAGTGACTATAGTCAGGTCAATAATATGGAAAATACCCCCTCAACCCCAAAAAATTGCTACAAAAGGTTTCTCAACCGATTCTGGTAGGTTTCAGTGTACTTTATAACATACTAAAAGTTTACCAAAGTATGACCCCCGGAAAAGTGTTTTTTTCAAGATGTCAAGATGGCTGCCGAAACCTTTTAATGATCATAACTCTATCAACTCAAATTTGATGATCTTGGTGTCTATTCCTAGGTTTTTGGGGGCAAAGAACACATTGAGATCATAAAAAATGATGTTGGCCACTATGTAAAAATCAAAAACCAATATGGCGTCAAAAATGACACATTGTAACCATTTTATATCACATAGCGTAAGTTAAGATTTTTTGCTGCAGTGGCTTTCCATATTTTCAGTGCTGCCATCAGTTGAGAAACCTTTTGTACCATGTTTTTGGGTTGAGGGGCCATCTTCTTGTTGACAAGTGCCTGCATAGCCAGCTATAACGGAAATGGCCAAAGACAATCCCGAGATTCAGACACTGCTGATCAAGCCGAGGAATTGTACTCCTCCCTTCTTAGCGGAGAGACGACGCTCGGAGATGCTGCTTGTTTCGAGGTTTTGATCCAACTCGAGACAGTAATGGAGAAGAAGAAATCTGAACTTGCTCAGACCTCAAAGACCAGCCAGTTGTGGCATAATTATCAGCGTATGGTTGGCATGGCAAGAAATGTTGATCAAGGCGGATCGTACTGGGTCTTGGTTGATGCATTTGCAGCAGTGTCCAATTGCCTAACTGTCTTTGCTGCAGCTGGGCACTTCAATTACCTGCGATCTGCTCATTACTACCTGCAGCAAATGAGCAACCTGGAGGAAAAGCACCCAGACGTTTATCACGTTGTTCGTAGGAGCAATCAGTGCTGGGCAGGGCTTAGTAGTGATCTTGTCATTGAACAAACGTTGATGAGTCTCTAAAGAGCACTGGTGGTCTAACTCGCGGCAGTGGGATGACCGAGGACATGCGAAACCTTTGGACCTTATGGCACCTGTAACATCCGAGTACAACAGTGCGATGCAGGATTTCACAGACCTGACCTATACTACAAGTCCGCAACACAAAGACTCAACTGAGGCACGCATCAAAAGAGATGCATCTGATCTCGAGAAAATTCGGATAAAGCTTGCAGCCTGCTCACCCTTCACATCTGATTCTACTCTGAGAAACATTGTCAACGGGATAGTGCGGGCCAGATGTGAATGTAATGCCTTTGAATCGGTTGGGAACAAGATCATTGAAGATATAATCGGAAAGTCGGCATTTACTTACAAATTCAAGGGAAAGACAGAGCCCAAACCCTTGGGAATATCTCTGCTGTGAAGATTGCTCCTGATCGTACCATTGATCCTGCCCTTCTGTTCAGCATTTCCTTGTGGGTCAAGGTCAGGATATCTTTCCCTTGAAGATGTTTTGACGTATGAACTAAGCCCCTACCTCCAGCCCTCTTTGAGGTCAGGAACATTCTTCGAAAAGAGACAAACCTCAGCTTGCTCAGGCAATTCGAGACCATGCTGCGGACTTATCAAGTGAGGCTGTGATGAACTCTATTCCTAAAACAGATTGTTACGTGCTCGATGGTGGCTCTTTGCTCCATCGTTTACCGTGGAAGAAAGGCGACTCATATAATGCAATAGCTGAGTCCTATGCAGACTTCACTGTGAGACATTACGGACTACGACAGTGGTGTTCGATAGCTATGGGAAGGTCCCTCCATAAAAACAACACACATCAGAGACGAGGACAAAACCTGCACCCTATTGTTAGTTTCACTGCAGAAACAGAGTTTTCAGCAAAAAGGAGGACTTTTTGTCTCGTGACAAAAACAAGGCAGACATGATTGCTCTCATCAGCACAGCACTAACTAAAAGGGGATGCCATGTCATTCAGTCACCAGGGGATGCCGACGTTGATATCGTTAAGGCAACTGTTGTCCGATCCCGTCATTGCACCACAACGTTGGTCGGTAGGATAAAGATTTGCTGATCTTGCTCCTTCATTACTCTAGAACAGACAATGAGATCATCTACTTCCGTTCTGACGCAAACATGCAGTCAAAGAACACAAAGTGTATAATATTAACCTGTGAAAGACACTTTAGGAGACGATGTGTGCAATGAGTTGCTCTTTGTACATGCCTACACAGGCTGTGATTCAACTTCAAGGATTTTTGGCATCGGAAAAAAGTCAGCCTTCCGAAAATAGTGAAATCTGATCCTGTCATGAAGTCCTCTGTGCTAGTGCATTCATCCTTCAAAACAAATCTCAAGAGGACATATCAGATCTTGGAAAAGACCTGATGGTTGATCTCTTTGGTGGCAAGTCTAATGATACGCTATCATCACTGCGCCTATCATTTTCACCAAGAAAGTGGCAACTGCTCAAGCATTTGTCACTCCTGAACGGCTTCCACCAACATCACCTGCAACAAGATTCCATAGCCAACGTGTGTACTTTCAAATTATGGTATGGATGGGGATGGCAAATGAAATGAACCAACTGAATGGGATGGAAACAGGAAATGATCAGTTGATTCCAATTATGACCCAAAACAATGCTGCGCCTCACGAACTCTTGAAAATTATCATTGCACTGTTTGAGGGGGTGCAAATCCTCTCGATGCAGCTGCAGACGCTATGGACTCCCCTGCACTGCTGCATGTGGCCCTTGCCAAACTGAAAACTGTGACAATCCAAACAACACTCAAGAGGTCGATACTGAGGAGGAGGATGACACTCAAAACTGAACGCTCTGAAACTTATTCTATGGACAAAGGTTGGATTTTTGTGTTACATAAAGGCCAACATCATTTTTATTGATCTTAATGTGTTCTTTGCCCCAAAACCTAGGATAGACACCAAGATCATCAAATTTGAGTTGATAGTTACAGAGTTATGATCATTAAAAGGTTTGGCAGCCATCTTGGACGCCATCTTGAAAAAAACACTTTTCCGGGGTCATACTTTAGTAAACTTTTAGTATGTTATAAAAGTACACTTAAAACCTACCAGAACTCAGTTGAGAAACCTTTTGTAGCAATTTTTTGGGGGTTAAACTGTATATTGACCTGACTACTAGTGAGTGTATGAATGAAGTGAACGAGTTATTGAGTTTAAAAGTTTGAACGAATGATTGAGTAAGTGAGTGAGTGAATGAGCATCCTTAAAGATCGCGAATGAGGACAAACCTTGCCAGCCGCGCGTGAAGAAAGACGTGTGAACGGCTCATCTCCATCTGAAGACGACTCGAGACATGGTTTAGTTCTTGCCTCCCATCCCTCGTGCCGTCTCTGATCTCTGACCTCCGTCAGCTCTTTGTGTTCCTGCCATCATTGAGTGAGTCAGTTCATTCGGATCTTCCAGAAATTGTGTGGCTACAAATGATGACCCCCCCAAAAAGCATTTTTGATGAGACAACCCTGACAGACCATGGCCAGTTATTCTTCGAGGTGTGACATGTTACATGCACACAACACATGAGCTGCATCAAACAAAATCCATTCGTTTAATCTGAGTGGTAGGTGTAGAATCTGCACCTGTAACTCCCGCTCTCATAACAAGCACTCGGTGCATGTGAACTTATGGGAAGATGGTATGGGAAGGATTGCTCAAATGTGGTGATAAATGGCAAGTCAACTGAAGTGGCATAAAATATGTAAATACTTTTCAAATCCAATGTTTACACTGATAACACAGTTTATAGTCTACACAAGCCTAGTAGTTGGTTAGTTTTATTCACCTATCCACCAAGGCTGTCGAGGTATGAGCACTCGTCTCTGAGCCGTCCAGCCTGGGTTCAGATCTCGGACCAGCAATAAACTGTGAACCAGGTGTTTCACCATGCAGGTGAGGCATCAATGTGTGTGCCGTCCCTCGGAAGGATGGACATTAAGCTGGAGAACCCATCTACCAGTGCTGTTAGTTGGTGGATGTTAAAGATCGCACTATCACTTTCGCATAGAGTAGGGGAGTTATTACCGGCACCCTGAACAAACGAAAAATTCCTGCTTTAACCGACAGGGAGCACTGCATCAATGGGATCGTTGCGCTCTCAGCAATGGTGCAAATCTAGAGCCATGTGCTGCAAAGGAACGAATGATTGAATCTCTCCACCCTCACATGCCCACCGCCCTCATTCCAAGTCATGATCGTACATGTGACAATCATGCCAGTTTGAGTCGTAGTCATACTTAATGCTTGATGACACTGTGCAGAGAGCTCCTCAGCATCTTGTGCTTACCTCGCTAGCTGCATTTCCTCCGCGAACTCCAGACTCTTCATCGTCATCATGATTCCACACTCGTTGCCCGCCCTGCCTCCACGATGAGCTTATGTTGTGATCATCATTGGTCTCTTCCTCTTCATTGTAATGCATGCTGTAAGTTTCCTCGAGTCTGCAAAGAAAAGGAGGGACGGGATGAAAAGCTATGTCAATTCATTATTGAAAGATAAGAGTCCACCTGCAAGTGGATGAAACCAGGTAGCATCATGCCTTCTTTACAAAACTCCTACGTCGAAATGTTTATAAAATGAAAGAACATTTAAATAAAGTTTTACTGTATGCAGTCTTTGTAGTTGCCAGGATAGGTTAGAGGTATGCACACCCGCCTTTGATCTGTTTTGCCTGGGTTTGAATCTTGACCCAGCCATAAACTGTCACCCTGGTGTTTCATAAGAAGGGCGAGGCATTAATGCGTGTGCTGTCTTTCGGAAGATGTTGAACTGGATGACCTGTCTGTCAGCACTGGGGCATTGGTAGATGTAAAGGTCTCATGATTTTGTTCGCAAAGAGTAGATGAGTTATTGCCAGCACCATCAAACAATTACAAATTCCTGTTCTAACCTACAGGGGGCACTGCAAGTTTCAACAACAGCACAGCAGCACCACCAGCAACCACATGGCACACACAAATAAAATAATGAAGTCACTCTTCCTTCCACAGCCGAATGAAATGTCTTTCGAGCACGGCCTACTAAGCACAAGCTCGGGTCTCTGTTGTTTTCAGGAATGTCCGGATACTGTTCGGACAATGATGGGTTGTACTTGCAACTGCCCTTTATTGCTTTCTTCGCTGACTTTTGAATCTTCCTTGTGGACATTTCTGCATGGATGAGCGTAATAAAAGGGCATCTTTCACTGCAAATGAGATCGGTCTCAAACAACCAATAAAATTGGCCATGAGTGGGCCAATCATCAACCGCAGGATGCGTTATGTGCAGGATGTATCATGACATCAGGTGAAGACTGAAGTGCGCATTGAGGTGGTCGTCATTGGCACTCTTGTGGAAGCGGCAGCAGTTTGGAAGGACACAGGAGGCCGGAATATTTTAGTAAGGAGCAGAGTTCAAAACTACTTTGCTGATGCAGTTCCAACATGGGGCGATGTATCCATGAGCATTTGGTCATTTCTCAGAAATTCCACAAATGGAAAATACTCCACTGTGTGTTTGTCGGTACTACAGTTGAAACCGCTGCCTGTAGATATTGAACCCATATAGGTGGTCAGTTATATGAAATTAAAAGTAAGAATGGGGCTAATTAGTCATATATATGGATATATATATATAATACTCCACCGGTAAAAGCTTTAGAACACCCCCATTTTTCCAGTTTTTACTGAAATTTAAGCAGTTTAATGTTTCAATGTACTCTGAAATTAAAGCATAGAACAAATAAACAATTGCAGATAAAAAAGAAATCATGGAATCGTTTTGTTGAACAAAATTTAATCTAAATTTTTGACTCATCAAAGTAGCCACCTTTTGCAGATATACAGCCGAACATACTCGTGTCATTCTTTCTACAATGGAAATCAAATATGTTCGGAAAGTTCTTCCAACACTGTTGCAGAAGTTCCCACAAATGTGTTGCACTTGTCGGTTGCTTTGCTTTCACCCTTCTGTCCAGTTCATCCCAAACCAGCTCGATGGGTTTTAAGTCTGGAGACTGTGCTGGCCATTCCATGATTTGAAGCCTCCCGTTTGTTCTTTTCTTCTAATTAGTTCTGACATAGCCTGGAGGTATGTTTTGGGTCGTTATCTTGCTGAAGGATGAACCCCTGACCAACTAGGCGAAGGCCAGAGGGTATTGCATGGCGCTGAAAAATGCTGTGGTAGCCCTTTTGGTTCAGGGTGCCAGTCACTCTGT
>CM068957.1:20184106-20195736 GCA_035128595.1 Eptatretus atami
CCGACTCTGGATTCAGCGAAAAAGCCCCAGATCATCATGCTTCCTCCTCCATATTTGAGAGTTGGTGTTACACACTGAGGAACCATCCTTTTGCCTACTCGACGGCGTGCAAAAACCCTGCGTGATGAACCGAAGATTTCAAATTTTGATTCATCGGTCCATAAGGATCTTCTCAGTTTTCAGTTGTCCACTGGTGGTGCTTCATGTCCCAGGAAAGTCTCTTTTTCTTATTTTGCCAATCTTAGTAATGGCTTTCTACTGCCACTCGACCTGTCAAACCTGCAGCTTGAAGTCTTCTCTTCACAGTTGAAACTGAGACTTTTCTCACTTCGACCAGTGTTAAGCTGTGCTTGAAAGCTGCTGTCCTGTGAGCTGCCTATCACGGCAAGCTGTTGACTCTCAGAAACTTGTCTTCTGATTGTGTTGTGGCTTTGGGTCTGCCAGACCTCTCCCTGTCAGAGTTTCCTCCAGTTTTCCAAGTGCCTTTTGATGGTGTAGGAAACTGTACTCACTGACACCTTGGCTTCTTTGCAATTTCTCTAAAGGAAAGACCAACACTTTTAAGGGTTATAATGATCTGTCTGTCTTCCTTTGTTAATTGTCTTTTTCTCACCATGATGATAGCAATATACTACTTCCTGCAGTGCAATATTGTCCAAATAATGCTTCAGAGGGTGTAGCAACACCATCTGATCCAACACTGCTTTTATACAGACAGAGGGTTGGTAAATAATCAACAAAAGTTGGGACAACTGCAGAATTGTTTGCATCAACTTTCAAGGCTTAATGTACTTCCATTGCTGCAGAACAGCTGCAGTTGCTTACCCATTACTTGTTCCTTGAAAAGGGTCTTTTTAACAACTCTGATATTTACATTATTTTTCAGTGTTTGGTAACCTAAAGTTTTTTTCTTTAACCTCTGGCAGTTTACCGCTTAGCTTTGTACCATTTCAGGTTATTCACTGGACTTGAACTGCTTAAATTTCAGTAAAAAAACTGAAAAATGGGGGTGTTCTAAAACTTTTGACCAGTAAAGTACATATGTATATATATATAATATATTATGAGGCTGATGCTGTCTGTCCTACCCTGAAACACAAAAACACTTCTCAAAGGAAAAAATTATTAAGTAAAAGTTGCTTCAAACAAAGCCAAACCTGCAGGACATTTTTTTTTTCAATCAAACCAAAAATTGAACCAGGCGGTGTATAGGTAACAGACCACAACTTCAATCGCTCCAGAAATATATTTTTTCTTTGCTGTTATGAAATATATAATCTCCCATTTTTGATCTCTTTCAACAAGTGCAAGAAGAAAAGCTTCCTTTTTTCTTTCGTGGTATTTTTTAACACGGTTTTTCTGCGAGTCGAAGATAAACAAATCAATGGACTTAGTTAATGAGGTAAGGATATGCACAGGCTTAATGGGCCAAATGGCCTCTTCCAGTGCAATATCCTTGTACATCTTTCTTTTGCCTTCGGTCTCCTCGTTGGTTAAAAATCATTAGTGAACAATACAAGTTTTCCGGGCAAATTTCAAAAAATAAGGATGACCATGCATTCAAATTCACACAGTTTTACTAATCTGCTCATCCTAAGGTTTCTTGTTCAGTATTGTGCATTAAATTTCATTTTCATGCATTCATGATGACGTAGCTGACATTCTCAAACCCTTTGGTTCATCCTATTTCGTTTTTCTGCATTCATGATTACATTCCTTTTATCCAGATATTGAAGTTTCGCACATTTTTTCCGATGGGTCCAATCAAATGAACATCGCATGACGCACATATGATTATGCGTCGCTTGTGATTTTCTTTTTCGTTTGTGGCCAATCACTTTCATCGTTTGAGTATTCAAATAAGAATATGATGGCTAATTTTGGGAAGTTATTTTCTTTTTTCATTTTAATTCACTTACTTTACGTTTTTCTTCATTGAATATTTATTTTATATGTTTTATATCATTATTAATTTTTAACATGTCTAAAATATACAGGCCCTAGCCTATGGCAAAGACAAAAATTATTTTCCTTTGAACAACAACACAACAAATATGCATAAGCACCACCCCCCCCGCCCAATCCCATTTATAACTGCGACATGTCACTGGCCTGCAAGAGCTTTGTGTTGCTGTTGTTGGTTCACGAGTCAGTAAGTGACCACTATATTCATTATGGTGTCTGTCTGTCTGTCTGGTCTGTGTCTGTCTGTCCGCGAGCATAGCTCCGTGGGTTTTGATCCGATCCTAATAAAATTTGGGTGGGAGGTTTATATCATGATCTAGTTGTTTTTTCCTGAGAAATGGCGTGTGCGCCCATTATGGACGGAGCCACGCCCAAAAAACATGTGTTTTTAGGGGGTAGCCGGTTTCAAGTTACATCTTCTCCTCGGAGTTTGTCGAATCTGGCAGGGGTTTCGGTATTTGGTTAGCCCAATGGCACCTGCATAGCCCTACTGAGCTCGATTTTTCATTTCGTCCCAAGGTCAAGGTCACAAGGTCACGACTTAGAAAATGTCAAAAAAATCAATAAATTGGGCACCGAGCTCCTAGGTTTTTCAAACTGTTTCGAAGGAAAGTTGGTATGCAAGTAGTGCTCTTCGAGTACTACAACTTTCATTATTTAACGTTTTTCCCGATTCCCGCCAGTTGCCCGTGGCGTCCTCGGAAGGTAAAAAAATAAAAAAGGCGAACCGTGTACATTACTCGTGAACCATCGCCGTCTCCAGACTTGTTGTTGTTACTGTTGTTGGGGTTCTTGTTGGGGGTCGATTTTTTGAAATGTGCACCGATTGGTTCGACAGCTGCCGGACCACACACCCACATCTGTCACTTGACTCCACCCACCACAGCACCCAGACAAAATGATATGGCTGGCCATCTTGGTTTTCTGGTGGGCCGAACACATTAGGCCTGCCAGGCCTCTGCTGATTATACACTATCCGGCTTTGTTGCCTCAAATTTCCATCGGCTTTGTTTGGGTCACGATGAGGTTTAAATGATGGAGTTAATCAGGATGAGGGACCGCAAAAAATGTAATCATATGTTGAATCATAGTGAGGTTTAATCAAGCCCGTATGCAACTCCAGAAAAAAGTAGTGTTACATAATTTTTGAACAGCCTCATATAGGGTTAAACAAACCATGACCGTGTGACAAATCAGCTCGTTCTGATATAACTGTGACGAATCAACTCGTTTAAGAGCACTTCAAATACATATTTCCCAATCGGCCCGTTACCGGATATTTGAAGCCAATTCACTCGTGCTTAGGCCGAAGTCACATTTGGCACGGCGGCCGTAGGGTCTACAAAATCTACGGCCACTAGCAATTATAGGCGGCCGCAGTATTTCCACGGTCACACAAATGTAGCAGTCACATATGTTTTTATTTTTCGGGGAGCCGCACGGGTATTTTAATAATTGTGGAGACCGAAAACGTGGGGGTGCCGTACGGTCTTTGATTTGATTGTCGCACGGTGACCTTAGGGCGTTCCTGTGGCGGCCATAGAATTTTCAAGGCAGACGCAAGGCGACCGCAAGGCGACCGCAGGGGGGCCCTAAGGCGAACGTGCGGCCAGACGGACAGTAACGAGTGGGGTTTTTTTATTTTTTAACCAGTTCTTTTGTTTCGGCTTGTCGAATTGCTACGCGGAACGTAGAAATGAAAAAAGTTATAACTCCGCGTTATAATTCCACGGCGACCCTACGGCCTGTAAAATATAGCCATACGGCGTAGGGCCACCTGGAGGCCACCTCAGAAACTCTGCGGCCGCCGCACGTTTCTGTCAATTCAGAGGGGGGGGGGGGTACGGCCACCATATCCTCGCCATAGAGCAAATGTGACAGGCCTTAATGGTGAGGTCCTGTACATTGAATGACCACGTACAGGTTTTTATGAGCAAATGGTTTATTATCACAGAGAAAGTAGGAGGGCGGGAGGTGAAAGAGAGGAATACACACGCAGCGCACGCACGCACCTGATATAAAGGTAGATCTCCTGTTCAGAATCACTTAATGAATCTTATATCTATCTAATCTTATTCATCACGTTGGAACCGCGGAACAGACACGGCAACAAGTTAATGAGACAAATTAGAGAATGTAAGCTGATCTGGGGGTAATGTTTTATTAATTCTCAGACCGAGCTTTCACCACATAGACATGTAGGACATGAGGCAAGGATGAGGAGACGAGTGGACAGAGGAGGCAATATATATATAATATACTGTATTTTATGTCGGCAGGTTGTGACCACAGCGTGGTTATTCTTGTTATGAAATGAAAAAAATGCAAATATGTAAGCAAAGTCTTCTTGTCCGAAAGGGGTCATCTTTATAAAACGAAAAACATACATTTCCCTGTGCATTTCTTCCACAGGTCTCTTCTACTTTTTTGTTTCTTTTTGAATTGCTTTCTTCAGCCTTCAATCTCCAGGCATGCGAGGAATCTTGCCATGTAGGTCTGGTTGTGATTGTACCTCTGATACACTTTTCATGAGTTATTTGCCCCAACATTTCCCCGGCCACCTCTTGCAGGAGATCATCCCTCCACTCGTTGAAGATTCTTGCCTGCATTACGTGCTGCTTGAGCTGCCATTGTGGAGGGCCAGGTCTCTCTTCAGCCAGCTTTGAATGCAGAATCGGCCTTTTTTGTGTGTTAAGGAAGGACGAGTATGGTGGTAGCAACTCCAGTTGGATCTGTGATTGATAGCTGGTGGAAGTTGGCCACACAAGTGAAGTCTTGTATTGTCGGAGATTAAAAGAACTGGCGCAAAGAACATATTCTCACACTCATGGGCTACGTCTGCAAGAAACTCCGAAAATTTCTCTCTTGTAACGGTCTCAAAAGCTATGCGGTGATGTACGAGCCCGATCTTCCCAGAAACAGCAAATATGACATTGGAGGTCCGTCTACGTTGCCCATGTACAATGCATCTCGCCGGACACCACGAGGAGCTCTCCAAAAGGAATGCTCATCCAAATTTATATAGCCTGTTTAATCATTAAAGACGCAGTGGGCAACAAGTCCATCCTCTAAGAATCACTGAACATACTCGACGTGCATGTCCAGTACACAAGGAGTTTCAAACATCAGGCACATCCTCTGCCAGTTTAATTTTCATCAGCATACCATCAAGGGTTCCAGCAATGGTCCTAGGAGACACAGTTGGTTTGTCTGTCAGGGCATCTTGTCAGGCATCTTTCATATTTAAAGAGTCAGCAGAAGGTTGATATGCAGGTTTCGTCGTAGGTCATATCGCATCTTGTGATGAACTTTGGTGTTTATGTGCTCCTCCTGTCAGTAACTTTTCATGATGACTACTGTGCAAATACGTAGCCACAATTGACCTTGCAGTGGATCGCCTTGATGCCTAAAGCATCAGCTAGTTCTAGATAGTCGGCGTTTCAAAAGTTTCAATAAGCCTCTCCCTATCTATGTTAGACACACTCCTTTATGCTTCAGTCACATTTGGCTCGGCGGCCGTAGGGTCAAAAAAAATCTACGGCCACTAGCAATTATAGGGCGGGCCGCAGTATTTCCACGGTCACGCAATGTAGCAGTCACATATGTTTTTATTTTTCGGGGAGCCGCACGAGGTATTTAGAAATTGTGGAGACGAAAACGCTACGGGGGGTGCCGTACGGTCTTTGATTTGATGTCGCCACGGTGACCTTAGGGCGTCCCTGCGGCGGCCATAGAATTTTCAAGGCAGACAAAGGTAGCCTCAAGGTGCCCGCAGAGGCGACCGCAGGGGGGCCTAAGCGACGTGGAAATAGTGCGGCCGCCGTAATTTTTGGGGTTGGCAAAATTCATTTTCCATTGATAAGAGCCTACGGAAAATGCACGAAATACCACAAGCCCACCGTACGCCCTGCGTACGGTCGACGTGGAACACATCTATGTCATGGCTACGGCTTGTCGAATTGCTACGGCCAACCTAGAAATGAAAAAAGTTATAACTCCGCGCTTTAATTCCACGGAGACCCCCTACGGCCTGTAAAAGATAGCCATACGGCGTAGGGCCACCCTGAGGCACCTCAGAAACTCTGCGGCCGCCGCACGTTTCTGTCAATTCGGGGGGGGGGGATACGGCCGCCGTATCCTAGCCGTAGAGCAAATGTGACTCATGCTTTAATGACCAATGGGCAGCCACTTTATTTTCAAATTAGCTTGAGAGAGAATTAAGTGTACCTTTACAAAGAATGAGTCCAGAAATTAACAAGAATGGCACTCGGTCGAGTGCAATACCTTCACCAAGCTGAACAGTTTACATTTTGTATCTCACTGATAGAACGGATCTGGTTCCGGACCTGAACCAAAATGTAATTGGATTGTTTATGTCACCTAACCAACTCATCCACGCGAGTATTGTCATTACGCATCCACACTTTTCGAGATATCGTGCGATAAATCGTTTTTGGCCCATCTCTCAATGGTGAAGCATCATTAAAAAAAATTATAAAATTCTTCTATCCAGATCCGGATCCAGATTCTTTACCATAAACCTAAAAAATTCTTCCACGTCACACACATAACCTGTCCCACAAAAGTTGTCCATAATCCGTCCATAACATTTTGAGAAATCCTGCTCACGAACAACAAACAAACCGACAGACAGACAGTTTCTCTCAAACAAAAATGCTGTTCTGGTACCACAAGTGCTGCATTATCGAAACTGAAAGCTGGCTTGTTTAACCACGTTATTAAAACTAGCAGAGTACCCCCCGCCCAAAGGACGATCTTGTTCCAAGTATGCAACACATTATTCTGACGCATACTTTTTTGGGTGGTGTATAGGCAACTGACAGCTGCTTCAATCGCTCCCGAAAATTAAAAAAAGAATAACCCGGCTGACATGCATGAGGCAAAAACATACCTACTGGTTATAATTCAAACCATCTCAACTGCACTGGAAAACGTGGGGACAGGAATACTGCACTGTAAATGGTGAGACTCGTAATACCTTCCCCCACCTGGAAGCGGCGCTACATGATACACACATTTACATAGATAACTTGCGTCACGTACCCCCTCTCCACCCCAAGTAACACCTGCAAAGATAATAACACCCTATACAATAATTAGGGTCATACTGATCCTCTGTAGCAAGTCCGGGTGTAATTGGCCCAGAAACTGTCGGAGGAGCTACGCGACAAACAAACACACAAACACCGGCCCGTGAATTACAGTGAGGATTATCAGCTCCATTTCCGGTACTCAACGCAATTAACGTCAACCTTCAAACTCGATATACTTATATCCATGTGTGAATTTTCTTGGCCAAAATATTGCTCGGTCGTTATTCATATACCATCGCTGTCAAGGTCATGTAAAAGCCGATTACGAAGAGAACTCAAGGGCATATTTTCTTTGTACTACAAGACATTTTCAATGTGATTAACATTATATGACTTCTTCTTCTTCTACTTCTTCTTCAAGGATTGGAAATGTGACCGAGGTGCCCTCACTTTGGTGAATAGTTGTTTAGTGATCCTAGTGCCAGCTTGTTCATTCATCTGACCCTTTCACTCCCTCACTACCTCACCAATGATTCAGGAGGTTTTCACCAGTATTTGCTGCTCGATGCTCACCTGGAGGATGCGTCTGCTTTCTGGTTTCCATCCTTTCCAGCCTCCACCTCGGTATCGACCACGCACAGCTTCTTCTCGCCGCCATCCTCCTCGCTACTTCCAGCCTGCACCACACATGAGGAGATTAAAACAAAACATGAGCGACATTGATAAGAAGCTAATAACAACGCAAACGACAATCTGCTCCAGCAGATGCGGGTCAATACGGTACTGGGAAGACGGAGCGGGGCTGGGAGTTAACCACACCGTTTCAGCATTTTGACCGTGGATACCATCGTTCGTTGTCATGCTTTTGTGTCTCCTTTGTTGGGAAGGGATATATTGGAATTGCAATTAAGAAAAATTCCATTTTTGGACACGAGCCCAAATTCACCAACCTTGTGCTCATTACATTTGGTGTCTCCCATCAACGTTCGTCTTCCTGCACACATCCGGTTCGGTATTGTTGTAACGATCGGACTCAAATTTGCGCTCGGAGAATAACGGATGCCATCTCTTTGCAATGTGCTCTCTCCTTCATCTTCTTCCTCCTCCCTCCTCCTCATCTTCTTCTTCTTCTTCCTCTTCTCTTCTCATGTCTCCCTCTTTGGCCTCTCCAACTCTTCTCTTTCCTTACTCGCCTGCTCTCTCTTTTCCTCTCTTGTTCTTTTCTCTCTCTATCCCTCTGCTCTTCCTTTCCTGTTTCCTCATATCCCTCTCTCTCTCCTCCTCCCTCTCTCTTTCCTCCTCCCTCTCTCTTTCCTCTTCTCTCTCTCTCTCTTCCTCTCTCTCTCTCTTTCTCGTTTCTGCACCCTCTTGCTCTTGGCCTCCATGTGATGGCCTGTTGTGCTGCTCTCGGCTATATGTGGCTCGGCCTCCTGTTGTCGCTGCATCCTACGTTCCTCCCGGCGTCTCGACCTCTCGGCAAAGTCGTCATCTTCCGTCCACATCCTGCCCTGGCTTCCTCAGGCCGTATCTGTAGCAAACAGAAACAAGAGAGTGAAAAGATTAAAAAAAAAAAAACAACATAAAATTACAACGATGAGGTTGATGAACCATAGCAGTAACTGTGCAGAGAAGATTAGGGAACATATGTTGATCATAAAGATTATATCATGGGAAGAACAACATGGTCAAGACAAGAGCAAGTAAATAAACTTATTTGAGTGAGTGAGGATGGTTATAAATTGTCAGTGAGCTGCCATCATGGAGGTCTAGAAGGATGAGTTGGATTGATTGGATGATAGGGAGAGTAAAAGGGGCACTAATGGGTAGATTTGACAAGAAAAAATTGGTCTTGGAGAGGTCAAATGCACTGGTCCGTGAGCTTGCCAGACCTATCAAGGATCGAAGGGGCGGTTGGAGGTATGATCATGAGGTGTAACATACGAGTAGACAGGAGGAGTCCATTGGCATCTCTGTGGTCGGAAAGCATCAAGCCATGTGTGTCAGCCTGATATATGGAGAGAAACTCATAATACTCAGGGTTTTATAACCTCACTTCCTACTGGAATGCAACATGGGATGCACAGCACACTTGCTAACAGGGGAAGTTGTCATGTGCAATACTTTGTGGCACATATGCATCAACAAGCTGGATCACACCAATCGGTGTAGATTTGCAGAAAAACAGCCAATCGTGTACGAGTTCGGTCCATCCATCGGGACCGTACTTGTGCAGAGCATTCGTGCCTCCTGGGCTATTGGGCACAATCCTGGACGGGTCACACTCCAACACAGGATACCAAGCAAGCTGGCACTCATTTTGCCGACCTTAGAAGGATGACAGGCAGAGTCAACCCCACCTGGTATTAATTCAACAGCCGAGCAGGAATTTGAACTCAGGATCCTCGGATCCAAGCCCACCACCCCGAACCATTAAGCCAACACCAGGCATATGTAAGGGTTCGATCCGACACAGGATTAATCATCTAATAGGAATGCTGTTGGCTGATCTCATTTGATGACAAAAATAGCAATCTGTGTGAGCGTTCGTTACAATATCCGCATGCGTTTGAAGCCTGATAGCGTGGAACATGCTGTTCTGTCCTGTTCAGTTGCATCTACTTGAGGCTGCACTCAGAGATAGTTTCAGCAAGTTAAGAGACCAAACAAAATGTTACGTTTCTCTTGTGCAAAACTTTTACACTTTTGTTCAAAATCCGAGACGATTTGCTGCTGAAAAAGAAGACGTTGTTGAAGACTTTGGTGGAGGTATTTACTCTTGAAATTCCCACCCGGAGCATCCTTGGGAATTTGAGCCCATACCAGTGGGGTTTTACGAGCTCCACCACCGAGCTCCCTCGTTTTCATATCATTTCGGCATATCGAGTTTGTGCTCAACCTTCCGTCGTTTATGCCTGGTGTTGGTTTAATGGTGTTGGGTGGCGGGCTTTGGATCCTTGGATCCTAGGGATCCTGAGTTCAAATCCCACTCAGCTGTTGAATTAATACCAGGTGGGGTTGACTCTGCTGTCATCCTTCGAGGTTGGCAAAATGAGTGCAGCTTGCTGGTATCCTGTGTCGGAGTGGCGACCCGTCAGGATTGTGCCCGATAGCCAAGGAGACTGCTTTGGCAGCACCAACGCTTCTGCACAGAGTAATGGTCCCAATCTCCTTCCTCCTTCCGTCGTTTGCGACTGGGATGGAATCCCTGTGTAAATGGTTCTGACTAAAAACGGCTCAGGATTGAAA
Organism: Eptatretus atami; assembly: GCA_035128595.1. Classification (NCBI taxonomy): domain Eukaryota; kingdom Metazoa; phylum Chordata; class Myxini; order Myxiniformes; family Myxinidae; genus Eptatretus; species Eptatretus atami. The sequence continues at coordinate 20,194,372 of CM068957.1, forward strand.
ATTCCAGCATGGTTCTGGAGCACCGCATCATGGAGTACATTTTCTTCAGTGAGGAGTTAAGCCGGCTGTCTGCTTTCAACAATAAAGCTCTTTTGACAAAAACATGAAATGAAATTTAAAATATGAAAACTCGGCAGCGACGACGCCAATCAACAGGAGCGAGTAATATGTTTTAGTCCCACACAATGGGCTGACTCTAACCCTGCTAGACTGGGTTCGAATACCCAGCTATAAACTGTCATCCGCGATGTTTCACAGGCAAGGCGATTCATCAGTGTGCGTGCCATCTCTTGGATGGACGTTAAATAGGTGTCCTGTCTGCCCAGCATTCATTGGTGGACATTAAAGATCCCACGATGTCCTTCACGAAGACTTGGGAGCTATCCTCGGCACCATGAAAACAAATTACAAATTCATTCCATAACCATCACAGGGCATGCATCAGCGGCAACAGCTGTGCCTCAGCCACGCTACGCTGCAGCTTTGTGCTACATACAAACAAAGAAGTCATGCGATGTGCTTGTTACGTTTCAGTTGTGATAGTAATTTAAGAACCTCCTCCTGAAAATGTCATCGTTGGTTTCTACGTTTCACTTGTGGAGCTAACAGACCATGGTGTAGCTTTCTTGAAATATTCTTCTGTTACTTTCCTCATCCAGCTTGAACCATCCCAAAATACACCCATCCTAATTGTTCTACGCCAATTATTTTGACGATAACTGAATCCATTCTTGTAGAGCAGCCTGGACTCACAGATAGCCTTGAGCGTCTTGTTTCACGTGTTCGTGCAGAAGTCCAGGAACGATGCACCAGCTAGGTCACCCTGGATTGTAACGCCAAATTAAGTTTGTATTGTGTTGACACATTGGGACAAACGGAATGCCCTTTGTTTACAACTGATAACTCGTTGGTTTAAATGAACGCCAATGACGTGACCTTTGTGTTTACATTGTTTGTTACATTTGCTTACGGTCTCCACGCACGGGGATCCGATTGTGAATGCGAAAGCGAAAGTCCGCGCCACACCAAAGGCCACTGGAGTGGAGCCAGGCGCCAAAAGGCATGTTATCTCCAGTCTCCAGGCAGGAAAATGTCAGTTTGGGAATAAAAGATTGGGGGCTGATGTGAAGCGGGAGAAGACGTTTTGTGGTGTGCCAAAATTCTGCTTCGGTGTCTTATCATCAGACAGCAATCTGGTAGTCGTGTTACACCAGTAGGACTCCAGACAGACGGAATTGTTACACACACCGTTCCTTTGCTTCGCCAGCTTTCCGAACCAAAGAAAATCATAAGAGAGAAGGAAATAGTGGATCTACATTCCTCTCTTCCAAAGAGTAGCCGTTTCCATCTGTATTGAATGTTCAA
>CM068957.1:20200980-20239652 GCA_035128595.1 Eptatretus atami
CCTCTGATTGACAGAAACGTCGGCGGCCGCAGAGTTTCTGAGGTGGCCTCAGGGTGCCCTACGCCGTATGGCTATATTTTACAGGCCGTAGGGTCGCCGTGGAATTATAACGCGGAGTTATAACTTTTTTCATTTCTACGTTCGCCGTAGCAATTCGACAAGCCGAAAAAAAGAACTGGTAAAAAAATAAAAAAACCCCACTCGTTACTGTCCGTCTGGCCGCACGTTCGCCTTAGGGCCCCCTGCGGTCGCCTTGCGGTCGCCTTGCGTCTGCCTTGAAAATTCTATGGCCGCACAGGAACGCCCTAAGGTCACCGTGCGACATCAAATCAAAGACCGTACGGCACCCCCACGTTTTCGGTCTCCACAATTTATAAATACCCGTGCGGCTCCCCGAAAAATAAAAACATATGTGACTGCTACATGTGTGACCGTGGAAATACTGCGGCCGCCCTATAATTGCTAGTGGCCGTAGATTTTGTAGACCCTACGGCCGCCGTGCCAAATGTGACTTCGGCCTAAGCACGAGTGAATTGGCTTCAAATATCCGGTAACGGGCCGATTGGGAAATATGTATTTGAAGTGCTCTTAAACGAGTTGATTCGTCACAGTTATATCAGAACGAGCTGATTTGTCACACGGTCATGGATTGTTTAACCCTAATATGAGGCTGTTCAAAAATTATGTAACACTACTTTTTTCTGGAGTTGCATACGGGCTTGATTAAACCTCACTATGATTCAACATATGATTACATTTTTTGCGGTCCCTCATCCTGATTAACTCCATCATTTAAACCTCATCGTGACCCAAACAAAGCCGATGGAAATTTGAGGCAACAAAGCCGGATAGTGTATAATCAGCAGAGGCCTGCAGGCCTAATGTGTTCGGCCCACCAGAAAACCAAGATGGCAGCCATATCATTTTGTCTGGGTGCTGTGGTGGGTGGAGTCAAGTGACAGATGTGGGTGTGGTCCGGCAGCTGTCGAACCAATCGGTGCACATTTCAAAAATCGACCCCCAACAAGAACCCCAACAACAGTAAACAACAAGTCTGGAGACGGCGATGTTCACGAGTAATGTACACGGTTCGCCTTTTTATTTTTTTACCTTCGAGGGACGCCACGGGCAAACTGGCGGAATCGGGAAAAACGTAAATAATGAAAGTTGTAGTACTCGAAGAGCACTACTTGCATACCAACTTTCCTTCGAAACAGTTGAAAACCCTAGGAGCTCGGTGCCCAATTTATTGATTTTTTTGACATTTTCTAAGTTCGTGACCTTGTGACCTTGACCTTGGGACGAAAATGAAAAATCGAGCTCAGTAGGGCTATGCAGGTGCCATTGGGCTAACCAAATACCGAAACCCCTGCCAGATTCGACAAACTCCCGAGGAGAAGATGTAACTTGAAACCGGCTACCCCCTAAAAACACATGTTTTTTGGGCGTGGCTCCGTCCATAATGGCGCAGCACGCCCATTCTCAGGAAAACACAACTAGATCATGATATAAACCTCCCACCACAAATTTTATTAGGATCGGATCAAAACCCACGGAGCTATGCTCGGGACAGACAGACACAGACAGACAGACAGACAGACACCATAATGAATATAGTGGTCACTTACTGACTCGTGAACCAACAACAGCAACACAAAGCTCTTGCAGGCCAGTGACATGTCGCAGTTATAAATGGGATTGGGGGGGGGGGTGGTGCTTATGCATATTTTTGTGTTGTTGTTCAAAGAAAATAATTTTTTGCTTTTGCATAGACTAGGGCCTGTATAATTTTAGACATGTTAAAATTAATAATGATATAAACATATAAAATAAATTTCAATGAAGAAAAACGTAAAGTAAGTGAATTAAAATGAAAAAAAAATAACTTCCCAAAATTAGCCATCATATCTTATTTGAATACTCAAACGATGAAAGTGATTGGCCACAAACGAAAAAGAAATCACAAGCGGACGCATAATCATATGTGCGTCATGCGATGTTCATTTGATTGGACCCATCGGAAAAATTGTGCGAAACTTCAATATCTGGATAAAAGGAATGTAATCATGAATGCAGAAAAACGAAATAGGATGAACCAAAGGGTTTGAGAATGTCAGCTACGTCATCATGAATGCATGAAAATGAAATTTAATGCACAAATACTGAACAAGAAACCTTAGGATGAGCAAATTAGTAAAACTGTGTGAATTTGAATGCATGGTCATGAACCTTTTTTTTTGAAATTTGCCCGGAAAACTTGTATTGTTCACTAATGATTTTAACCAACGAGGAGACCGAAGGCAAAAGACAAGATGTACAAGGATATTGCACTGGAAGAGGCCATTTGGCCCATTAAGCCTGTGCATATCCTTACCTCATTAACTAAGTCCATTGATTTGTTTATCTTCGACTCGCAGAAAACCCGTGTTAAAAAATACCACGAAAGAAAAAAGGAAGCTTTTCTTCTTGCACTTGTTGAAAGAGATCAAAAATGGGAGATTATATATTTCATAACAGCAAAGAAAAAAATATATTTCTGGAGCGATTGAAGTTGTGGTCTGTTACCTATACACGCCTGGGTTCAATTTTTGGTTTGATTGAAAAAAAAAATGTCCTGCAGGTTTGGCTTTGTTTGAAGCAACTTTTACTTAATAATTTTTTCCTTTGAGAAGTGTTTTTTGTGTTCAGGGAGGACAGACAGCATCAGCCTCATATATATATAATATAATACATATGTACTTTACTGGTCAAAAGTTTTAGAACACCCATTTTTCAGTTTTTTTACTGAAATTTAAGCAGTTTCAAGTCCAGTGAATAACCTGAAATGGTACAAAGCTAAGCGGTAAACTGCCAGAGGTTAAAGAAAAAACTAAGGTTACAAACACTGAAAAATAATGTAAATATCAGAGTTGTTAAAAAAGAGCCCTTTTCAAGGAACAAGTAATGGGTAAGCAACTGCAGCTGTTCTGCAGCAATGGAAGTACATTAAGCCTTGAAAGTTGATGCAAACAATTCCTGCAGTTGTCCCAACTTTTGTTGATTATTTACAAACCCTCTGTCTGTATAAAAGCAGTGTTGGATCAGATGGTGTTGCTACACCCTCTGAAGCATTATTTGGACAATATTGACTGCAGGAAGTAGTATATTGCTATCATCATGGTGAGAAAAAGACAATTAACAAAGGAAGACAGACAGATCATTATAACCCTTAAAAGTGTTGGTCTTTCCTTTAGAGAAATTGCAAAGAAGCCAAGGTGTCAGTGAGTACAGTTTCCTACACATCAAAAGGCACTTGGAACTGGAGGAAACTCTGACAGGAAGAGGTCTGGCAGACCCAAAGCCACAACACAATCAGAAGACAAGTTTCTGAGAGTCAACAGCTTGCGTGATAGGCAGCTCACAGGACAGCAGCTTCAAGCACAGCTTAACACTGGTCGAAGTGAGGAAGTCTCAGTTTCAACTGTGAAGAGAGACTTCAAGCTGCAGGTTTGACAGGTCGAGTGGCAGTAAGAAAGCCATTACTAAGATGGCAAAATAAGAAAAAGAGACTTTCCTGGGACATGAAGCACCACCAGTGGACAACTGAAAACTGGAAGAAGATCTTATGGACCGATGAATCAAAATTTGAAATCTTCGGTTCATCACGCAGGGTTTTTGCACGCCGTCGAGTAGGCAAAAGGATGGTTCCTCAGTGTGTAACACCAACTCTCAAATATGGAGGAGGAAGCATGATGATCTGGGCTTTTTTCGCTGAATCCAGAGTCGGCAACTTGCACAGAGTGACTGGCACCCTGACCAAAAGGGCTACCACAGCATTTTTCAGCGCCATGCAATACCCTCTGGCCTTCGCCTAGTTGGTCAGGGGTTCATCCTTCAGCAAGATAACGACCCAAAACATACCTCCAGGCTATGTCAGAACTAACTTAGAAGAAAAGAACAAGACGGGAGGCTTCAAATCATGGAATGGCCAGCACAGTCTCCAGACTTAAACCCCATCGAGCTGGTTTGGGATGAACTGGACAGAAGGGTGAAAGCAAAGCAACCGACAAGTGCAACACATTTGTGGGAACTTCTGCAACAGTGTTGGAAAGAACTTTCCGAACAATATTTGATTTCCATTGTAGAAAGAATGACACGAGTATGTTCGGCTGTTATATCTGCAAAAGGTGGCTACTTTGATGAGTCAAAAATTTAGATTAAATTTTGTTCAACAAAACGATTCCATGATTTCTTTTTATCTGCAATTGTTTATTTGTTCTATGCTTTAATTTCAGAGTACATTGAAACATTAAACTGCTTAAATTTCAGTAAAAACTGGAAAAATGGGGTGTTCCTAAAGCTTTTACCGGTGGAGTATATATATATATATATCATATATATGACTAATTAGCCCATTCTTACTTTTAATTTCATATAACTGACCACCTATATGGGTTCAATATCTACAGGCAGCGGTTTCAACTGTAGTACCGACAAACACACAGTGGAGTATTTTCCATTTGTGGAATTTCTGAGAAATGACCAAATGCTCATGGATACATCGCCCCATGTTGGAACTGCTCAGCAAAGTAGTTTTGAACTCTGCTCCTTACTAAAATATTCCGGCCTCCTGTGTCCTCCAAACTGCTGCCGCTTCCACAAGAGTGCCAATGACGACCACCTCAATGCGCATTCAGTCTTCACTGATGTCATGATACATCCTGCACATAACGCATCCTGCGGTTGATGATTGGCCCACTCATGGCAATTTTATTGTTGTTTGAGACCGATCTCATTTGCAGTGAAAGATGCCCTTTTATTACGCTCATCCATGCAGAAATGTCCACAAGGAAGATTCAAAAGTCAGCGAAGAAAGCAATAAAGGGCAGTTGCAAGTACACCCATCATTGTCCGAACAGTATCCGGACATTCCTGAAAACAACAGAGACCCGAGCTTGTGCTTAGTAGGCCGTGCTCGAAAAGACATTTCATTCGGCTGTGGAAGGAAGAGTGACTTCATTATTTTATTTGTGTGTGCATGTGGTTGCTGGTGGTGCTGCTGTGCTGTTGTTGAAACTTGCAGTGCCCCTGTAGGTTAGAACAGAGAATTTGTAATTGTTTGATGGTGCTGGCAATAACTCATCTACTCTTTGCGAACAAAATCATGAGACCTTTACATCTACCAATGCCCCAGTGCTGACAGACAGGTCATCCAGTTCAACATCTTCCGAAAGACAGCACACGCATTATGCCTCGCCCTTCTTATGAAACACCAGGGTGACAGTTTATGGCTGGGTCAAGATTCAAACCCAGGCAAAACAGATCAAAGCGGGTGGTGCATACCTCTAACCTATCCTGGCAACTACAAGACTGCATACAGTAAAACTTTATTTAAATGTTCTTTCATTTTATAAACATTTCGACGTAGGAGTTTTGGTAAAGAAGGCATGATGCTACCTGGTTTCATCCACTTGCAGGTGGACTCTTATCTTTCAATAATGAATTGACATAGCTTTTCATCCCGTCCCTCCTTTTCTTTGCAGACTCGAGGAAACTTACAGCATGCATTACAATGAAGAGGAAGAGACCAATGATGATCACAACATAAGCTCATCGTGGAGGCAGGGCGGGCAACGAGTGTGGAATCATGATGACGATGAAGAGTCTGGAGTTCGCGGAGGAAATGCAGCTAGCGAGGTAAGCACAAGATGCTGAGGAGCTCTCTGCACAGTGTCATCAAGCATTAAGTATGACTACGACTCAAACTGGCATGATTGTCACATGTACGATCATGACTTGGAATGAGGGCGGTGGGCATGTGAGGGTGGAGAGATTCAATCATTCGTTCCTTTGCAGCACATGGCTCTAGATTTGCACCATTGCTGAGAGCGCAACGATCCCATTGATGCAGTGCTCCCTGTCGGTTAAAGCAGGAATTTTTCGTTTGTTCAGGGTGCCGGTAATAACTCCCTACTCTATGCGAAAGTGATAGTGCGATCTTTAACATCCACCAACAATAACAGCACTGGTAGATGGTTCTCCAGCTTAATGTCCATCCTTCCGAGGGACGGCACACACATTGATGCCTCACCTGCATGGTGAAACACCTGGTTCACAGTTTATTTGCTGGTCCGAGATCTGAACCCAGGCTGGACGGCTCAGAGACGAGTGCTCATACCTCGACAGCCTGGTGGATAGGTGAATAAAACTAACCAACTACTAGGCTTGTGTAGACTATAAACTGTGTTATCAGTGTAAACATTGGATTTGAAAAGTATTTACATATTTTATGCCACTTCAGTTGACTTGCCATTTATCACCACATTTGAGCATCCTTCCCATACCATCTTCCATAAGTTCACATGCACCGAGTGCTTGTTGAGAGCGGAGTTACAGGTGCAGATTCTACACTAACCACTCAGATTAAACGAATGGATTTTGTTTGATGCAGCTCATGTGTTGTGTGCATGTAACATGTCACACCTCGAAGAATAACTGGCCATGGTCTGTCAGGGTTGTCTCATCAAAATGCTTTTTGGGGGGGTCATCATTTGTAGCCACACAAATTTCTGGAAGATCCGAATGAACTGACTCACTCAATGATGGCAGGAACACAAAGAGCTGACGGAGGTCAGAGATCAGAGACGGCACGAGGGATGGAGGCAAGAACTAAACCATGTCCGATCGTCTTCAGATGGAAGATGAGCCGTTCACACGTCTTTCTTCACGCGCGCTGGCAAGGTTTGTCCTCATTCGCGATCTTTAAGGATGCTCATTCACTCACTCCTTACTCAATCATTCGTTCAAACTTTTAAACTCAATAACTCGTTCACTTCATTCATACACTCACTAGTAGTCAGGTCAATATACAGTTTAACCCCCAAAAAATTGCTACAAAAGGTTTCTCAACTGATTCTGGTAGGTTTCAGTGTACTTTATAACATACTAAAGTTTACTAAAGTATGACCCCCGAAAAGTGTTTTTTTTCAAGATGGCGTCCAAGATGGCTGCCAAAACCTTTTAATGATCATAACTCTGTAAACTATCAACTCAAATTTGATGATCTTGGTGTCTATCCTAGGTTTTGGGGGCAAAGAACACATTAAGATCATAAAAAATGATGTTGGCCTATTATGTAAACACAAAAATCCCAACCTTTGTCCATAGAATAAGTTTCAGAGCGTTCAGTTTTGAGTGTCATCCCCTCCTCAGTATCGACCTCTTGAGTGTTGTTTGATTGTCACAGTTTTCAGTTTGGCAAGGGCCACATGCAGCAGTGCAGGGGAGTCCATAGCGTCTGCAGCTGCATCGAGAGGATTTGCACCCCTCGAACAGTTGCAATGGAAATTTTCAGAGTTCGTGAGGCGCAGCATTGTTTTGGGTCATAATTGGAATAACTGATCATTTCCTGTTCATTCCATTCAGTTGGTTCATTTCATTGCCCATCCATACCATATCCCCATCCATACATAATTTTGAAAGTACAACACGTTGGCTCTGGAATCTTGTTGCAGGTGATGGTTGGTGGAAGCCGTTCAGGAGTGACAAATGCTTGAGCAGTTGCCACTTTCTTGGTGAAAATGATATGGCGCAGTGATGATGAGCGTATCATTAGATTTGCCACCAAAAGAGATCAACATTAGGTCTTTCCAAGATCTGATATGTCTCTTGAGATTTGTTTTGAAGGATTGAATGCACTAGCACAGGACTTCATGACAAGGATCAGATTTCACTAATTTTCGGAAGGCTGACTTTTTTTCCGCATGCCAAAAAATCTTGAAGTTGAATCACAGCCTGTGTAGGCATGTACAAAGAGCAACTCATTGCACACATCGTCTCCTAAAGTTGTCTTTCAACAGGTTAATATTACACAACACTTTGTGTTCTTTTGACTGCATGTTTGCGTCAAACGGAAGTAGATGATCTCATTGTCTGTTCTAGAGTAATGGAAGGAGCAAGATCAGCAAATCTGTATCTCACACGACCAACGTTGTGGTGCAATTACGGTGGACAACAGTTGCCTTAAACGATATCAACGTCGGCATCCCCTGGTGACTGAATGACATGGCATCCCCTTTTAGTTAGTGCTGTGCTGATGAGAGCAATCATGTCTGCCTTGTTTTTGTCACGAGACAAAAAAGTCCTCCTTTTTGCCTGAAAACTCTGTTTCTGCAGTGAACTAACAATAGGGTGCAGGTTTTTGTCCTCGTCTCTGATGTGTGTTGTCTTTTATGGAGGGACCTTCACCATAGCTATCGAACACCACTGGTCGCTAGTCCGTAATGTCTCACAGTGAAGTCTGCATAGGACTCAGCTATTGCATTATATGAGTCGCCTTTCTTCCACGGTAAACGATGGAGCAAAGAGCCACCATCGAGCATGTAACAATCTGTTTTAGGAATAGAGTTCATCACAGCCTCACTTGATAAGTCCGCAGCATGGTCTCGAATTGCCTGAGCAAGCTGAGGTTTGTGCTTTTCGAAGAATGTTCCTGACCTCAAGAGGGCTGGAGGGTAGGGGCTTAGTTCATAACGTCAAAACATCTTCAAGGGAAAGATATCCTGACCTTGACCCACAAGGAAACGCTGGAACAGAAGGGCAGGATCAATGGTACGATCAGGAGCAATCTTCACAGCAGAGATATTCCCAAGGGTTTGGGCTCTGTCTTTCCACTTGAATTTGTAAGTAAATGCCGACTTTTCCGATTATATCTTCAATGATCTTGTTCCAACCGATTCAAAGGCATATACATTCACATCTGCCCAGCCACTATCCCGTTGACAAATGTTTCTCAGAGTAGAATCAGATGTGAAGGGTGAGCAGGCTGCAGCTTTATCCGAATTTCTCGGAGATCAAGATGCATCTCTTTTGATGCGTGCCTCAGTTGAGTCTTTGTGTTGCGGACTTGTAGTATAGGTCAGGTCGTGAAATCCTCATCGCACTGTTGTACTCGGATGTTACAGGTGCAAATAAGGTCAAAGTTTCGCATGTCCTCGGTCATATCCCACTGCCGCGAGTTAGACACCAGTGCTCTTTAGAGACCTCATCAACGTTTGTTCAATGACAAGATCACTACTAAGCCCTGCCCAGCACTGATTGCTCCTACGAACAACGTGATAAACGTCTGGGTGCTTTTCCTCCAGGTTGCTCATTTGCTGGCAGGTAGTAATGAGCAGATCGCAGGTAATTGAAGTGCCCAGCTGCAGCAAAGACAGTTAGGCAATTGGACACTGCCTGCAAATGCATCAACCAAGACCAGTACGATCCGCCTTGATCAACATTCTTGCCATGCAACCATACGCTGATAATTATGCCACAACTGGCTGGTCTTTGACGTCTGAGCAAGTTCAGATTTCTCTTCTCCGTTACTGTCTCGAGTTGGATCAAACCTCAGAACAAGCAGCATCTCCGAGCGTCGTCTCTCCGCTAAGAAGGGAGGAGTACAATTCTCCGGCTTGATCCAGCAGTGTCTGAATCTCGGGATTGTCTTTGGCATTTCCGTTATAAGCTGCTATGTATGCACTTGTGCAACAGAGATGCCTCAACCCCCAAAACATAGGTACAAAAAAGGTTTCTCACTGATGCAAGCAGCTGAAATTGGAACGCCACGCAGAAAAAAATCTAACTTACGCTATGTGATTAAAAATGGTTACAATGTGTTCATTTTGACGCCATATTGGATTTTTGATATTACATAGTAGGCCAAATCATTTTTTTTATGATCTCAAATGTGTTCTTGCCCCCAAAAACCTAGGATAGCACCAAGTCATGCAAATTTGGAGTTTATAGTTTAGAGTTATGAGATCATTAAAAGGTTTAGGCAGCCATCTTGACAAAAACACTTTTCCGGGGGTCATACTTTGTAAACTTTAGTATGGTTATAAAGTACACTGAAACCTACCAGAATCGGTTGAGAACCTTTTGATAGCAATTTTGGGGGTTGAGGGGGTAATTTTCCAAATATATTGACCTGAGTAATAGTCACTGATTTCACCATTCACGTCACTTGTGCATTTTTTGCATAATTCCACTCTCACAGTCATATTCAAATAGACACTTCACAAAATGAAGTCGCTTCATCTCACAATATGGACTCATTCAGTCACTCGTCACTCACGAGCATAGTTTCCGGAACGATATTTCTCATGAATTTGCCAGGAGAAATTCTCTTGAATAACTCAAACTTCCTTAAACACCTCTTCTGCTCTGATTGTATTCCTTCAAAAAGAAGAACCTGAAATGCTGGGAGAATTGGTGGGGGTCCCTTTCAACCTTTTTAACTATCATCAATGCTTTAATTCACTTTTCCTGTCATGCTTAAAAGTGCCGGTCCCGCCTTGTCTATCTCCTGTCCCCCTGCGCTCCACCAGCTGACGAAAAGGCCAATCTCTGCCGCGATCTGTGAAAAGCGGAGGTACGTACGCAAGAGATAAAGTGTGGAGCTATTGGCATGTTTCAAGACGTCAATTTTAACGTTCGATGAGTTTTTTATCCCCGCCGGTGGCGGAAGGGGGAATTGTTGTCACCGGTCGTCCGTGCGTCTGGCTGTCCGTCTGTTCCAACTGTCCGTCCGCCGTTCCGGCGGCTGGAACGTCAACATTTATAGCTGTGCGTGCGATAACTCCATAAACCTGTTCGCCATATCGATTTTAAATTTGAGTCCGCACTGTACTACCTGAATAAGGAAAGAACCCTATTGATTTTGGCGTGCCGGATCCAAGATGGCTGACTGGGCGGCCCATCTTGAAAAAATGTTCAATGGCGGGGGATTCCATCTCTGATGGGTAATGATTTCCTTCCTTCTGCTAACATTAACTCATAATAGTTACACATCTTTCCCTTCAGATGGGGTTAATTTCACCACTTTTATGGTTTATGACTGATAAATCTGCAAACCACCTTGGGATGTAATGGTTAGAGTGTATTTGTATTCTAGTCGCGAGGTAGGTGGTTTATAAAGTTGTCCAAAGTCTGGCGAGGTAGGTGGTTTAAACCTGGCATGTCTTTTCCAAAAAAGGGTATGTGCTTCCTCCTTGCTTGATCTTAGCAATTTATAAAGGAAAGAGCAGGACCAACCAACACTGGGAATGCAATGGAAAGTAACTACCAGTATGACTGTTTGCCAATTTACTGCTTCAGGCAGCACCAACACTGTAAGAGAGGATGTAAGAAATAATAAAATACGGTTTTCACTATGGTGTGGCCGATACAATACAACGTTTACACAAAAGAATTGGGGTTCACTCCCCTACCTGAACCTCGGAGCTATTTGAAAAACATTTTTTTTACTGCCCTAACTTTTCCGGAACACCCCCGGAGTACAACCCCAGTTTGAACTCATTCCATCAAGTGGTTCAGGAATGCATAAAGTCAATGAATAAACCCACAAACAAACCGACAAACAAACCCACAAACAAACGACACTTCTCGAATTACATAAACGGTATGTTATGTTTTTGTGAACTGAAAAGCTCATTCTAATGTCCTCTTCCTTGCCGAGTCAAAGTGTGGGTGTTAGGCAAGAAATTCCACTTTTATCCGAGTTGTCTAACCATACTTTATTTTGAAATAATTAACGGAAAAAAAAAAACCGGAGTTTTTCCTGTGTTTTTTTTAACGTACGTACACCACAGCTAATCTGCCCTCCGAAAGCCTCGCCTCTTATGAATTTCATTTCGAGTCAAAACTCGAATATTTCGCTAAACACATCCAGCGATCAGTCGCTTCTCACAGTCGTCATTCTGGGAGTTTACAAATACATTCAGGGTAGGTGCAACCATAGGGAAACTAGAGAGGCCATTCGATAGAGCACATACCTCCGCAGCGTAATGCCTGGATGCCAACCGAGAACATAATTTGGGGCCCATTAACCAATTTTTTTTTTGGAAATTATCAAAAATTTCTATATATTCCGTTTTTGGCCCAATCTCAATGGGTGAAGAATGACTTTAAAAAAATCAAATCATTCTCATATCTGGATGTGGATCTTCACCAAAACTGAATCATTCGTCCTTGCACACACCCAACCTGTCCACCAGTTTCATCCGAATCCGTCCACAATTTTTTGAGATATCGTGCTATATATCGGTTTAGCACTATCAATGGTGAGAATCACTAATAAAAGCTTAGAAAGGGCACATCGGTAGGAGCCGCATGACCTCCGCCACGTAAACCTGATCTCACGAAACAATCGGGCCCAATACATTTTTTATGAAATATCATTCTATCATAATTTTTTGGCCCAGTCTCTCAATGGTGAAGAATCACTTTAAAATTATCGGATCCGGATCCGGATTTAGAATTTCACTGAAAATGAATCAGTTTGTCCTGTCAATACCAATGTGTCCACCATGTTTCATCCGAATCCATCCACAACTTTTTGAGATATGTTGCTATATACGTTTAGCACTATCAATGGTGAAGAATCACTTAATAAACTAGAGGGCACTCGGTAGAGCGCATACACTCGCCACGTAATACCTGATCCCACAGAACATATCGGCCAATACATTTTTGAAATATCATTCTATACCATAATTTTTGGCCCAATCTCTCAATGGTGAAGAATCACCTTAAAACATTATCGATCCGGATTTGAATCTTCACTGAAATTGAATCAGTTTGTCCTTGTCAGCATACCCAATGTGTCCACCATGTTCATCCGAATCCAATCCACAACTTTTTAGATTCGGTTAATATATATATTTTTGGCAACATATCTCTAATGGTGAAGAATTACTTTTTAGCTCGCCTTTGTTTCGTAAGAACAGAGAGCTATAGGATAACGCCGGCGTGAGCGTCATGCGTAGCATGAGCGTGAAAAATGTTAATATTTTGTATTAACGGAAAAACTCCTCGAACGGATTTCGACGAAACTTGGTGGGGGGTTAGGTATGGTCAGGATCATGCCATTAGATCTTTGGACTGGTCCCCCCCCCAAACAAAAATTGTTAGAGAAAATGTTTTTTTTTTTTTGCATTTTAACATGTTTTAAGTGATTTCCAACCCCCCCCCAAACAAAAAGTTGTTTAGAGAAAAAAAAATTTTTTGCAACTTTTTTTTCAACAAAATTTCGATTCTTTTTTTTGCATTTCTAATGTTAATTTCCAACCCCCCCCCCCCAGAAAAAATGTTGGAGAAAAGAACTATAAATGTCAGCTGTTGACATTCATATTTATGAATTAAGATATAAAGGTTCATTTGAGTGACCCAGCTGTATGGCGGCGGAGGTTTTGCCTCTTCCACCGAGTCCCCTCTCGAGCTTCCTTCTAATGTGTTTTATCTACACACTTTTTATACGCCCGATATATATATATATTATATAATTATATTAATCGGGCGTATTATGTGATACCGGTCACGTCCGGTCTTCTGTCTGTCTGTCCGCGTTCCTGTCCGCACTCTAACTCAAAGTTTCAACTTTCAACGTTTCATATTTACATAGTAAAGACTGTGGGCGGTTGTCGCAACATCACGTTCGTTCATCTAAAGATGTTATAGCAACCAAATGGATGCTGTTTTCCATCCGTTCCTGTCCGGCACTCTAACTCCCAAAGTTTTCAAACTTTCCCGTTTCATATTTGGTACACTAGGTACAGAGGGAGAGGATGTGTCATGACATACGTTGTCATCTAAAGTGGTTGCCATGGCAACCAGGATGCTTGTTTTCCATGTGTAGCACATTCTTGTATATACCTTCTTGTTCGGGCCGTCATATTAGTGCTCACTTGCGGTCTTGTTACTGATACAATGTACCAATACATATATTGCTTTATAATTATACTTCACTGCCAATGCTTTTATAAAAATGTTAATTATTAACCTCGTCTTAATATACAAACGAAAATGTATAAACAGGCGAGCATTGGGTGGCTTTGACACCAACTCTGGTAAAATTCTAGTCGGATCGTGTGAAGTAGTATCGGATCAATTCCAACCACACACACACCTGCCCACCAATTCCATTCCGGTCCGTGCACAATTTTTGAGATATCCGCACACAAAACAGAACTAACAACAATGGACAGAAAACGGGGTAAAACATACCTCTTTCACTTCCAAGTGGCGCAGGTAACGGAGCCGCGGCAACCTGACGGGAAATTTGGGGTTGCAAAAAATGAAATGAAAAAAACTATTCAGATTATATGATAATTAATTGTGGGGTGGGGTGAGGGTTGCAAAGCTGAAGGTTCCCACGGGCACCTACTACCTTTCAGCCGGCCCTATATGCATCTCATGACGTCATAATATACGTGGACCGTTTTTTTCTAAAATAAACATATGCGAAGGATTGAGTTCGGTTCAGTTGAAATTTCATTTCTGGGTTCGCTTTTGGAATATTTTTTCAACCATCTTTGGTCAAATATATCAAAAATGTGATACCCTTTCATTTATCATTTAAAAATTGTCGAAGGGAGAGAGGCCGTTTCCATGTAAAGTGCCCTTTTCGAATTGAGACTAAGCATTTTCACTGTGTCTCTTTTTTTGCAGTAACAGCCCAGAATCGATGCGACGAAAATTTCTGTGTGCAAGATCGACAGAAGTTGGAGAACATACACATCTGCTGTGGAGGTACCTGTTGTGCGTCTTTCCTGAATCGCTGTCTTGCACCATACATCAGGATATTGGTTCAAAGGGCAAAAATCCCCTAACGAATGGTTGGTGCCCAATATTTGGGCGCGGGGCAAAAAAGCAAGCACGGTCCTGTTTGGAGGTGGTAAATGACCATCAGTGATGTTTGCCTTAACCCTCAACCGCACACCTGGGGGCAATTTGACCCACCACATGTCGGTTTTTGTGTGTAAAAAAAAATATTAGCCTGAATATCAGCCCATGGCTCTCTGTTTTCCTCACCCCAATATAATGTAAGTTATCGCTGTAAATTTATAGCGAATTATGGGTAACACATATGGAGGATATTTGCAGGAGAAAAATGTGGGTCTATGACCCACGCTGGAGAACTCCCAAAAAAAATTTACATTCATCTATGAACTTTTCCGTTTTCTTTTCTGGAATTGTCATTATTTTCTCGTAATAACAATAAAGGTGTTTTCCCCCAATTTAATCTTTTTATTTTCAATTTTTTATTTTATTTTTTTTTTATGGGGGGGGTACGGCCACCATATCCTCGCCATAGAGCAAATGTGACAGGCCTTAATGGTGAGGTCCTGTACATTGAATGACCACGTACAGGTTTTTATGAGCAAATGGTTTATTATCACAGAGAAAGTAGGAGGGCGGGAGGGTGAAAGAGAGGAATACACACACGCACGCACGCACGCACCTGATATAAAGGTAGATCTCCTGTTCAGAATCACTATGAATCTTATATCTATCTAATCTTATTCATTCACGTTGGAACCCGGAACAGACACGGCACAAGGTTAATGAGACAAATTAGAGAATGTAAGCTGATCTGGGGGTAATGTTTTATTTAATTCTCAGACCGAGCTTTCACCACATAGACATGTAGGACATGAGCAAGGATGAGGGAGACGAGTGGACAGAGGAGGCAATATATATATATATACTGTATTTTATGTCGCAGGTTGTGACCACAGCGTGGTTATTCTTGTTATGAAATGAAAAAAATGCAAATATGTAAGCAAAGTCTTCTTGTCCGAAAGGGGTCATCTTTATAAAACGAAAAACATACATTTCCCTGTGCATTTCTTTCCACAGGTTCTCTTCTACTTTTTCTGTTCTTTTTGAATTGCTTTCTTCAGCCTTCAATCTCCAGGCATGCGAGGAATCTTGCCATGTAGGTCTGGTTGTGATTGTACCATCTGATACACTTTTCATGAGTTATTTGCCCCACATTTCCCCCGGCCACCTCTTGCAGGAGATCACTCCTCCACCGTTGAAGATTCTTGCCTGCATTACGTGCTGCTTGAGCTGCCATTGTGGGAGGGCCAGGTCTCTCTTCACGCCAGCTTTGAATGCAGAATCGGCCTTTTCTGTTGTGTTAAGGAAGGACGAGTATGGTGGTAGCAACTCCAGTTGGATCTGCTGATTGATAGCTGGTGGAAGTTGGCCACACAAGTGAAGTCTTGTATTGTCGGAGATTAAAAGACTGGCTGCAAAGAACATATTCTCACACTCATGGGCTACGTCTGCAAGAAACTCCGAAAATTTCTCTCTTGTAACGGTCTCAAAAGCTATGCGGTGATGTACGAGCCCGATCTTCCCAGAAACAGCAAATATGACATTGGAGGTCCGTCTACGTTGCCCATGTACAATGCATCTCGCCGGACACCACGAGGAGCTCTCCCAAAGGAATGCCTCATCCAAATTTTATAGCCTGTTTAATCATTAAAGACGCAGTGGGCAACAAGTCCATCCTCTAAGAATCACTGAACATACTCGACGTGCATGTCCAGTACACAAGGAGTTTCAAACATCAGGCACATCCTCTGCCAGTTTAATTTTCATCAGCATACCATCAAGGGTTCCAGCAATGGTCCTAGGAGACACAGTTGGTTTGTCTGTCAGGGCATCTTGTCAGGCATCTTTCATATTTTAAGAGTCAGCAGAAGGTTGATATGCAGGTTTCGTCGTAGGTCATATCGCATCTTGTGATGAACTTTGGTGTTATGTGCTCCTCCTGTCAGTAACTTTTCATGATGACTACTGTGCAAATACGTAGCCACAATTGACCTTGCAGTGGATCGCCTGATGCCTAAAGCATCAGCTAGTTCTAGATAGTCGGCGTTTTCAAAAGTTTCAATAAGCCTCTCCCTATCTATGTTAGACACACTCCTTTATGCTTCAGTCACATTTGGCTCGGCGGCCGTAGGGTCAAAAAAAATCTACGGCCACTAGCAATTATAGGGCGGCCGCAGTATTTCCACGGTCACGCAATGTAGCAGTCACATATGTTTTTATTTTTCGGGGAGCCGCACGAGGTATTTAGAAATTGTGGAGACCGAAAACGTGGGGGTGCCGTACGGTCTTTGATTTGATGTCCCACGGTGACCTTAGGGCGTCCCTGCGGCGGCCATAGAATTTTCAAGGCAGACACAAGGTAGCCTCAAGGTGCCCGCAAGGCGACCGCAGGGGGGCCCTAAGGCGAACGTGGAAATAGTGCGGCCGCCGTAATTTTTTGGGGGTTGGCAAAATTCATTTTTCATTGATAAGAGCCTACGGAAAATGCACGAATAACACAAGCCCACCGTACGCCCTGCGTACGGTCGACGTGGAACACATCTATGTCATGGCTACGGCTTGTCGAATTGCTACGGCCAACCTAGAAATGAAAAAAGTTATAACTCCGCGCTTTAATTCCACGGAGACCCCCTACGGCCTGTAAAAGATAGCCATACGGCGTAGGGCCACCCTGAGGCCACCTCAGAAACTCTGCGGCCGCCGCACGTTTCTGTCAATTCAGGGGGGGGGGGGATACGGCCGCCGTATCCTAGCCGTAGAGCAAATGTGACTCATGCTTTAATGACCATGGGCAGCCACCTTTATTTTCAAAATTAGCTTGAGAGAGAATTAAGTGTACCTTTACAAAGAATGAGTCCAGAAATTAACAAGAATGGCACTCGGTCGAGTGCATACCTTCACCAAGCTGAACAGTTTACATTTTGTATCTCACTGATAGAACGGATCTGGTTCCGGACCTGAACCAAAATGTAATTGGATTGTTTATGTCACCTAACCAACTCATCCACCGAGTATTGTCATTACGCATCCACACTTTTTCGAGATATCGTGCGATAAATCGTTTTTGGCCCCATCTCTCAATGGTGAAGCATCATTAAAAAAAATTATAAAATTCTTCTATCCAGATCCGGATCCAGATCTTTACCATAACCTAAAAAATTCTTCCACGTCACACACATAACCTGTCCCCACAAAATGTTGTCCTAATCCGTCCATAACATTTTGAGAAATCCTGCTCACGAACAAACAAACAAACCGACAGACAGACAGTTTCTCAACCAAAAATGCTGTTCTGGTACCACAAGTGCTGCATTATCGAAACTGAAAGCTGCTTGTTTTACCACGTTATTAAAACTAGCAGAGTACCCCCGCCCAAAGGACGATCTTGTTCCAAGTATGCAACACATTATTCTGACGCATACCTTTATTTGGGTGGTGTATAGGCAACTGACAGCTGCTTCAATCGCTCCCGAAAATTAAAAAAAAGAATAACCCGGCTGACATGCATGAGGCAAAAACATACCTACTGGTTATAATTCAAACCATCTCACTGCACTGGAAAACGTGGGGACAGGAATACTGCACTGTAAATGGTGGAGACTCGTAATACCTTCCCCCACCTGGAAGCGGCGCTACATGATACACACATTTACATAGATAACTTGCGTCACGTCACCCCCTCTCCACCCCACCAAGTAACACCTGCAAAGATAATAACACCCCTATACAATAATTAGGGTCATACTGATCCTCTGTAGCAAGTCCGGGTGTAATTGGCCCAGAACTGTCGGAGGAGCTACGCGACAAACAAACACACAAACACCGGCCCGTGAATTACAGTGAGGATTATCAGCTCCATTTCCGGTACTCAACGCAATTAACGTCAACCTTCAACTCGATATACTTATATCCATGTGTGAATTTTCTTGGCCAAAAATATTGCTCGGTCGTTATTCATATACCATCGCTGTCAAGGGTCATGTAAAAGCCGATTACGAGAGAACTCAAGGGCATATTTTCTTTGTACTACAAGACATTTTCAATGTGATTAACATTATAATGACTTCTTCTTCTTCTACTTCTTCTTCAAGGATTGGAAATGTGACCGAGGTGCCCTCACTTTGGTGAATAGTTGTTTAGTGATCCTAGTGCCAGCTTGTTCATTCATCTGACCCTTTCACTCCTCACTACCTCACCAATATTCAGGAGGTTTTCACCAGTATTTGCTGCTCGATGCTCACCTGGAGGATGCGTCTGCTTTCTGGTTTCCATCTTTCCAGCCTCCACCTCGGTATCGACCACGCACAGCTTCTTCCTCGCCGCCATCCTCCTCGCTACTTCCAGCCTGCACCACACATGAGGAGATTAAAAACAAACATGAGCGACATTGATAAGAAGCTAATAACAACGCAAACGACAATCTGCTCCAGCAGATGCGGGTCAATACGGTACTGGGAAGACGGAGCGGGGCTGGGAGTTAACCACACCGTTTCAGCATTTTGACCGTGGATACCATCGTTCGTTTGTCATGCTTTTGTGTCTCCTTTGTTGGGAAGGATATATTGGAATTGCAATTAAGAAAAATTCCATTTTTGGACACGAGCCCAAATTCACCAACCTTGTGCTCATACATTTGGTGTCTCCCATCAACGTTCGTCTTCCTGCACACATCCGGTTCGGTATTGTTGTAACGATCGGACTCAAATTTGCGCTCGGAAGAATAACGATGCATCTCTTTTGCAATGTGCTTCTCTCCTTCATCTTCTTCCTCCTCCTCCTCCTCATCTTCTTCTTCTTCTTCTTCCTCTTCTTCATGTCTCCCTCTTTGCCTCTCCAACTCTTCTCTTTCCTTACTCGCCTGCTCCTCTCTTTCCCTCTCTTGTTCTTTTCTCTCTCTATCCCTCTGCTCTTCCCTTTCCTGTTTCCTCATATCCCTCTCTCTCTCCTCCTCCCTCTCTCTTTCCTCTTCCTCTCCTTTCTCTTCTCTCTCTCTCTCTTCTCCTCTCTCCTCTCTTCTCGTTTCTGCACCTCTTGCTCTTGGCCTCCATGTGATGGCCTGTTGTGCTGCTCTCGGCTATATTGTGCCTCGGCCTCCTGTTGTCGCTGCATCCTACGTTCCTCCCGGCGTCTCGACCTCTCGGCAAGTCGTCATCTTCCTCCACATCCTGCCCTGGCTTCCTCAGGCCGTATCTGTAGCAAACAGAAACAAGAGAGTGAAAAGATTAAAAAAAAAAACAACATAAAATTACAACGATGAGGTTGATGAACCATAGCAGTAACTGTGCAGAGAAGATTAGAGAACATATGTTGATCATAAAGATTATATCATGGGAAGAACAACATGGTCAAGACCAAGAGCAAGTAAATAAACTTATTTGAGTGAGTGAGGATGGTTATAAATTGTCAGTGAGCTGCCATCATGGAGGTCTAGAAGGATGAGTTGGATTGATTGGATGATAGGAGAGTAAAAGGGGCACTAATGGGTAGATTTGACAAGAAAAATTGGTCTTGGAGAGGTCAAATGCACTGGTCCGTGAGCTTGCCAGACCTATCAAGGATCGAAGGGGCGGTTGGAGGTATGATCATGAGGTGTAACATACGAGTAGACAGGAGGAGTCCATTGGCATCTCTGTGGTCGGAAAGCATCAAGCCATGTGTGTCAGCCTGATATATGGAGAGAAACTCATAATACTCAGGGTTTTATAACCTCACTTCCTACTGGAATGCAACATGGGATGCAACAGCACACTTGCTAACAGGGGGAAGTTGTCATGTGCAATACTTTGTGCCACATATGCATCAACAAGCTGGATCACACCAATCGGTGTAGATTTGCAGAAAAACAGCCAATCGGTGTACGAGTTCGGTCCATCCATCGGGACCATACTCTGTGCAGAGCATTCGTGCCTCCTGGGCTATTGGGCACAATCCTGGACGGGTCACCACTCCAACACAGGATACCAGCAAGCTGGCACTCATTTTGCCGACCTTAGAAGGATGACAGGCAGAGTCAACCCCACCTGGTATTAATTCAACAGCCGAGCAGGATTTGAACTCAGGATCCTCGGATCCCAAGCCCACCACCCGAACCATTAAGCCAACACCAGGCATATGTAAGGGTTCGATCCGACACAGGATTAATCATCTAATAGGAATGCTGTTGGCTGATCTCATTTGATGACAAAAATAGCAATCTGTGTGAGCGTTCGTTACAATATCCGCATGCGTTTGAAGCCTGATAGCGTGGAACATGCTGTTCTGTCCTGTTCAGTTGCATCTACTTGAGGCTGCACTCAGAGATAGTTTCAGCAAGTTAAGAGACCAAACAAAATGTTACGTTTCTCTTGTGCAAAACTTTTACACTTTTGTTCAAAATCCGAGACGATTTGCTGCTGAAAAAGAAGACGTTGTTGAAGACTTTGGTGGAGGTATTTACTCTTGAAATTCCCACCCGGAGCATCCTTGGGAATTGAGCCCATACCAGTGGGGTTTTACGAGCTCCACCACCGAGCTCCTCGTTTTCATATCATTTCGGCATATCGAGTTTGTGCTCAACCTTCCGTCGTTTATGCCTGGTGTTGGTTTAATGGTTGGGGTGGCGGGCTTTGGATCCTTGGATCCTAGGGATCCTGAGTTCAAATCCCACTCAGCTGTTGAATTAATACCAGGTGGGGTTGACTCTGCCTGTCATCCTTCCGAGGTTGGCAAAATGAGTGCCAGCTTGCTGGTATCCTGTGTCGGAGTGGCGACCCGTCCAGGATTGTGCCCGATAGCCAAGGAGACTGCTTTGGCAGCACCAACGCTCTGCACAGAGTATGGTCCCAATCTCCTCTCCTCCTTCCGTCGTTTGCGACTGGGATGGAATCCCTGTGTAAATGGTTCTGACTAAAACGGCTCAGGATTGAAATTCCAGCATGGTTCTGGAGCACCGCATCATGGAGTACATCTTTCTTCAGTGAGGACGTTAAGCCGGCTGTCTGCTTTCAACAATAAAGCTCTTTTGACAAAACATGAAATGAAATTTAAAAATATGAAACTCGGCAGCGACGACGCCATCAACAAGGAGCGAGTATATGTTTTAGTCCCACACAATGGGCTGACTCTAACCCTGTCTAGACTGGGTTCGAATACCCAGCTATAAACTGTCATCCCGATGTTTCACAGGCAAGGCGATTCATCAGTGTGCGTGCCATCTCTTGGATGGACGTTAAATAGGTGTCCTGTCTGCCCAGCATTCATTGGTGGACATTAAAGATCCCACGATGTCCTTCACGAAGACTTGGCGAGCTATCCTCGGCACCATGAACAAATTACAAATTCATTCCATAACCATCACAGGGCACTGCATCAGCGGCACAGCTGTGCACTCAGCCACGCTACCCTGCAGCTTTGTGCTACATACAAACAAAGAAGTCATGCGATGTGCTTGTTACGTTTCAGTTGTGATAGTAATTTAAGAACCCCTCCTGAAATGTCATCGTTGGTTTCTACGTTTCACCTTGTGGAGCTAACAGACATGGTGTAGCTTTCTTGAAATATCTTCTGTTACTTTCCTCATCCAGCTTGACCATCCCAAAATCACCCATCCTAATTGTTCTACGCCAATTATTTTGACGATAACTGCATCCATTCTTGTAGAGCAGCCTGGACCTCACAGATAGCCTTGAGCGTCTTGTTTCACGTGTCGTGCAGAAGTCCAGGAACGATGCACCAGCTAGGTCACCCTGGATTGTAACGCCAAATTAAGTTTGTATTGTGTTGACAATTGGGACAAACGGAATGCCCTTTGTTTACAACTGATAACTCGTTGGTTTAAATGAACGCCAATTGACGTGAACCTTTTGTGTTTACATTGTTTGTTACATTTGCTTACGGTCTCCACGCACGGGATCCGATTGTGAATGCGAAAGCAGAAGTCCGCGCCCACCAAGGCCACTGGAGTGGAGGCCAGGCGCCAAAAGGCATGTTATCTCAGTCTCCAGGCAGGAAAATGTCAAGTTTGGGAATAAAAGATTGGGGGCTGATGTGAAGCGGAGAGAAACGTTTTGTGGAATGTGCCAAAATTCCTGCTTCGAGATGTCTTATCATCAGACAGACAATCCTGGTAGTCGTGTTACACCAGTAGGACTCCAGACGGGAATGTTTACACCGTTCCTTGCTTCGCCAGCTTTCACCGACCAAAGAAAATCATAAGAGAGAAGGAAATAGTGGATCTACATTCCTCTCTTTCCAAAGAGTAGCCGTTTCCATCTGTATTGAATGTTCAATGAAAGTGTTGTACGCGCTCCACACAGGCGTTAAATCTAAAAATGATCACAAATTAACGAGCTGAGCATATCAATGGTGTTTCTTTGCCGACGGTGCAGCTTGGGCCCAGTCTGAAGGCTCTAGACCAGGGGTTCTTAAGACCCCCCCCCCCCCCCAATGGATTGACCAACACGGTCCCATACCCCTTCGCTTGACTGTCAAAATCATCATCATCAACCATCATCATCATCACCAGTCCTATTAGTTGACAGTATGAATTCCAAAGATGTTAATAGCTTGAATTTATTTTCGATATGGATAGCTAGGAATAGGACATGAAAGGCAATCATAAAAGCATTTATCATATATATTTACAAAAAAAATTAATAATAATAACCGAGAAATTACAAATATACAAACATTGAATAACAGTGAATATTGAATAACAGTGCTAGTTATAATCTAACATTCTAACCAACTATAAATTAATAAATCAAATATATACAAATATTCAGAGATCGAGTCCCATACCCCCAGCATTTAGTTCCCATACCCCCCAAGGGGTATGGATACCCCCGGTTAAGAACCCCTGCTCTAGACCATTTATGGAAGCATTTTTTTTCCCAATAGACATGGGTTTTTTTTCACAACATGTTTTTGTTTCATGTTTTCACAACTCATGAGGATTATTTATCTGTTTTCACAATGATTATGTGACAAGCGTATACATAATACGTTCACTGATAATAAAGAGTGTGAGATCCAGGCGGTTAATGGTGCGTTCTGTTTTTTTTTTGTTCTACAAAATACAGATATCTAGGATCAGGAAAGACGTTACCGTCCGACATCGCTGCTCGGCGTTTCGGGATCTTGGGAGGCGAGCGAAGGGGCAGCAGCATCCTCCTGCAAGGCGCGAAGCCTTTCCTCCCTGGCACGACGGCGACGCTCTCTCGCAGCCTCCTCTTCATCTTCGAGGGCCTGCTGGCTGGTCAGTCTGCTGGAATAGCAAGTGAAACAGGCACGATTGAAACAGGATTCCTGGTATGGGATCGAAACTTGAAAGTGGAATTAAAAGACAAGGCACCGATGCATCTTTTCTCGCTGGCATCCGGAGGCCATTTGTCAGGGTTTTCCTGAGGGTTTGACAACACGATGCGTGTGAATGACTATGTCTTGCATAATTATCAGTCATGCCATTAATGAGTAGAGTGAAAGAGTGTGGAAATAATTAAATAATTCGGCACGCTTGTGCACAAGTTCACACAAAAATTATTAATTAAAAAAAAACAAAAAAAAAATCATTCAAACGTAACACTTTTATTTCAACCTGAGTTTACCGATGGAACTACAAGTCTTACTTCCTCTTAATTTCTACAGGGAACGGCTCCTTGCTTCAACTACCCACTGGGACTTCTCAGTCCACGCAAATGGTGAATACAAAAAATTTACACCTACTGACTACTCCATGTACATGTTATGGTGGTAAATGGAGCATCAAATGACACCAACCCTGTAAGGTCCTCAGATGCGATTGGCGTGTGGTCATCGAAAACTTAACCTCCATTATTCATTTGCTTATTGAACAATTTTCAAGCCAAAAAGTGGAATTGTGGCACATGTGATAATTGTTACTTCCACCCTCCCTGGAGGTGGGGGCTGACAGGATGGCCTAGAGGTACGCACACTCGCCTCGAGGCTGTCTAGCCTGGGTTCAAATCCTGACTTCACAGGGAGTGTGATTGGATGGACGTTAAGCCGGGTGTTCCATTTGCTGGCATTAGTTGGTGGGCATTAAAGATGCCAAGGTGTCCTTCACGAAGAGTAGGTGAGTATTCACCGGCACCGTGGCCAAACTCCAAACTCCCACCATAACCAGCAGGGGGCACTGCATCAGCGGCACAGCCACACTCCCAGCAATGATGCACGCAAAAAGAATGCCTCTCTTAAATGTCCATTTTTGTGACACACTGCAATTGATCAACAAAAACAGTGAAATACCGTCTAATGAACTCGGCCACACGCGATCAGGTAGGTTTGAAGTGTTTGTAATGATAATTTTATCTCACGACTTCAACGACAGGACAAACTATCGCTTGGACAGTCGAAGATAACTTTTAACAGAAAGCTCTGAATGGAACCGAAATGTTTCTTATTATTTCATTTTTGCCTTCCAGGCAAAAGGGTTCCAGGCAATAGGTAGAGTTTGAACGCATTTGGCACAGGTACGCCGCACCTGGTATTATTAAACTAGTTGTAACTTGTTCATCGGCTTACATCTCCCGTACAAAACATGTTGCTTCACGGGGATGGGTGTAAATTTCACCATTTTTTTGTATGAAATATGTAACGACTGTATTACCTTTGCAAACCTTGTAGGGTAGCATGGTGCAGGGGTAGCGCACCGACCAATTTGAGCTGCTAAGTCTGGGTTCGATTCCTGACCTGACTAAAAACCGTTGGATTCGAGCTTCCCAGGCAGTGTTGCTTCACAAGTCCGCTGTCCGTTGGGTGGGCATTAAGCTGGGTGTCCCATCGCTGATGACGAGTTTCACAAAGATCCCACAGTGACTTTCACAAGGAGTAGACGAGTTATTGCTGGCACCCTGAACAAATTACTAACCCTTGCTAAAATAAACTTCCGTCAAACGTCAGACTTAGCCGGCGGTTCGTGAAAGACTTGGGCAAAAAAACTTTCCCCAGACAACCCCACAAGAAGATGGGAGTAATAGGGCCGTTCATGTAGTTGTAGCAGTAGTAGTAGTAGTAGTAATGCATTTACAAACTTGACAAGCCACCAGAGATTGGCTGCCCACTCATAAAATCGATTGGACACGGATGACAATATTCTGTGTGTGCAGGCGATGTTGTTTCCCCATTCTCACCAGGGGGGGGGGGGGGGGGTGGGAGTGGATAATTATTTTGTGCCCATTACCTGACCTTGGTACCTCGAGCACGCATGCAAGACATCGTGGAGATTAGCCCAGCTGTTTTCGAGCTTACAATGATCAGACGTACATAAACACACACTACATACGTGTGTACTGCAAGTTGCTGTTGTTGCCTGCTATCTCCACATGTGGGTGAGTTTCAGGAGATGAAAGGGAGACCTAACAGGCCTCAAAGTATGCAGCTTAATTGAACACACACACCACACACACACACACACACCTTATTTTAGTATGAGATATGTCCAATGGTGTACTGTCCAAGCAAGGTTGCTGTCCTATCACACAATGATGCTTGTTGTCATCGTTGCTCTCATTATTATCCGATTTAACCACTCACCGGGTGTGCGGGGTTTTGTGCAATCCGCATTATCACCAAACTAGGCTGCAAATGTGCAAAGGATTGTGGAAAATGGATTCCCTCCATGTCGGCACAAAATTTGCGTGTTTTCCCTCCACTCAAGGGAACTTTCGCCATCACCATCGCCGAGGTTCCAGCACCGTACACTAGACCGGCATAACTAGAGGCGTTTCGAGTCAAAAGCCACACGGCGAACAGGTCGAGTCACCTCCATGCCAAGCTGGGAGATGAGAAGTGGAATAAATCCACAGATATTACAAGAAGTGAACCTTCACGAGATGGTTCTTGTACATCAAAACAGGGCATTGCACACCGTGAAATAGCGACGGATAAATCAAGGAAATGCAGAAGTTGAACTTTGTTGTCACATTCACCGTTGTTTCGTCCCAGACAGCCAGCGGTGTTGGGCTTGGAGCTGGATTTTGCTTGGCGGTGTCAGTACACAACTGTGGCAACACCAGGCCAGCCTTGGTTGGCATTTGGTGTGCGATCTGGGTTTTAACCCTCTCGTTGCTTTCTGAACTGAACAAGTCCAAGCTTCACACACATCCACTGTGTGTACGAACAAACCAAGTTTGCTACATACTACGATTCAACACACCTGCCAATGCGTGGCCCTTACTACACAATGCTTTGCTTACACAACCAACGCACCTCCCCAAAAAAACGAGGCGAACGTACTGCGTTGCTTCTCCGCAGCAATCGGCCTTTAAAATTGAACCGTAGCACTTTAAGACATCTATTTAACGTACACTTATTTAACACCCATGTCTGCTGCTTACAACTTACAACTGCTTGCCTGGAAGCAATTATCAGACTCGCTGGTGTTAATGATTAGAGTGGCTGCTCCGAGTCTGAGAAGTCGGTGGCTACGGGCATCATGGCCTTCTCCTCATGGGCTCAACTTCGGGACCAATGCGGTCACAGCGTAACCTAACCACTCACCCACCGAACTGCAAGAAATGAAAAAATAAATGAAGGCTCAACCACATGTTCAGCACTTTAAACCCTGTTCAGGGTGTTTCGAAAAGATGTAGAAGTCACTTGTCTGACTCATTGGCTGTGCCGAGACTGTTCGTACCCCGTAATTATCAGATCCCCATGTACAGCCGCCACTCACCACAGTTATGCCCAGGCAGGAGATCTGCTAATCGCGCCTTAAGGACGTGGCAGCGACAACATTCCTCGGGTGCACGGCGCTACGGCCAGCTGGGCCCGGGCCAGCATAAGCGTTTTCATCAAATGCGCCTTCAAGTTGTGCAGTTTAATAAATCGCCATAAACAGCAGTAAAGTGGCTTATTTCATGAGCTGCGTTCATAACTGCCTTTAATTCAGGCAAAAAGCCATCCAAGGTCACGATTATCAAAGCAATCATTTCCGTTCTGTTTTTTCTGGAGGGCCAGGAAAGATTTGACGACGGCCATGTTGGATCCACACCGTGGTTTTGCTCCTACATGATGCCGTAACTTCCTGTTGAGTGTGGCAGCAGTTAGAGAGAACGTGCACCGGTGCAAAGAGAGCGAGTTTACATATTTTGACCATTCCGTGAATCACAAAGTTGTTGCCATTTTGACGCGTTTTCATCGACAGGAACCGTGAAGTTTCCACTAAAGTGGCACATTAGATGCTCTAAGTGGGTTAAACTTGCACCTGGCAGCCTTTAATAGCATAATCATCCGCATACTGTCAGCCTCGAGCTATCGGAGAGGAATTCCAGCGCAGAGCACACCTGGGATTAACATCCATTGATCTCCTCCTTATGCTCTGCACACGCTATTTATTATTTGCACATTGCACTCACCACCTTGGCTAGCCTGTCGTCCGAACTGAAATAGTCCTCTTACTGCTGCCCGAAGCCTGCAGTTCCACGCTGACCTCAACTCGGATGTGAAAGCGGTGCCAAATTGGAGCCGTATTGCCATTATCCCTCCACCCTCGTTCTCTTCACAAGCTGTGACGGCACCGGCCTTGGCAGGTCAGGGTGCTCAGAAAAAGGCTGAAATGTTCTCTTGAACAGGAACCCCCTCGTTCCACCTCAAATGCCCCAAGAGACCAAAGCCCAGATGGCAGCCTGCAGAACATTTCCATATTTGGGCATAGAGAGTGGGGAAACAAGAGAAGGATTCTTTGGGTATTTTTGCTCTGCCACCTCACCCAGTCTTGCTCTCAAAACAGGTTTGAGATCATCTCCAGCCTCCACCACCTCATCACTTTACCATCTTCACCACTGTTCACACTAACTAATGCCTTGATGCTCTTGTTATATGAAACCCGGGTAGTTAACATGGGAAAGTTGCGGCACATAAGAAAGGCCTTGTTGTTGTTATTGTTTTTTCGGAAAGTAGAAAGGTGACCTGTGAAATTGTCGTGCTCTGTCCCATGACAGCTGTGACCTCCACGTTGAACGGAATTTTCACACAAGCTATGCCTCCACAGCCTATGTGTGTCCCGTCGGCAGAACGTCCGCACACGAGTGGAAGCAAGCAGATGGACGATAGATATCTGAACCGGCATGGCGTTGTGGTCACATTAACAAATCTGTGTCACCACCAGAAGGCAAGGATATGGTGCAAGGGTTTGAAAACATTGCTGTTTATTATCATCGGGTACAAACTGAGTGCAATCTATATAATGAAATTCAATCACGAACGACATGTCGTCCAGACGATTTCAATGCAATGGGAGGGAATGGAGCTAATACGGACCTCTTAAACCACGTTCCTCGTCCCCATTTTGCCTCGGGATATACAAGACGTGTCAGTTGATGTCTTATTAACCAACAGGATCAGAGATGATTCGCTCGACCAAAAAGGAAACCATGAAAGTGCCCAAAGTCGAAAGTATTATATCTGTGGCAATGAATATCTGCGTGGTCCATATTTTATCCCACTACATCCTACTTAAGACATCTTGTTTAATGAACCATATAATGTATATATATATGTAGTGGAAATGCTGGTGGCGAGGACAAACAAGAGTTGGGGAGGGGTGGCGGTGAAGCTTTAAGAGGATGAAAGGTGGATAACGAGATGATTGTGAGGATTAGCAATTTAATGTCATGAGATGAAATTTTTTAGACATTGCACTGCAGCAGCTGAATGCAATTTTCCTGATGACGTTACAAATTGCTTGGGACAACAATATCTGCTCCATCGGTTCTTCCCACGAGGAAAATGTTTTGGAACATGGCACTCTTGGGGTACGTTCTACAGCAACTCCCTCGGACCAATCCAGAAACGCTAAGCCACTTAGCGATGAGCTATGGCGCAACTGTCATTTTCTGTTTCACGTGAGTTCAGGAAATGAGCTTGCAGAGAGAAACGCCGCCCATCCATACCCCTAACTGTACCCTTGGGGGAGATTGCATCGCCTCGCCCTTTCCCTTTCCCATTCTTGGCCTCCACATGGTAAGCAATGAGAGAACATTGGGAGATTTCCTTTAGGAGTTCGACCACCTCTTGTTTAAGGAGATACCATGTTCCACATACCTTGAAAATAGTAAAGACTCCATCGATCACAGTGTTACAGTTACAGAGAGCCTGAATTTCCCCACAATCCGAAATGCACCTGAAGGGGCGGAGAGGGGTCGAACATTCTGCCATAAATTTGTGGATGTAATAAATAATGTCCCCCTGCAAAATTCCAACTCCATTTCCTTCACTTGTTTACAGTTGATTCACCCTTGGGCATGTTTAAAACTTGGTAATACCTCGTTCATTTCAATATCCGAAACTTCCTTCGGACAAAACATCCTCATTATTACCACGAGCGGTTGTCATTCCCAGCACAATGCGATGCTTGTCTATCAACAAGCCACACCCACCGAGTGTACCTAATGGAAGAACAGATGGTCAATGCTGATGGCAAGTGATAGAAGTCGTTAGTAGAAAAGCAATGAGAGTGACAGTAAGCTGATTACGTCGCAAAATTATTTTTTTTGCCAAATATGTTGGTCTATAGCGTTTGTTCGTTTGTCTCTTTGTCACACGATTTTTGGCCACAGTTTTCAAGCAATCGTTCTGAAATGTTTTGTGTATGTAGGTGGCCGGCCAAGGACAGCAATGCTTAATATTGGTGAAAATCTGAACCGGATCCGGATCTGAGAATTTTCGAAGTGATTCTTCACCAATGACAGAGAGGAGGCCAAAAAACGATAAATAGCACAACATCTCAAAAGGTTATAGATGGATTCACATGAAACTTGGTGGACAGATTAAGAGTGCCACTCGGAAGAATTGTTTATATTTTGGTGAAGATCTGAATCAAGATCTGGATACGCGAGTTATTTAATTTTTAACTGATTCCTCAACATTGAGAGAGGAGGCTAAAAATGATATAGCATGATATCTCAAAAAGTTGTGGATGGATTCACATGAAACTTGGTGGACAGATTAGGAGTGCCACTAGGAAGGATTGTTTAAATTTTTGGTGAAGATCTGAATCAAGATCTGGATACGCGAGTTATTTAATTTTTAACTGATTCCTCAACATTGAGAGAGGAGGCTAAAACATGATGAGCAGATATCTCAAAAAGTTGTAGACGGATTCGCATGAAACTTGGTGGACAGATTAGGAGTGCCACTAGGAAGAATTGTTTAAATTTTGGTGAAGATCTGAATCAAGATCTGGATAGGCGAGTTATTTAATTTTTAACTGATTCCTCAACATTGAGAGAGGAGGCTAAAAATGATATAGCACGATATCTCAAAAAGTTGAAGACGGATTCGCATGAAACTTGGTGGACAGATTAGGAGTGCCACTAGGAAGAATTTTTTATATTTTGGTGAAGATCTGAATCAAGATCTGGATACGCGAGTTATTTAATTTTTAACTGCATTTCCTCAACATTGAGAGAGGAGGCTAAAAATGATATAGCACGATATCTCAAAAAGTTGTGGATGGATTCACATGAAACTTGGTGGACAGATTAGGAGTGCCACTAGGAAGGATTGTTTAAATTTTGGTGAAGATCTGATCAAGATCTGGATACGCGAGTTATTTAATTTTTAACTGATTCCTCAACATTGAGAGAGGAGCGCTAAAAATGATATAGCACGATATCTCAAAAAGTTGTAGACGGATTCGCATGAAACTTGGTGGACACATTAGGAGTGCCACTAGGAAGGATTGTTTAAATTTTGGTGAAGATCTGAATCAAGATCTGGATAGGCGAGTTATTTAATTTTTAACTGATACCTCAACATTGAGAGAGGAGGCTAAAAAAATGATATAGCACGATATTTCAAAAAGTTGTAGACGGATTCGCATGAAACTTAGTGGACACATTAGGAGTGCCTCTAGGAAGGATTGTTTAAATTTTGGTGAAGATATGAATCAAGATCTGGATACGAGAGTTATTTAATTTTTAACTGATTCTTCACCATTGAGAGATGGCGCTAAAAACAATATTGCAGGATATCTCAAAAAGTTGTGGGCGGATTCGCATGAAACTTGGTGGACAGGTTGGGTGTTTGACGAGGACTAATTGATTCAATGTTGGTGAAAATGCGAATCTGAATCCGGATTTGAGAATTTCTCAAGTGATTCTTCACCATTGAGAGATGGGACCAAAAACTATGTATTGCATGATACTATCTCTAAAAGTTGTGGACGACTTGTGACAAAACGAGGTGGATGAGTTGGTTCGGTGACAAGAACAAGCCGATTCGATTTTGGTTAAGGTCCGGATTCAGATCCGACCTTTCAGTGGGATACAAAATGTAAACTATTCAGCCTGGCAGAGATATGTGCTCTACCGAGTGCCGTTCCGTATCGCCAAGTGTCACTCTATGAGTGATTTTTCATTATAATGTTCGGTGGGTGGACATCATTCATTATTGTAAAGTAACCACCAATTATAATACGATATATAATTTGGCTTGTGGGTGAATGTTTGTGTGTTTGACTTTGGGGTTGTACACAAAATACGTTACTCTCTTTTGGCAGTTTTTTTGACACCCTACTTGTCCTCTGTGATGCTCGCTGATGCTATGCCTAACCCCCACCCTGAATAAGAGCAATGTCACCTTTTTAATTTCGATCAGCTTCCAATCTGCAAGTGTTTCATGGGTGGCATCCGACAGCTTAGTCAACGAGTTAGTGTTGCTGTTCAGCTGCCTCCAAATTTTACAAATTTCCAGTTGAACTTCCTGTTTTCTCATATTTGGGAATGCCTCTCGGAGCTGCAAGTTAACGATATAAACAGCATTGTTATTTTTGGATGAATTCAACCAAAAGCAGGGTTGTTCTAAATGGACATGTCCTGGTATGGTGAAAGGACATCCAAGATGGCTGCGCCCATGAAGATGAAGACGGTGTCACGTGATTGTGTGCCCTCCACCCTATCACACTGTGTTGCTCAGGGAAACCCCCACCCCCACCCAAAGCGTCACATATTTTTAGCTGCATTGCGTAGCGAACGCTGGCTCTAAGAGGGCTCCGCATTGTTCTTCTTCTTCTTCTTCTTCTGGTGAAGATAGGAAGTGAAGCAGGCAGGGACGCTACATGGAGGTACCTGATGCCCTGAGGGCACCTGATGCCCTGAGGGCACCCGATGCCCTGGGGCACCGGATGCCCTGAGGCCACCCGATGCCCTGGGGCCACCTGATGCCCTGGGGCCACTTGATGCCCTGGAGGCACTTGATGCCCTGGGGCCACCTGATGCCCTGGGGGTACCTGATGCCCTGGAGGCACCTGATGCCCTGGAGGCACCTGATGCCCTGGATGCCCTGAGGGCACCTGATGCCCTGGGGCCACCTGATGCCCTGGGGCCACCTGATGCCCTGGGGCCACCTGATGCCCTGGAAGCTAGCATAGCAAGGAGATTGACTGGTGGAATGACGTGGCTCTTGGACACATTTGTCCTTGGTTGTATATGCACTCCCATATGCACTCCTAAAACGCTGGATGGAATGAGTTGAAGTTTGAAAGTTGCACTTGGGGTTTGTCCGGGAGGGTTTCAGGTGTTAAAAAAATTAATATTCGCGGGGTTTCGGGAGGGAACGACAACACAAATTCTCTATGTAAATATGTACCGTGTCATGATGTTCCCGGTGGAAGTGTATTACAATTCCCGGCGATCTTTTTTGCACTCCTCGACTGCTGAATAAAATAAGTTGAAAAGTTGTGGTTGTAATCTGGGTGTGGTAGAAACATTCTACAAATTTGGGATGGCCACCTCCAACTTAGGTTTTTACTTTTATGGTAAAATGGGGGGAATTGTCATAAGATCGGGTAAATGATCATACCTGCTAATACATTCCTGCACCGCCGGACAGAATAACTTGAAAACTGGACGTTATTGCTGAGAAAAAGAAATCAAACTACCGGAAGTTGTACAAATCATTCTAAAATACACCAAATCTTTGTGTTATAGTGGAAGCAAAACTATAGTCACCATATATATATATATATATATATATATATATATATATATATATATTTATATATATTGTGGGGGGGGGGGATGCATTGAAGCATATGTGTCTGTTTCTGGAAAACAATGTGTTAAAACTTGGTGTTTGTACTCCAGGGAATGTTTGTCACTTAGCTGAGATAGCCACCTCCAACTTAAAGTTGCCATCCCTTGCTGCTCCTGTTGGGAGCAGGTGTTGCTGGTATATAAAATAATTATCTTAATGATGAGCAAAATAACACGCTGATTTGTTAACGTTTCCACTCCGACTATCCAGGTCAGATTTTTATCCTCCACCGAAGAGAATAAGCTTTTCAGACGCCATTAGGCATCAGGTTTTTTTGTACACAAAATCTAGTAAGCTCAATAGACAGAGAGTATAAAGGACAATAGGTGAATGCAACAGGTTGATGAACAAAGAGGAGGAGAAAAAAAAATAGGGAAGAGAATACAGAATGCTGCAGATTGACGGGGGAGCATTAATGAGGATAGAAAAGATTCCACGGAGGAATGTAGGATGACCAAAGGTAGTGGTGCACTGCCAACTTGAAGCTTTGGGGGGAAAGAGTGGGATGGAACAGACTGAGGAAGGAGTTTCCACAAATTGGAGAGAAACAAAGGAGGTGAGCAGTGAGAATGGATTTTGGGAGCTGCCGTCCTCCCATCCCCCTCCAAAACCATCCCTTGCACACGCAATAAAAACAGAAGGCTCTTTGCTGATTTATACAGTTATGCACTGGCTTCCTCCAACTTCTATCTCAGAATTCAACGCACCATAACGACACTCTGTAGAGTGCACACCTCCGCCAGGCTGAATAGTTTCCGTTTTTTATCCCACTGATGAGCCAGATCTGCATCCGGACCGTAACCAAAATCTAATTGGCTTGTTCTTGTCACCGATCCAACCCATCCACCAAGTTTTGTCATAATCCATCCATAACTTTTTGAAATATCATGCAACACACACGTGTGTGTGTGTGTCTGTGTCTGTGTGTGTGTGCAGCCTTGAGGCTGCTGGTTAAATCATTGGTTCGGGATGTGGCTATGCCACTGATGTGGTGCCCCTATCAACAGTACACAAGTGCTCATTTTGCTGACCTTGAGAAGATAACAGGCTGAGTCAACCCCACTTGGTGTTAATTCAACAGCTGACAGGGCTCAAACTCAGGACTCTAAAGATCCCAAGCCAGCCACCATAACCACGAAACAAACATCAGGCTAATCCATCCATCCATCCATTGGGACCACACTCTGCGTAGAGTGTTGGTGCTGCTTAAGCAGTCTCCTTGGCTATTGGGTACAATCCTGGACAGGTCGCCACTCCGACACAAGCTCCCAGCAAGCTGGCACTCATTTTGCCAACCTCGGAAGGATGACAGGCAGAGTGAACCCCACCTGGTATTAATTAAACAGCCGAGTGGGATTTGAACTCAGGATCCTGGGATCCCAAGCCCACCATCCTAACTATTATGTCAACACCAGGCATTAATCAGGCTAATATCATACTATATATCGTTTTTGGTCCTATCTTTCAATTATGAAGATTTTTTTTTTTGTTAATCTCGTTTCCAGATCCGGATCCGGATCTTCACGAAAATCAAATCATTTTTGGCCTTGTCACACATCCAACTTATCTGCCAAGTTTCTTCAGAATAGTCCCCAAATTTTTGAGATATCCTGCTCACAGACAGACAAACAAGCCGGTAGGCGGACATGGGTAGTCGACTACCCAATAGAACCTGACGAGATGGGCCCGTTCGATGGGGAATGACCTGAGGATTAAGCACAAGAAAATTCATGATTCTAGCTTCAAGGGTTAATGCTGCAGATTGTTTTTTCGTTAAAATACCCCCACATTTAGAGGTTTTTCGGCCGTTGCTAAGCAACGAGGTGTCCGTAGCAACGGTTCTTTCTCACACATAACTAGGACATACCATGAACCTACCATACCAGTTTCATGTATATCTGACTCATAGTCTCTGAGATATAACGAACTTCGTTTTTTTATTGTTTTCGACCAGGGTTCATTCAAAGTCTATCTTCTCCGACAGTTTTCATAGGATCCGGCTGGAAATTTTTCACAATATGGCTGAATGTACTGCCCACGCCGCTCGTGGCCCGATTTTTGATTTTCGAAAAAATAAATTTTTTATGATTTTTCAAAAACTTCAAAGTCCCGTTGCTAGGCAACGGTGGTGTCCATAGCAACGGTTCTCATTTGCACACAACTAGGTCATGGTATGAACCTACCAACCAAGTTTATCGAAATCGCCATTGTATTAACTGAAATCGCCATTGTATTAACTGAGCACTGGACCGAACAGAGGGACAGACAGACAGACAGACAAACATATCGACGGAAATACTGATAACAAGTCTGAAGACGACGATGGTTCACGAGCGGTATTTGACGATGTAGATTGTTTCAGAAGTCAAGGATGAGACAATGTGATAATGTTTGACCAAGTTATAAAAATCATCAACATGATGTGGTACGGGTGACAGGTTATTAGCTGCAAAATGTCGAACATCCGGTTTCGTTCAACAACTTTCAAAATTTGACCTTTGCATAACCTTTAAAGGTCACAAAACAATGTTGTGACATTAAAATAAGGAAACAGGATACGTGCTATAGCCTATTGAGTTAGTTTGTCGAAGAAGGTCGAAAACCCGGTTCGATTCCCACAACTTTGAAAATTTGACCTTTGTGACCTTTAAAGGTCAAAGGTCAAGGATTATGACCTTTGGTGCAAAACATCCTCTGGAACATTCCAGGAACAATATAACGTCATATAGGCTATATGGCATTTCGCACTCCTCGGATTATCCATACTTTGATGAAATCAGCGTAAAAACAAACTTGAAGGGGGCGCCACGGGCAAGGTGTTCGAGATAGAGCAAAATGGTTTCAAGACTTTAGGTGGGAATGACCTCAAGATTATGCATAAAAAATATTGTCATCCTAGCTCTCAAGTTTGGGCGGTCGTATGATTTTTATGTCAAAATTCGAAATTTCTAAGTTCGTGACCTTGTGACTTGTGACCTTGACCTTGGGACAAAAATGAAAAATCGAGCTCCGTGGGATATGCAGGTGCCATTGGGCTAACCAAATACCGAAACCCCTGCCAGATTTGACAAACTCCTCGGAGAAGATGGATTTTTATGTCAAAATCGCAATTTTCTAAGTTCGTGACCTTGTGACCTTGACCTTGGGACGAAAATGAAAAATCGAGCTCCGTGGGGCTATGCAGGTGCCATTGGGCTAACCAAATACTGAAACCCCTGCCAGATTTGATAAACCCCCTAGAAGAAGATGCAAATTGAAATCGGCTCCCCCTAAAAACACAATTCGCAATTTTCTAAGTTCGTGACCTTGTGACCTTGACCTTGGGACGAAAATGAAAAATCGAGCTCCGTGGGGCTATGCAGGTGCCATTGGGCTAACCAAATACGAAACCCCTGTCAGATTCGACAAACCCCCTCGGAGAAGATGCAAATTGAAATCGGCTACCCCCTAAAAACACATGTTTTTTGGGCGTGGCTCCACCCATAATGAGCGCACCATGCCCATTCAGGAAAACACAACTAGATCATGATTAACCTCCCACCAAAATTTGTCAGGATCGGATCAAAACCCACGGAGTATGCTCGGCAGACAGCAGACAGACAGACAGACAGACAGACACACAACAATAACGAATATAGTGGTCACTTATTTTTTTCGTGAACCAATAAGGTAGAACAAATTTCAAAAAAAAATATTTGAATTTTTTTTTTTTCGACGAGATCGACTACCCAACAGACTGACAAGCAGGGTTGAAAATATAACCTCCGTTCACCTTCGTGGCATGGGAATAAAGCCTTTCACACAATTCACTCATCCAATCCTCATCTTCTCTCAGTCACAATAACAAGGGTCAGACCTCATGGTGTGTGCTCTTCCGCTGTACCAAGTCACCCCATGCCATGAAACTCTATTATTTAATGTACAGCCGTTTGTGATTGGCCCAAAAAAGTGCCTTGTAAGAGATCTGTTATTTTCATCAACATCATCATTACAATATTGTTGTAAATATTATTATTATTATTATGATGCTCGTGTCAGTATTAAACACCTTGGAAGTTTCACATGAATGTTTCACACGGCGAAAACAGCACGCATTCTGTAAGTGAACAAGAAAACATGATAAAGCCTCCTGTTTATCCCACAATCGTTGCCTAATTTCCAAACCTTTCTGTTTCTTTTCTCAGCTCTTCACGCTTCTTTCGACGGAGCTCGCGCCGTTTTTCCCAGTCATCTATGCCTATGGAGTCAGCCATTATGATGAGACCTGCGAAGTACAGGGTGGGGAAGCTTTGTGAGAAAATGCGGTGAGAAAGAGCGATTAATAAGAAATAATTTTTTTAATTTATCTTTCATTGAAAAAGAGATTATTATTTTTAAATGGAGAGAAAATCCCATTATAGGTAAAGCATAATTAAATAATAATAATAATAATCAGGACATTTTATATAAACAATACATCACATCAGGTTGAGGCGCGTGAATTTTAAGGAATAGATAGCTCAAGTGGGAGAAGCCTCAACCACCAGTAAGTCATTCGATCAGTCCGAAGAGAAATTGTTACACTCCAGGGTTATGAATGATCACCCCAAAGAACAAGGAATAACACACTGTAAAGGAATAGTATACTTGGTCAGGGCTAGTGTCGGTCTGCATCAGCAAACAATTCAAATGATGGGTTTCATCAACGGAAAGTTTACAAAGGTACCGCTGGGGGAATAGGCCTTCTTTTGCTCCGACAAAGGGTAAATGCCTGAAACATCGGCTTCACTCTTTCCTCCCACGGCAATTAGTACACCTTTGTCAACTTTCATTTGATATAAATCCAATGTATGAGATAAAAAGCTCGAGAAACTCGTCACCATCAAATGCATTCCAGTGTGTTGGTGAAGTTTCATATATACACAGACTGTAAATATGAGCTTATGTTGGATCGATAAGTCCTTGGGGTGTGGTGGGCTTGTATGATAGACCAAAAGATACAGAGAGAGAAATAT
>CM068957.1:20239662-20251363 GCA_035128595.1 Eptatretus atami
TATATTTATATACACACACATACACACACACACAAACACTGTAATGGATTTACCAGGACTAGTAGGATGGCCTCGAGATAGGCATACTCGTCTCTAAGCTGTCTAACCTGGATTTGAATCCCAACCCAGCTATAAACTGTCATCCTGGTGTTTCACAGGCAGAGAGACTCAACAATGTGTGAAGAGTATGCGAGTTATCGGCAGCACCATGAACAAATTCAAAAAGCTTGCACTAATTACCGCTGGAAATGAAATGGCAAACTACCCAGTATAACCCTTGCCAGGAAGCTGTTTGAG
This sequence comes from Eptatretus atami, assembly GCA_035128595.1. Classification (NCBI taxonomy): domain Eukaryota; kingdom Metazoa; phylum Chordata; class Myxini; order Myxiniformes; family Myxinidae; genus Eptatretus; species Eptatretus atami. The sequence goes on from CM068957.1 coordinate 20,239,960, forward strand.
CAGCACTGATGCTCTGTGAAGAGTATGGTACATGTACAAGAGAAAGAAAGAGACATAGAGATAGAGGATTTACCAGGAATTAAAAAGACTGTATAATTGAGATTTTATAATCAAGAGAGATGAGAGACAGAGACAGAGACAGAGACAGAGAGAAAGGGGGGGGGCACAAAGAGAAAGACAGAACAAGATGTGAACATTAAAAAGTGAAAAAAGACACAACAAAATTAAGTAAAAGGTAAAAGAAGAGAGACGCGAAGGAAGATTACAGAACAGAAAAAGAAACAACATGGTGGAAATTTCAAACAAGTAAAAGTGCAGTGCTGAGGCAGAAGACCTTGGATAGTGAAAGAGAAATGTAAAAGTAACTTCCACAAATGTTCAAAGGCTGGTGCACACGTGTCGGCGACTGCCCACTACAGGGACCATTATCAAGAAGCCAGCACACACAGCTGTTGCGGTCTGAAACGAACAGCTTGATGCATTTCCTTTCTCCTAGTCCTTGTGTAAAACCAATTGTCAGATTGTAAGGCCGTACCCTTTACAAAGAGACTTCCCAAGCCCATAAGGGTGTGACAGGGAGCAACCGAATAACTGCTGACGGAGGCCTTTCCTGACTCCGTAAGACGGTTAAAATAAGCGACAATGACGCCATGAGGACTGCCTGCAATGTTTGGAATTACTGAAGTGTTTTAGTGAAAAAAAGCCCCATTCTCTCTTCTTGATGAGTTTGTGCACTCCACATGTCATAGACACACATAAACATTATCACTGGCTGGTATATCTGGATGACTGCACCAGGTATAAAGTAAGATGGCACATTGGTTTCTCAATTGCCGAATAGTCCAATCATGGTGCTGAGCAACAAGCATAATAAACAGAACTTGGGTCGATCCATCACACTCAAGTCTTCATTTAGGGGACCAATAAAATAACAAGGCAATTGAAAATGTGAAATGACTCATGACGTCTCTTAAAGGCAACGCGTCGTATAAAATCAAAAAAGCCGACATTTACACCTGTAAAAGGCAGATCTCATCAGTGAACTTGGACAATGTCAGTGTCTGGGATTAAAAAAAAACAACAGAATGCAGTGAGAAAGTGCCAAAGAATAACATCCGGACACTATGACGTCATCAAAGCATTATATCAAGCGAGAGCTGGGTTTTCGAAAATCCTCGCCCAATATTGATAAACATTTGAGAAGGAACGAAAGGTTGAAGTCCTGCTCAACATCAACGATACGTCATTCTCGGAGACAAAGGGTCATGGAATGGGTGGAAATAATTATTGCCGAAGGCACGGAGGAAGGTGGTGCTGTCGGTACAGGAGGAGGGTTGATGGACCAAACGTTTACGGTGAGAGACGGGTTTGGAAAATAATCCTTGTGAAGAAGTCGAAGAGCACGTGCAGTGTCCATGAAGGCGAAGCATTTTAAAACGTAATGTATTGAAAAACTTTTAAAGGATGAAGGAAGAAGCGTTTCAGATAAATAATGTCTTACTCTAGAAAGCCTCGCGGTCTCATCACTGCCGGCCCAACGAATCTTCGTTCACCTTATGACGTATCGATGGCTCTGAATGATTCCACAACTGTTTATCGACCGTCCAAAATACCTCCCAAGATACTGTTCCACAAAGGGCAGATGTACACAAGCACAGACCCATTTGTGCATGCCTTAGTTAACAAGAAGGCTTGTGGGGTAAACCAATTATGGTGCCATTATACCCCCAGTGTTTTACGACTTGTATCTCTATAGCATTTCCTGTCATATTTTAACGGTGACATTAGCCGATGCAATCCAGATGCAATTTCATGCTGATCAGGAGATCGTCGCATAATGAGCTTCGGTTACGTGAAAGAGATCGTTTTACATGCAGTATTTTGTTTTAATAATAAATTGATCGGTGGTTATAAACCCCGCGCTCTCGAAGCGAAAAGCTGGGTGGTTCACTTCTGTCTGTCGGTCTACAAACGTCAGTTCATGATCGAGGAACAACTTAATTTAAATTGAATGCTATATTTTGAACAAGAATTGGACCATGAATCAGAAAACTAACCTGTAGTTGAACAGTACTTTGGCTCTGAATTTGTGCCGATCATACATGTGCAGAGAGGAGTGAGATGATGTTTTACTCTGTCTCGGTCAAACTCAGGACCCGAAGATCCCAAGCCAGCCACCATAACCACTAAACCAACATCAGGCTAATCCATCCATTGGGACCACACTCTGTGTAGAGCGTTGGTGCTGCTTAAGCAGTCTCCTTGGCTATTGGGTACAATCCTGGACGGGTCGCCACTCCGACACAAGCTCCCAGCAAGCTGGCACTCATTTTGCCGACCTCGGAAGGATGACAGGCAGAGGCCTGTCTGGTCATCAAACAAAATTGAAAATCAGTCCAAACAGGAAACTTACTGTTTTAAGGATGTCATAAAGGACACAAACAACGGGCACAAATAACTAATGTGACGCGTCAACTAAGGTGGTGTCTAAGAAGCTGCATCAATGGCGGTAAATTTCCAGAATTTTTTTTCTACAACCTTCAAAATGCAGATTTTATTTCAATTGAGTTATATACCTGAACAATGGAGAACACAAATCACTTTTTTAACACTTTTAAAACTCTTCAGTTAAGCAGTACTTAGAGAAAATATTATGACATAGAACCCTCGAGTTATATTTCACGTTGCTCACACATCACCAGTGTGGTCCAAAATGATGGTCTACCCTGCCAGGCAGGAACTAAGAAATCAAAGAACTACCAGACAGTAGTTGAAGCAGCTTTAGAGGCATAACTCAAAACCGGGTAGTTCTTACAAGAGCTGCATGACAAACTCCATTTCCCGAATGTCTTCCCCCTCCGTTAGCTTAATCAATGAGCTCCACAAGAGCGAAACAGCTTTGAACATATTTACGCAGATTTAGGGTGAGGGTTAGGGTTCGCATAATTTTATATGAATTTCAAGACCATTTACGGATGATGGGTCCAGTATATGGGATTTGAACCTCAGTTCCCAGCAATATGATCCAGCCACAAGTTCAACGACAATCTGAAACAGGTCAACCCTTAAGATTAGGAAAAACATTGCCCACTCATTGCTACACTGTATAAACATTTTTACACCAAGGGTAGCTGTAGTATCATGATTTAATGTGTAACGCATCCAGATGGTTGATGTTAAAATTCAGGCACAAATTTACTTGTGGTGAAGCTTAGGATAAATGCAAGCTGCTGATAAACATATTTACACACTGTATATGGATTCCAGTCGCTGAGGTCCACGAATGCATGTGGATCGAGATAAACATGGATGTTGTTTGTTAAACACCAGGAGAGCACTGGTAGAAGAAGGATCTGTCTTGTAACTTCCTCAAGGTTAATTATAAAGCCTAAATTTTGGTCTAAACAGACTGTAAAGGTGACACATAAGCAGCAGGAGCTACAACCAAAAGAGAAAAAGCATATTTCATGCAAATATATATATATGGACAATGATCAAAGAAGGAAGAAGGACATGACCAGATGAAGAAGCATTAAGACTACGACATAAGTACGAGAATACAAGGGGGTCCATGAAATGTCAGATTGTGAATTCAACAAATTTCAACAAACGGATTCAGCAAATCTGAACAAAAAAAAAAAAAGGAGGAGAGTTTCTCCGCAACTTATGGAAATAAATGTCAGGGAGCCGTGTTTTTTTTAGAACGACATACTGCAGATGGAAGGCTGTTTATAAATATTTCCATTATCTAAATAGAGAGAATTGGCAATGTTTTGTCTTTGAGAATGACCGAGCAAAATCGCAAGCAAAGTAGAGTACATGCCTAACCAGGCTGAACAGTTTACATTTTGTATCCCACCGATAGGCCAGATTGGCATCAAAAATCTTATCGGCTTGTTCATGTCATCCATCAACTCATCCATCTTGGTTTGTCATAACTCGTCCACAGCTTTTTTTTTAAATATCCTGCTCGAAATAGTTTTGGCCCCATCGCTCAATGGTGAAGAATCACTTGAAAAAAAACCTCTCGTCTCTGGATCTAGATTCGGATCTTCACCAAAATCGAATCAATTCTTCCTTCTCACACATTCAACCTGTCCACTAAGTTTTGTCTGAATCCGGCTTCAACTTTTTGAGATATTGTGCTCTCTATCGTTTTTGGCCATATCTCTCAATGGTGATGAATCACTTATTAAATTCTAATATCAAGATCCGGATCCAGATCTTCACCAAAATCAAATCAAGTCGTCCACGTCACACATCCAACCTGACCACCAAACTTCGTCCGAATCCATCAATAACTTTTTGAGATATCCTGCTCAAAGACAGACAAACAGACAAACAAACAGGGGTGAAAACATAACCGCCGTCCACCTTGGGTGGCGGAGGTAACAAGAGTTTCAGAATGGCCATCAATGCAAATAATGGATAGTAAAGGATCTAATACACTGTCCCATATAATGGCAGCAGAAACAAAAGGGATGATGAAGTGTGACCTTCAATAACCACTTGATGTTCTCTTTGCAGGAACAAAGAGGACAATCAATGGCCATGGAAGAAAGTTTGTAAGTAATATCAGAACGGTGCCACACAGTGCCACAAGTATCAGAAACGTACAATTAAACAATAGTATCTCCTGCCTGTGATCAAACCCATATTCTACTATTGTTGATTCAAAACAAACAGCATCTTGCAAGTCGAAGGATCAAAACGATAGTCTATTTAGCACTTTTCATTTCGATGCAAAAAATCTCAAAGTGCAACATAAAGAAAGAAGAGTGAAGAAAAGTCGAAAATTATTAAGAAAAATTAATCAGTGGTTTAAAGATTTTATGAGATATATATATATATATATATATATATATATATATATATATATATATATATATATATATAAACCGTAACTGATGAGGTTGTGCAAGGTTGAGAAGGCAGCGAGTTCCACGGTTGAGCAAATGTGATGTGAAGAATACTCGATCATCAAAAGTTGTCCTCCTTGTATGAGGCACTACCAGGTAGTTGGTTGATCATTGGTCCACTTTGCACAGAATGTAATTTGTACTTTCAGGAGGACAGTCTCAGCATAACCGTTTGAAATGAGACTGGAATAATTCTTCAAGAGAATGCCAGTGAAGGTATTCCAGAAGCAGATTGGCAAAGGAAGATTTCAGCATCTTGGAAAGTAAAGGTGAAGGAGAAAAAGGTCTGTTATTTTTGAAGATCTTTTGTGGCAAGTGAGGGTTTCTTCAAGATAGGGATTGTTATGGCTTGTTTAAATGATAATGGAACTGGGGAATTATGTAAGGAAGTAATCCATTATTTTCGTTATGAGTGGAGAGTAAAAGAACTTAAATTAAGGAAACAACCAAAGACGATGGAACTAGATCCAACTAGAGAGTTCATGGAACACCTACCCCTGACTGTCTTGAGAAACAAGGACATGGGCGGGATCTACAAGCAACAAATTTAATGGTCATGATGATGTAAAATGCCGTAATATTTTATCCAAGTACTGCTAAACGGAAGGGTTATGAAAGTGCCAAAAAGACGATTTGTGTTCTACAGTGTTCAAGTATATAATTCAAATGAAATAAAACAAGGAAAAAAGTCATAAAATGTCATAGTAATTTTGCTGCACGGAGTTAAAGGGCGAGCCCATATTTAGTCACAACCAAAATGGCCGCCAGTCTACCAGTCAGCCATCTTTGAACAGATCACAAAATAAAGTTAGATGCATGCCATCGTGTACTATGGTTGTGCCACATTTGAACAAAATTGGACCATGCATGTACGAGAAACGGTTGGGGACACGTTTAAGTAACAAAATGGCCATGAGTCAGCCATCTTGGATCTGATGTCGAAAAAAAAAATGACGGCAACATGTAAGCCATCATTCATTATCTGTGTGCCAAGTTTGAACAAGATCGGTAAATGAATGTCTGCGAAATGGTTGAGGACGTGTTCAATATCGGTTTTTTTAACAACTAAAATGGCTGCCAGTCTACCAGTCGGCCATCGTTTATCAGATTGCAAAATAAAGTGAGGTGCACGTATGGCCTCATTTACTGTGCTTGTGCCAAGTTTGAACGAAATTGAACCATGAAATGATTGGGAAATCTAAGAAATGATTGGGGACACATTTAAGTAACAAAATGGCCGCCAGGTGGCCATATTGAATCTAATCTCGAAACAAAATGATGTGTGTGCAAACTAACATTCTTTATCTGTGTGCTAAGTTGGAACAACATTGGTTTTTCAGGTCCGAGAAGAAGTTGAGAACGTGTTCAACATCAGGAGGTTTTTTTTACAACTGAAATTATAGAGTCGTTACTACCAACGGCCAGTCGGCCATTTTGGATCTGATCTTGAAAAAAGAGACGTGCATATTTAAGTCATCATTCATTATCTGTTTGGCAAGTTTGAACAAAATTGCACCATGCATGTCAAATAAATGGTTGGGGACGTGTTCCACATCGGGTTTTTTTTTTTACAACTAAAATGGCCACCGGTCGGCCATCTTGGATCTGATCTCGAAGAAAAATGAGATACTGATGTAAGCTATCATTCGTTATCTGTGCGCCAAGTTTGACCAACATCGGTAAATGCATATCTGAGAAATGGTTGAGGACGTGTTCGATACCATTTTTTGTTTTACAACTAAAATGGCTTCCAGACGGCTATCTTTGATAGCATCGCAAAACAAAATGATGTGCATATGTATACAATCATGTGTTGGCTTTGTATCCGGTATGAATAAAATCAGTCCATACATGTCCGAGATATGGTTGCGGGTGCACACACACACACACACACGCATACACAGACATGAAAATCGAGACCAAATCTAAAGCCCCCATTGGACTTAGTCTTAAATGGGGGTGAATAAAGATTTAAAAATTGTAAAACAATTAATTCTGGAAGTTTACCATCATTGATGTGGCGTCTGTTAAACCGCCTTATTTAAAATGTTACATTTTAGGCGGCGATGGGTCGCCGAGCATGGAAACTATAAGATATAGAGCAAAATGGATGTCTTATGGAGGATAGGGAATCACCTTAAGATTATGCATATCAAATCTCATCCAGTTCCATCTACTGATAACTACTCGGTATCCATTTGAATGAAAAGTACCGAAAATGCGGTTTGAAATCGGAAATCCCCAAAGTTCGAGGGGGTGCTGTGGGTGAACAAAGATCTAAATCGAAAATCCGGCTCGATTGCTTGTGTACAATGTATTCCAGACGATTAGTGTGAATTTTCATGACCATCCGACCATAACCCTAGGAGGAGTAGCATTTGGAGCGAAGGCACCTCCAGCTCTCGCATATTATCGATTTTTGCACTAATTGACCTTTGACCCCTGACCTAAGCGAAATCGGTCAATATGTCCTGAGGCAAAGTTGTAGTACTCATTGAGTACCATGAACCTGCAAAGTTTCATTCGTATCGATGAACTCACCTGGTCGCTGGGGGGGGGCCTTCAATTTTCACCAATTTTCGCGCATACCCTAATTGTAGGGGGCGCTGCGGGTAAAGTAAATTCCATATATCAAAAAAACGGAATATAGTTGATAGAGCATCACCTGTAGATCATTCGTGCCAAATTTCATAACCCTACGTGGGATAATGGCTTTCGGAATTGATTTCGCGTGAACGGTACCGATTTTGAAGGTTTTTCGGTTGTTGCTAGGGAACCAAAGCGTCCCTAGCAACCATCACAATTTCCAAAGCCATAGGTCATAAGATGTACCTACCACCGAGTTTGGTCAAAATCCGCCCACGTTTACTACCAATTATGCTGATGACAAAGACAAACATCCAAACAAACAGACAGAATTACTGACAATAAGGGTCACCTATTTCGGCGATCCAATACTTCTCATTTACAATTCCTAAATACTGTCACTCTGCCCAGCCATGCTCCAGCAGACACAAGAGCTGCCGACATATTCTCAAAGAAAGTTCATATAAAATGAAAACAGGTAGACAAACAATGTCTAACATGTCATTTCCAGATTTGATCATTCATGAGCAATTGAGCAAAATTGTCTCAACATTTTCACTCGGATACAAAAGCACATCATTCAAAAATAACAGAGTTTACCAAACGTGTTTTCTGTTAAAGCAATGTTTTGCAAATAGAGCAGACAGTTGTGCAAATTCCCCACCACCCAAGGACGCAGTTGTGGAATAACAAGCACTGTGCTATGAACAAGGCACGAAGCACGCAAAATGCTTTCGGCATTTATTCCCTGTATGGCGTGGCCTCAGGCTGTTTACCTCTGGAAGCTGCTTCGGAAGACGAAAAATAAATAGAGAACATGGGACTTGTAGATAGTAATTTGGGAATGTGAATCCGTATTATATTGACTCGCTCACTGCACGCACAACCAAATTCACCAGAATCATAATTACTCCCCACCCAACCAAGCTCACCACGACACATATGCGTACATGCCCAAGCGCACACAACACACACACACACACACACACACACACACACTCTCAATTATTTGTTTTCTCTCTTACTTTGAAGAAGGCTCACGTGAAAAGAGTTGCTTCACCTCCTTTTCCCAGCATGGCTAGCATACCTCTGTCAAAGTTCTGTTGAGAAAATGACTGCTCCTGATTTTTCGCTGATGCAGACCGACTTTCTAAGGTTGGAGACACATTACCTTCATGCTCAGGATTTATATGAAGGATTCTCCTTCCGTTTCCATATTACTGAGAAAACCTTTTGTTTTAGAGAAGCAAACCTCACACAGCCGCCGTCTGGCCAAGCTTATCAAAATCAGGGCAAATGAGCCACTGTCTGCTGCACAGCACAAAAGTAACCACGAGGCTCATCTCTCTAATTGTGAGAAGCTTGATAAGATGCCAAAATATGGGACAACAAGGCAATTTAATTGTTTGCCTCTGAGGTGTGTCTGTCAATGGTGCAAAGGTGACGGCCTTCCAGATCAGCAGAACTATCTGCAAACCATTAATTTATATGAAGAACATACATTACATAACACACCAAGGGATCTTGACATAATTTGAAAATGTCGTGAGATAATTCATGAGTTGCAATAACTTATATTAATATAATTGTGTTAAAATAACTTATATTAAGGTCTTTGTGTTACAATAACTTATTTTAATGTCATTGTGTTACAATAACATATATCAATGTCATTGTGTTACAATAACATTAATATCAGTGCATTACAGGAACTGTAATGATGTGTCATTGCATTGGAGTAAACATATGTTTCATTCATGATACTGTGCTACAATAATATGAATTCATGTCATTGTGTTACAGTAACACATATTAATGTCATTGTGTTACAATAACATAAATTCATGTCATTGTGTTACAATAACTTATATTAATGTCATTACAATAACTTATATTAATATCATTGTGTTACAATAACTTATATTAAGGTCTTTGTGTTACAATAACTTATTTTAATGTCATTGCATTACAATAACTTATATTAATATCATTGTGTTACAATAACATATATCAATGTCATTGTGTTACAATAACATATATTAATATCAGTGCATTACAGGAACTGTAATGATGTGTCATTGCATTGCAGTAAACATATGTTTCATTCATGATACTGTGCTACAATAATATGAATTCATGTCATTGTGTTACAGTAACACATATTAATGTCATTGTGTTACAATAACATAAATTCATGTCATTGTGTTACAATAACTTATATTAATGTCATTGTGTTACAATAACATATATGAATGTCATTGTGTTACAATAACATATATTCATGTCATTGTGTTACAGTAACCTACATTCATGTCATTGTGTTACAATAACTTATATTCATGTCATTCTGTTACAATAACATATATTTATGTCATTGTGTTACAGCAACATATATAAATATCATTGAGTACAAGAACTTGTATTCATGTCATTGTGTTACAATAACACATATTCATGTCATTGTGTTACAATAACATATTAATGTCATTGTGTTACAATAACTTAAATATGTCATTGTGTTACAATAACATATATGAATGTCATTGTGTTACAATAACATATATTCATGTCATTGTGTTACAGTAACCTATATTCATGTCATTGTGTACAATAACTTATATTCATTTGCATTCTGTTACAATAACATATATTCATGTCATTGTGTTACAATAACTTATATTAATGTCATTGTGTTACAATAACATATATGAATGTCATTGTGTTACAATAATATATATTCATGTCATTGTGTTACAGTAACCTATATTCATGTCATTGTGTTACAATAAGTTATATTCATGTCATTCTGTTACAATAACATATATTTATGTCACTTGTGTTACAGCAACATATATAAATATCATTGCAGTACAAGAACTTGTATTCATGTCATTGTGTTACAATAACTTAAATTAATGTCATTGGGTTACAATAACATATATTAATGTCATTGTGGTACAATAACATATATTCATGTCATTGTGTTACAGTAACTTATATTCATGTCATTGTGTTACAATAACTTAAATTAATGTCATTGGGTTACAATAACATATGAATGTCATTGTGTTACAATAACATATATTCATGTCATTGTATTACAGTAACCTATATTCATGTCATTGTGTTACAATAACGTATATTCATGTCATTGTGTTACAATAACATATATTCATGTCAATGTGTTACAGTAACTTATATTGATGTCATTGTGTTACAATAACTTATATTGATGTCATTGTGTTTCAATAACATATATGAATGTCATTGTGTTACAATAACATATATTAATGTCATTGTGTTACAGTAACTTAAATTCATGTCATTGTGTTACAATAACTTATATTGATGTCAATTGTGTTACAATAACATATATGAATGTCATTGTGTCACAATAACATATATTCATGTCATTGTGTTACAGTAACCTATATTCATGTCATTGTGTTACAATAACATATATGAATGTCATTGTGTTACAAATAACATATATTCATGTCATTGTGTTACAATAACTTAAATTAATGTCATTGGGTTACAATAACATATATGAATGTCATTGTGTTACAATAAGATATATATTCATGTCATTGTGTTACAGTAAACTCTATATTCATGTCATTGTGCTACAATAACTTAAATTAATGTCATTGGTTTTACAATAAGATATATATTCATGTCATTGTGTTACAGTAACCTATATTCATGTCATTGTGCTACAATAACGTATATTAATGTCATTGTGTTACAATAACTTATATTAATGTCATTGTGTTACAATAACCTATATTGATGTTATTGTGTTTCAATAACACATATTCATGTCATTGTGTTTCAATAACATATATTAATGTCATTGTGTTACAGTAACTTAAATTCATGTCATTGTGTTACAATAA
>CM068957.1:20251541-20272417 GCA_035128595.1 Eptatretus atami
CAACCAAGCCAGCCACAGCCTACACTCGATAGAGAGACTTGTAACACAATGACATTAATATGTTATTGTAACACAATGACATTAATAGGTTATTGTAACACAATGACATTAATATATGTTATTGTAACACAATGACATTAATATGTTATTGTAACACAATGACATTAATAATGTTATTGTAACACAATGACATTAATATGTTATTGTAACACAATGACATTAATATATGTTATTGTAACAAATGACATTAATATATGTTATTGTAACACAATGACATTAATATAAGTTACTGTAACACAATGACATTAATATAAGTTACTGTAACACAATGACATTAATATAAGTTACTGTAACACAATGACATTAAATAAAGTTACTGTAAACCAATGACATTAATATAAGTTGTAACACAATGACATTAATATAAGTTACTGTAACACAATGACATTAATATAAGTTACTGTAACACAATGACATTAATATAAGTTACTTGTAACACAATGACATTAATATAAGTTATTGTAACACAATGACATTAATATAAGTTACTGTAACCAATGACAATAAAGTTATTGTAACACAATGACATTAATATAAGTTACTGTAACACAATGACATGAATATATGTTACTGTAAAACAATGACATGAATATATGTTACTGTAAAACAATGACATTATGTAAGTTATTGTAACACAATGACATTAATATGAGTTAATGTGACACAATGACATGAATATATGTTATTGTAACACAATGACATGAATACAGGTTATTGTAACACAATGACATGAATACAAGTTATTGTAACACAATGACATTACTGTAAGTTATTGAAACATAATGACATGAATATATGTTATTGAAACACAATGACATGAATATGTGTTATTGAAACACAATGACATCAATATAAGTTATTGTAACACAATGACATGAATATATGTTATTGTAACACAATGACATGAATATAAGTTACTGGAACACAATGACATGAATATGTGTTATTGAAACACAATGACATTAATATAAGTTATTGTAACACAATGACATGAATATAAGTTACTGAAACACAATGACATGAATATGTGTTATTGAAACACAATGACATCAATATAAGTTATTGTAACACAATGACATGAATATATGTTATTGTAACACAATGACATGAATATAAGTTACTGGAACACAATGACATGAATATGTGTTATTGAAACACAATGACATTAATATAAGTTATTGTAACACAATGACATGAATATAAGTTACTGAAACACAATGACATGAATATGTGTTTTGCAACACAATGACATTAATTTAAGTTATTGTAACACAATGACATGAAATATAAAGTTTACTGTAACACAATGACATTCATATATGTTATTGTAACACAAATCACAATTGGACCCAAATTTATTCCGGCCAATAAGATATATTTAAACAATGTTTTTTTTTTTTTTTTTAAAAAATTTTTGGGTTTAATAACACCCAAATGACCCCAATGGAAAAAAATTTTTTTATATTAAAGGGGTTTTGTCCCTTGGAGTTTTTAAAAACCAACCAATTTGGAAAACCCCAAAAAAAAAAAAATGGGAAAAAAAAAATTAATTTTTTGTTTTTTTATTGGTTTAAACAAAAAAACCAATGGGAAAAAAAAAACGCAAATTTTTCCCAAATCGTTAAAATTTTGGGGGGTTAAAAAATAATTTGGTAACCCACCAATTGGGGAAAACAAAAAATCCCCAAAAAAATTATAAAGGGTTTTTTTTATTTTTTGTTTAACACAAAATGGGGGAAAAAAACATGGAAAAAAAAAAAAAAAAATTTTTAAAAAATTACTGGGTTTTTTTTTTTAAACGCCCACCAAAAAAAATTGGGGAAAAAAAACCAAAAAATTTAAAATAAAATTTAAGTTTTTTTTAGCTGTAAACACCGCAAATGGAACCAAATTTTAAAAATAAAAAAAAAAAAATTAAAGTTTTTTTTTTAACTTTGGTTTAAACAAACAAAAAAATTTTGAACCAAAAATTTTAAAATAAAAAAAAGTTTTTAAAAAAAAACCTCTTTATGGGGGGGGGTAAAACCCCAACCAAATTTGAACCATTAATAAAGTTTAATTTTGGGGGGGTAACAAACAAAATTTTTTGAACCCCAAAAAATTTTTTAAAAAAAAAAAATAATAAAGTTTAACTGGGGTTTTAAAAAAAAAAAAAAAAAAACAATGAAAAAAAAAACCAAAAAATTAAATATAAAGGGTTTTAAAATTGGGGGTTAAAACCCAAACCAAAAAAATTTGGGAAAACCCATTTAAATAATAAAGTTTTTAACTTGGTAAAACAACAATGGGGGACCCCAAAAAAAAAATGGGAAAAAAAAAATAAAATAATTGTTACACTGGGGTAAAAAAAAAAAAACAATTGGAAAACAATGAAAAAAAAAAATTAAAAAATTAAATGGTTTTTTTTTTAACTGGTTAAAAAAAAACAAAATGGAACCCAGAAATTTTTAAACTTGTTTAAAAAAAGGTTTTTTAATTTTTGGTTTAGACGCAACAATTTGAAAAAACAAATTTTAAATATGGAGTTTTTTTTTTAAAAAATTGTTTGAAAAAACCCAAAAAAAAACAAAAAAAATGGAAAAAACCCCAAATGAAATATATTGTTTTTTTAAAAATTTTTGGGGTTAAAACAACAATTTGAGGAAGCATTTTTGAAAATAACGCAGGGTTTATTGTTTAAAAACACCAAATGGAAAAAAATAAAAAAAAACAAAAAAAAATGAAAAAAAAAATTACAATAGTTTTTTTTTTTTTTTTATTTTGGGGGGTTAAAAAAAAAACAAAAAACAAAAAAAATTGACCAATTTTTAAAAAATACCCCCCTAGTTTAAGTTTAAATTTGAAAAAAAAACCCATAAAATTGAACAAAAAAAAATGAAAAAATAATATGTTTTTTTTTTTTTTTAAAAATTTTGGGAAAAAACACAAATGAAAAAACCCCAAAAATTGAAAAAAAAAAAAAAAAAATTTTTATTGTGTTTAATTTTGAAAAAACACAATGGGAAAACAAAATTCAAATATAAAGTTTTTTATTTTTTGGGGTAATAACAAACCAAATGAACCCAAAAAAATTGAAAAAAATTAATTAAAAAATGTTTTTTTTTAATTGGGGTTTTAAACCCGCCACAAATAAATGAAAAACCAAAAAAAATGGAAATAAATAAAGTTTTTTAACTGGGAAAAACACAAAAAAATGGGAACAAATTTGAATAAAATGGGTGGGGGGTTTTTTTTTTTTTAATTTTGAAAAAAAAACCCACAATGGAACCAATTTTAAAAAAAAAATAAATAAAAAGGTTTTAATTGTGTAAACACAAAAATTGGGGAAAAAAAAAAAAACATTTGAATATAAAGAAGTTTTACCTGAAAAAACCCCACAAAAATGGGGTAAAAAAAAACATGAAAAAATATGGTTTGGGGGGTTTTAATGAAAAAAAAAAAAAACCTACAAAATTGGAACCCCCAATCCATTATAAAAAGTTTTTTTTTTTTATTTTTGGGTTTAACAACAAAAATGGAAAAACAAAAAAATCTCTTCGCTTCAAACAAAGCAACCAACGGGAGGGGGGGGAAAAGGGAAAAAAGGGGGAAAAAGGATAAAGAAAAAAAGAGGGTTGTTTTTTTCCCCCCCCCGCCCCATTTTGTGGGGGGGGGGGGGGGGGGGGGGGGTTTTTTTTTTTTTTTTTTAACAAATAAACCCCCTGTTTTATAATTTTTGAAAAATTTGGTTTTTCCCCAAAAAAATTTTGTTTTTTTGGGTTTTTTTCCAAAATTAACAAAAGCATAAAAAAAAAAAAAAAATTTTTCCCCAAATGGTTCCCCCCAAAAAGAATTTTGGTTTGGGGGGTTTCCCCAAAAAAAAAAGTACCCCTTTTAAATATATTTTCCAAAATGGGGGGTTATTTCCATTGTGTTTTTTACAATTTAAAACTTTAAATAATTTTAAATTTGGTTTTTCCCAAATAAAAAAATTTTGGTTGTTTTTTTTTCAAAATTTAAAAACAAAAACCATAATTTCCCCATGTTTTTCCAAAATTTGGTTGGGTTTTTCCGCAGTTTTAAACCCTTAATAAATTCATTGTTTTCAATTTTGTGTTTTTAAACCAATAAAACAAAAAAAATTATTTTTGTTTCCCAATGTTTTTCCATTTTGGTTGGGGGGTTTTTTTACCAAAAAAAAAAAAATTTAACTTTTTTTTTTTTATTATTTTGGGGAAAAAAAAAAAAAATGTCCCCCAAAATTTGTTTTTGGGGGGTTTTTTGTTTTTTTTTTTTTTTTCCCGCAATATACAAAACATTAAGTATAAAAATTCCCCATGGGGTTTTCCCCCCCCCCGATTTTTGGTTTGGGGGGGGTTTTTTTTTTCCCCTAAAATAGAACCATAAAAAAAAATAAATTTCCCCAATTTGTTCCCCCCCATTTAATTGGGTTTTCCCCAAAAAATAATTTTTACAGAGTTAAAAAAAATTTGGGGGTTTTCAAAAATTTTTTTTTTTTTTTGTGGGGGTTTTTTTTTTACAAATAACGTTGGTATTTCCCCCAATGGTTTTTCCCATGGGGGGTGGTTTTTACAAAGATAACCCCCTGGGGGTAAATTCCCCCCATGGTCCCCCCCACCCAAATTGTTGTTTACAAAAATTTTAAAAGCCCCATTTAATTAATTCCCGCCCCCCAATGGGGTCCCCAATTTTGTGGTCCCAAGAAAAAAGAAGAAAATTTTAAAGCTCCCATAATTTAATAAAAAAAAAAAAAATGGTCCCCGCAAAAATTGGTTTGTTTGTTTGTAAACAAATTAACTTTACCCCAAGGGTTAAAAATTTGGGTTTTTTTCCCAAAAATTTTTTTTTCTGGTTTTTTTTTAAAGCGAAGTTTAAAAAACTCCAAATAAATTTTAATTCAATGGTTTTTCCCCCCCCCCAATTTGTTTTTTTTTTTAAAACAAGTTAAACAAAATATAATTCCCCATCGTTTTCTAAAAATTTGTTGGGGGGGGGGTTACAAAGGTTTATTACCCTTTTTTAGAAGAATATTAAATTGTTCCCCCCCCCCATCTGTTTGGGTTTTAAACAATAACCCCCTTTTTTATTATTTTAAAAATTTGTCCCCCCATTGGGGGTTTTTTGTTTATTTGGGGTTTAAAAACCAGGGTTAAAAAAAAAAACCCCTTTTATTAAAATTAAAAAAATGGTCCCAAATCTTTTTGTGGGGTTTTTTTACAAAAATTAACCCTTTTAAAAAGAAAAAAAAATATTTAAAATGGTTTTTTCCCCCCCCATTTTTGTGGGGGGGGGGTGGTTTGTAAACAAAAGTTAAACTTTTTAAAAAAAAAATTTTATTAAAATTGTTCCCAAAAAATTTTGTTGGGGGGTTTTTTTTACAAAGTAAAAAGAAAAACCTAAAAAAAAAAAAAATATTTTATTGTCCCAATTGGTTGGGGGTTTTTAGCAAAAGTAACTTTTAATTATAAAAAAAAAATGTTTTTTCCCCAAAAATTTGGGGGTTTGATTTACAAGTTAAAATTAAAAATTTCCCATGTCAATTGTGTTTTTTAAAAATTAAACTTTAATAAATTTGAAATTGTTTTCCCCCATTGTGGTTTTTTTTTTTTTTAAAAAATTAACCATATAAAAAAATACCAATTTGAAATGTTTTCCAATTTTTGATGGGGGTTTTTTTTTACATAACCCATAAAAATATCCAAAATTGGTTTCATATTTTTGGGTTGGGGGGGGGTTTAACAAAAGTAAAAAAAAACCCCCTATTTAATTTTTCCCCAAGAATTGTTTCCCCATTTGGTTTTTTTGGGGGGGGGGGTTTTACAATTAACCAAATTTTATTATTGGAAAAAAAAAAAAAAAATTTGTTTTTTTTTTTCGCCCATTTTGGGTGGTTTGGGTTTAGGCAATTAACCAAATTATTTTAATGAAAAATAAAATGGGGTTTCCCCCCCCCCCCCCGCCAAATTTTTGTTTTTTGGTTTAAAACCAAGGTAACCCTTTTAAAATAATTCAAATTGGGTTCCCCCCCATTTTTGGGTGTTTTTTAAACAATTAACCTTTTTTAAAAAAATTTTTAAAAAATTGTTCCCCAAATTTTGGTTGGGAGGTTTTTTTGCCAAAATTAACAAAACAAAAAAAAAAATTAATTTTTCCAATGGGGGTCCCATTGGGGGGGGTGGTTTTTTTCCCCAAAAAGTAAAAAACCCCCCTTTTTTATTTTTATTTCATGGGTCGCCCAATTTTTGGGGTTGGGGTTTTTTTACAATAAAAACCTATTTAAATTAAAAAATTGTTTTTCAATTTGGGGTGGTTTTTTTAAAATAAAACCCACCAATATTTTTTCCCAAAAAATTGTTTCCCCCGCAATTATTTGGGGTTTTTTTTGGGTTTTCCCCCAGAAAGTTTTTTAAAACCTTTTATAATTTCCCCAAATGGGTTTTTCAATTTTGGTTTTTTTTTTGTTAAAACATTTAAACATTATTTATTTTTCCCCCAAATTTTTCAAATTTTTTGGTTGGTTACCAAATTACTTTTTTTTATATTTGAATGGTTTTCCCCCATGTTTTGTGGTTTTTTTCTTTCCCCCAAAAAATATAAGCAAAGCAATTAAAATTCCCCCGCAAAAAATGGGTTTTTTGCCCCCCCCCCCCCCCCAAAAATTTTTGGTGGGGGGGGGTTTTTTCCAAAAAGTTAAACTTTTTTTAAAATAAATTTTTCCCATGTTTCCAATTTTTGGTTTTTTTTTAACTAAAATTAACTTTTTTTATTTAATTAATTGTCAATTTTTTGTTTTGGTTTTTCCCCCGCCCCAAATAAACAAAAAAACCAAAAAATAAATTCCCAAGTTTTTCCATTTTGAGTGGGGTTTTTTTCCCCAGTTAAAAAACTTAAATATTCAAAAATGGGTTTTTTCCCCAATTTGGTTTTTGGGGGGGGGGGTTTTTTTTTAAAAAAAAACAAAATTAAACAATTAATTATTCCCCCAATGTCCCCATTTGGGGTTTTTTGTTTTTTTTTAAAACAATTAAAACCTTTATTATTTGGAAAAATTGTTTCCCCCAATTTTTTTTTGGTGGGGGTACCCCAAAATTAAACAACAAAAAAAAAATATTCCAATTGTTTTTCCATTGTTGGGGGGGGGGGGTTTTTTTTCAATTAACAATAATAAAATTTTTCAATTGTTCATTTATGTTTTTTTTTTCTTTTTCAATTAAAAACCTTTACAAGTAAAAAAAAAAAAAAAATGGGTTTTTTCCCCCAATTTTGTTGGGGGTCTTTTTTTTAACATTAAACCCCTTTTGGGGTTAAAATTCCCCCATGGTTCCCCCCCCCCAAAAAAAAAAATTTGGGGGGGGTTGGGTTTTTTTTTTTTAAACAAAAATTTAAACCCTTTTGGTTTTTTTTTTTTTTTTTTTAATTCCCCCCATGTCCCCCCCCCAAATTTTTTGTGGGTTTTTTTACAAATTTAAACCAATAAAAATAAATTCCTGGTTTTTTTTCCCCCCCATTTTTTTTTGGTTTTTTGGTTCCACAAAATTAAAAAAAACCCTATATTTTAAAATGTTTTCATTGGGGGGTTTGGGTTTTTAAGAAAAAAAAAACTTTTTAACAGTAAAATTTGGGTCCCCCCCAAATTTTTGTTTTTTTTTTTAAACCAGTTAACAAAATATAATTCCAAGTTCCAATTGGGTTTTTTTTTTTTTTTTTTTTACCAAGTAAAACCCAAAAAAAAAATTAAAAAATATTTCCCCCAAATGTCCCCCCCCCAATTTGGTTTTGGGATTAACCAAAAGTTTAAAAAAAAACCTTTTTTATTTTGTTTTATATTTTTATAAAAATGTTTCCCCCCCCCCCAAATTTTGTTTGGGGGGGGGGGGGGGTTAAAACAAAAATAACCTTTAAAAAATATTTTGTCCCCAATTTGGGGTTGGGTTTTTGTTTTTTTTTACAAAAAGTTAACTTTAAAAAAATTATTTAAATGTTTTCCCCCCATTTTGGGGGGTGTTTTTTTTACATTTAACTTTTAAAAATATTTAATTTTCCAATTTGGTGGGGGTTTAGACAATAAAGTAAAACCTTTTTTATTATTTTTTAAATTTGGGTTTTTTCCCCCCGCCCCCCCATTTGTGGGGATTTTTTTTTTTTTTTACAGTTTTAAACTTATTTATTTTAAAAAATTGGTCCCCCGCCCACCCCCATTTTGGGGGGGGGGGGTGTTTTTTTTAAACAAAGTTAACTTAATTAATTAATGTTTCCCCCAAAAAAAATAGGTTTTGGTTTTTTTAACAGTAAACCCCTTTTTTTAAAATATTTTAAATGTTTTTTATTTTCAAAAAATTGGGTTTTGGGTTTTTTACAAAGTTAAACCTTTAAAATTATTTTTTTAAATGTCAAAAAAATTTTTTTGGTTGTTGGGTTTTTTTAACAAGTTTTTAAAAAAAAAAAAAAAAAAACCCTTAATAAAAATTTTAATGGTTCCCCCCCCCCCCCCCAAAATTTTGGGGGGGGGTTTTTGGGGGTTAAAAGTTAAAAAAAAACGCCCTTTAAATTATTTAAAAAATGTTCCCATTTTGGGGGTTTTTTGTTTTTTTTTTTACCAGGTTTTTTAAAAAAACTTAAAAATAATTTTAAAATTTTGGTTTTTTTTCATTTGGGGGGTTTTTGGTTTTTTTTTTTTTAAAAAAACCAAATAAAAACATAATATAAAAAATTTGGGTTTTTTTCCCCCCATTTTGGGTTTTTGGTTTACAAAAAATTAAACAATTTAAAAAATTAAATTTTTAAAAAAATGGTTTTATTTTGTTTTGGTTTTTTAGGCAAATAAAACCAATAATTTAATTGTTCCCAAATTTTTTTGGGGGTTTTGGAGGGGGGGGGGTTTTTTACAATATAAACCAAAATAATAATTTATTGTTCCCAATTGTTTGTTTGGGGGGGGGGTTTTTGTTAACAAAATAAACATTTTTTTAAAAAAAAATTTGGGTCCATTTGGTTTTGGGTTTTTTTAAAAGCAAATTAAAACCCAAATTAATTTAATTAAATTGGGGGTTCCCCCCAAATTGGGTGGGGGGGGGGGGGTTTTTTAAAAAACCAAAATAACAATAAAAATAATTTTTAAAAATGTTTTCCCCAAAAATTTGGGTTTTTTTTTGTTTTTTTAAACAAAATAAAACCAAAAATATTTTTTTTTAATTGTTCCCCCCAAATTTTTTGGGGTTTTTTTTTTGGTTCAATAGTTCCCCCCCCCGCCCCCCTTCTTCCCCCCTTTTTTTTATTCGAGTTTTTGGGTTAGGGCCCCCCCCCCCCCTTTTTTTTTATTGGTTTGGGGCCCCTTTTTTTTGGCTTGGGTTTTTTTGCTAATCAAAAAAAATTTGGGGGTTTTTTTTTTTTTTTGGGGGGGAAAAAACCCCGTTTGGGCCCCCCCCCCCCCCCCCCCTTTTTTTATGCCCCCGCTTGTAAAAAAAAAAAATTTTGCGCCCCAGTTTTGGGTCCCCCCTTTTTTAAACCCCGCCCCAGGTTTAAAAAAAAAGCAAAAAAAACCCCTGGGGTGGGGCTCAAAATTTTTTTTTTTTCGCCGACCCTCCGGGAGGGGGGATGGGAACAAGGCTGGGAAAAAAAAAAGTCAACCTCCCCCCGCCTGGGGGGGTTTTGGGGGGGTAAATTTTAAAAATTTCCAGCAAAAAGCCCCCAAACCCGGGGGGGGCCTTTTGAAAAAAAACTGCAAAAAAAAAAAGGGGGAAAAACCGCCTAAAAGGGGATCCCCCCATAAGCCGCCCCAACCAACCCCCCCCCGCTAAATAAAACCCCCCCCCCCACTTTAAAGGCCTAAACACCCAAGGGCCCCCCCCTATTTTTAAATTTTTTTTTGGTGGGGGTTTTAACAAGTAAAATTTTTTTATTTAAAATTTAAAAAAAAAAAATGTTTCCCCCGGTTTTTGGGGGTTTTGTTTTTCAAATTCAAACTTTTTAAAAAATGTTTTTTTTTGGGATAAGTCCCATTGGTTGGTTTTGCAATAACCGCTTTTCCCAACCTTATTTGAGCCCCGCCGCCGCAAACCCCCTAAAAAAATTTTTAAATGGAAAAAAAAATGGCCAAATTTTTTTTAAGCAAAAAAAGTTTTTGGAAAAAAAACTTTCCCCCTTCAAAATTTTGAAAATTTGAGGCCCCCCTAAACCCCCTAAAAAAACCCTTCCAGTTTTTGAAAAAAGCTAATAATTGGGGAAAAAAAAAGGTTTTTTTTTCCCCAAATCAAATTTAAATTTTTTTTCCCCCCCCATGGCGCCCCCCCTTTTTCCGCAAAAAAAAAACCGAGGGGGGGGGGGGTTTGGGGGGAAAAGGGGGAAAAAAAGGGGGAAAAAAAAAAAAAAATTTAAATTGTTAAAAAATTCAGCTTTGCCTTGGTTTTCTGTCCGTCCCTGGTTGCCCCCCCCCCCCCCCCCCCCCCCCCGCCGTTTCGCAAAAAATGGCCTTTATCCCCTCCTCCCTAAAAGGGGGGTTTTGGTGCGCCAAGAAAATTTTTCCCCCCCCCCCAAAACCAAAAATTTTTTTTTTTTTTTTTTTTTTTGGGGGGGTTAGTGGAAAAAAAAAAAAATGAAAAAATTCACCCAAAAAACAAATGAACAAAAGGAAAATTTTTTTGTGGGGGGGGGGGGGGGGCCCCCCGAGAGCGGCCAAGTTTGGGTTTTTTCCCAAAAAAAAAATTTTTTTTTGGGTTTTGGGCCCCGCCCTTTTTCAGGTGGGGGGGGGGGTTTTTTCCCCCCTTGGGGGGGGGCCGGAAGGGTTTTTAAAAAGGGGGGGGGAAAAAAAAAAAAAAATTACCCAAAAAAAAAAAAAAAAAAAAATGCAATTAACGGGCACCATTTCCCCCCCCCCCCAAACAAAGCAAAAAAAAAAATTTTTTTTTTAAATGAAAATAAACCCTTTTTAAAAACAATAAAATGCCCCCAAATAAATTTTCCGCAAAAAAACAATTTTTGGGGGGAAATGCCCCCCAAATGAAAAAAAAGTTTTTTTAAAAAACGGGAATAATACAAGGTTTTTTTATTTTTTTTTTTTTGGGATTTTTTTGGGAAAATCCCCCTGGTTTTTTCCCAAAATTTTTTTTTTACGCAAAAGAAAAAAAAAAAAAAGGAGGGTTTTGTTTGGGAAAAAACCCTTTTTTTGGGGGGGGTTTTTTTTTTTTTGGGGGTCACCCAAACAAAGGGGTTCCGCAAAAAACAAGAAAAGATTTCCCAACTTTTAAAAAAATTTTTTGAATTAAATTGGGGTTTCATTCCCCCCCCCCAAAAAATGGGTGGGGGAAAAAAATTTTTTTTTTTTTTTTGCCATTCCCCTTTTTTTACCCCCCCAAAACCCCTTTGGGGCCCCCCCTTTTAAAGGGAAAAAACGCCCCGGCAACCGCCCTGTTTTTTTTTTTTTTTTTAAAGGAAAGTGGGGGGAGGGGAAAAAGGAAAAAAAAGGTTTTTGGGGTTTGTGGGGGGTTTTTTTTTTTTTTTAAAAGGAAAGCTTGGGTTTTTTTTTTTTTTTTTTTTAGACGCTTTTTTAAAACCCGCCCTAAATATAAAAAAAAAAACCCCTTAAAAACCGCCCCTAAAAACAGCCCTTGGGTTTAGGGAAAAGGGAAAAAAAAACAAAGAAGTGGGGGGGTCGGGGGAAAATTTTTTTTTTTTTTGTTTTTGGGGGGAAAAAAAAAAAATGGGCCCCCAACAAAAAAACCATCCCCAAAAAAAACCCCGCCCCTAAAAAACAAAAACTGGTTGGGGGTGGGGGGGTTTTTTTTTAAAAATTTTTTTTTTTGGGGGCTTAAGTAAAAATTGTTGTTTAATATTTCCGGAAAAAATATAAATAAAATTTTCGCCGCAGTAAATAAATGTCGCCCTAAGAAAAAAATAAAAAAAAAAAAATAAAAAAAAAAAATTTTAAAACGGCAACAAAGCCCCAAAAAAAAATTTTTTATTTTTTTTTTTCCCCATCAATTCCCATTAAACTTTTTTAAAAAAAAAAAAAAGGTTTCAAAAAAAAAAAAAAAAACAAAATTTTTTTTTTTTTCCCCCCCCCCCCCCCCAAACCAAAACTCAAAAAAAAACAAAAAGCCAAAGGGGAAGAAAAAAAAAAAACAAATCGATTGGGGGCCAAAAAGATTTTGTTTTTTTTTTCCCCCCCGCTCTTTCCAAAAAAAAACTTGGGGAAAAAAGAAAAAAAGCGCCCCCCCCCAAAAATTGGGGGGAATTGCCCCCCCCAAATTTTAGGGTAAAAAATTTTCCCCGGGGGGTTTTTTTTTGGGGGGGGAAAAAAAGAAGTTTTTTTTTTTAAAAAGCCCAAAAATAAAAATTTTTAAAAAAAAGTTCCCCCCATTGGAAAAAAAAAAAAAAATTGAAAAAATTTTTGTTCCCCCTTTTCCGAACTTTTTGGGGTTAAAAAATAAAAAAAAAATTGAGGAAAAACCAAATGGGAAAATAAAAATGGGAAAAATTTTTTTTTGGGCCCTAAACAAATCCCGGGGGTTTGGACCCCTTTTTTTTCCCTTCTTCCCAAATATACGCCTTAAATTTAAAATACCCATTTTGGAAGAAAAAAAAAAAAAATTTAAAAAAAATCGCCCTGGCCCCCCGCCTTGGGGTTTTGGGGGGGGTTTTTTTAAAAAGTTTTTTGCAACCTTTCCAAAGGTTTTTTTTCCAAAAAATCCCCCCTGGGATGGGACCCCCCCCTCCCGCTGCCCCCCCCCCCCTTTTTTTGAAAAAAATAATTTCCGAAAATTAATTTGGAAAGGGGTTTAAAAAAAAAATTGGGGGTTTAATCGTCAAAAAATTAATTTGGGGGAAAAGGCAAGCCCCCCATAAACCTTTTGCCCCCCCTCCTTTTTCCAAGAACCCAAAATAGAATTTTTTTTCCAAGACCCCCCCTTTTAAAAAACCCTTAAAATAAAAATGCATAGTTTTCCCAGAAACGGAAAAAAGGCCCCCAAAAAAAAAAAAAAAAAACCTTAAATTTCGCCCCCCGAATTTTTTTTAAAATGGGAGCCCCATAAAAAACCGCCAATTTTTTATCCTTAAAAAAGGGGGAAAACTAGTTTTTGGGGGGGGTTTGGGGGGCCCCCCTTTTCATTACTTTTTAAACTTTCCCCGAAATTTTTGAAAAAAAAAAAAAAACGTTTGGGGGGTTTTCCCTTTCAAGAAAAAAAGTTGGGGGTTTTTAAACGCAAAAGTCCCGAAACAGGAAAAAAAAGGAAAATTGCCAGTAAAAAAGGGGTAGCCCACACTTTTTAAAACTTTTTTTTTAAAGATGTTTGGTGGGGGGGGCCCCTTTTTTGGGGGGGTTGGGTTTTGGGGGTTTCCCGCAAAAAAAAAAACCCTGGGGCCCCCCCCCTTTTTAATAAAATTTTTACCTTTGGTTTTTTGGGGGGGAAACATCATTGGTTGGGACGTGGCTATGCCGCTGATGCAGTGTCCCCCTTACCAGTACACTGGTGCTCATTTCGCCGACCTCGGAGGGATGACAGGCTGAGTCAACCTCCTGGTGTATTAATTCAGCAGCCAACGGGGCTTGAACTCAGGACCCTAGGATCCCAAGCCACCACCCTAACCACTAAGCTAACACCAGGCTATTGTGTTACAAGTAACTTATATTAATGTCGTTGTGTTACAATAACTTATGTTGAAGTCATTGTGTTGCAATAACCTTCACTATGCAACCCTAATATGAATGCCATAAAGTTGAAAACTTTCCTTCAAATTTGATGAGCCCTAACCCTAACTCAGTTGAACTATATTGGAGGTCATCATTATTCCCATGCCTTTTTCAAAAAAAACCCGAGGGGTGGGGAGGAAGGATATTGTAATCAGCTCTTGTCTGTCCGTCTGTCCGTCATGCTATCTCCTCCTAAAAGGTTGTGCAGAAATTCACCAAATTTGGTAGTGATGATCACCACATGACAAGAATGTGCGAGAGCAGTGTCATTTTTGTGCCCGCCTCATGTGGTCCTGGGGCGGAGTTAAAAGGGGAAATACCAAAAAAAATGCAATTACGGGCACATTCAACAACATTTTTTAATGAAACTTTACATATGCAATCAACATTGGGGAATGCATGAAGTACGGAACAAGTTTTTGGATTTGATCCCTGGTTCATTTACCAGAGGGTGTGGACTTTGTGTCACAGGGGTCAAAACAGAAGATTTTCAACTTAAAATTTGATATTGGGTCATTCATGGTGGAATTTTTTTTGCCATCTTTCAACCTTGCTTTAGGGAACGCACGCTGTTAGGAAGTGGAGGGAGGAAGTGTGGTTTAGGAGCTGTTAGCTAACCCTAACCCTAACCCTAACAGCTTGTTAGGGAGGAAGTGTGGGGATTTGTGATGGCACACCATCAACTACACTGTGGTTTAAATTTGCTAAGTAAATGTTGTTATATTCGATATAATAAATCCAGTAATGTGCAGATAACGGCACAGCAAAAATATTCATCATTCCATTAACTTAGTTCAAAAAAAAACATTTTCCACACTCAACAGCAGGACATCGATGCAGATGTTCTTCACTGAGAAGCCATGATGCATTTTAGTAATCGGTGAGAAGTAGCAAATTGAGTCCCATTGAATGAAATGTCTCGAACTGTAAAAAATGAGGAACATGGGAATGATTTTGCCACATCGTTGCTTTCCTTCTCCAATACCTATTAACCATTGAGAAATATCCTGCCTTGTGTTAAGTGCAACTCAGGTTCATCTGATGGACTCCTGCTTGAATCCGATATTGAGTAAAAATGTATCGTCAAATATTGAAAGCAGCACTTGCCTCTCAGACCAGATCAGACCTTACATTAAATAATGCAAGTCAGAAAACGAGGCAAAACTATTCCGATTTAATGAGCCAACCATTTTACCTTAAGGGGAACTAGTGTGCTTCACTTACTTAAACTTTCCGATTTTGAACGTGTTCTCAAGAGTGTTAAACCAGTCCGACAGGAGGATGCAGAGGTAGCACACTTACCTTTAAGATGTGTGGTCTGTGTTTGGTTCCCAACCTGGCTATATACTGTTGGAGTAGGGGGTTGCATCACAAAGTCCTCGGATGGACGTGTTTCCGGGTGTCATCTCTGATGGCATCAGCTGATGCATGTTAACGATCCCATGGTATCTCACGTGGACCGTCTGCAAGTTATTGTCGGTACATTGAAAAAATTGACAAATTCCTGCCCAAATTGCCTTAAATGGTCGACTTCCAGTTCGGGGTCTGCTGCATGTGGATGCGGATCGTCAGTTCCTCCTTCCATTTCATCAAAGCTAAGTTTTCTGCATTTGATCCGTCATGTCTTTCTGTTATATTTACCTCTGCCACTGAAGGTGGATGGAGGTTATGTCTTCACCCCTGTCTGTCTGTGAGCAGGATATCTCAAAACGTTATGAATGGATTCAGACAAAACTTTGTGGACAAGTTGGGTGTGTGACAAGGAATAAACGATTCGATTTTGGTGAAGATCCAGATCTGGATACTATCTCGTTTTAAGCAATTCTTCGCAATTGAGAGATGGGGCCAAAAACTATATCCATCCATCCATCAGGACCATACTCTATACAAAGCATCAGTGCTGCCAAAGCAGTCTCCTGGGCACAATCTTGGACAGGCCACCACTCTGATGTAGGAAACTCAAATGGCTCAATCATTTCAGCAAGCTGGTACTCATTTTGCTGACCTCAGAAGGATGGCAGGCTGAATCAACCCCACCTGGTATTAATTCAACAGTACAGCAGGATTTGAACTCAGGACCCCAGGATCCCAAGCCCACCACACTAACCATTAAGCCAACACCAGGCATAAAAACGATATATAGTATGATATTTCAAAAAGTTGTGAATGGATTATAACTAAACTAGGTGGATGTGTTGGGTAGGTAGCAATAACAAGCTGATTAGATTTTGGTTCAGGTCTGGATCCAGAACCGGCCTATCTGTGGGATACAAAATGTAAACTGTTCAGCCTTGTGGAGGTTTGTGCTTTACCAAATGCTATTATTGTTCCTGACTGTGGAGCAAACCTCAACATTCTCTTCAATACAATTCATCCCTCCAGGTCCCCATGCTGTTCTCCACCATATCAGATCATCCCCCATCCAAACCAATGATCTTTTCTACCCCCATTAACCACCTCTCCCCCCCCAATCCCCAACAAGCCCACCTCTTTCCAAATTTCCAGTTTATCCTTCATAAGAGTTTGCTTCTGTATCATTGTCCACCCTTTGCATCCTCACCTCCACATCATTCTTCCCCACATTCCGTATTTATCAAAGTATCCCTCTAAATTGTCCCTCAATGCTGCTGGTTTGTGCGTTTCCCCCCTCTCTTTCTACTGTTCCTTTTGTTCTGTTACATCCTGATTCATTTTATGTTCTAGCTCTTCCACGAACCTTGACTTTGTATACAAAAGAGAAGTTGAACGTTAGGCCTGGCCAGTCAATTTCTGAAAGACTTGGGCAAAAAGCATTCCCCATCTGATACCACATGGAGATTTAAGGATTATTACTCCGACCTTCTTAGATAATTTAAGACGGGATGGTGGTTGTAGCAGTTGTAGTAATAGTGCTTTTGTTAAAATGGCTGCAGAGGTTTGCGGAGAGGGTGCAAGCAAGCTCAGGCAGGCACAGGTTTTCTGTTAGCAGCAGCAGTAGTAGTAGTAGTAGTAGTAAATATAGTAGTCGTCTCAAAAGTATCAAACCACCTACTTTTGTAGCAAGCAGACATTATTTTATCAGGCTGTAAAGCCCAAAGTAGTGTGTGTGTGTGTGTGTGTGTGTGTGTGTGTGTGTGTGTGTGTGTGTGTGTGTGTGTGTGTGTGTGTGTGCGTGTGTGCGTGTAACATCTACCAAACTGAAAAGGTGAAGTACGCAAAAGCATCTTCGACTTTACTTTTGTTTTTGCATCAATCCTATCTGGGATGTGGATCTTTCAAGCAGTTTAACATCTGGAATGGCTGCTGCACACTTCAAATACAAGAAGGTCACTGAATGCCCAGAAAGTAACGGAAAAGCTCTTACGACGGACGGGCTGGCTGAAGAAAAACTCGAGATAGACTTCGTGAGACATTCCGATAAAAAGCGAGGAATGTTAGGGGTTGAGGTGGGGAGGGAACAAAGGGAGTGAAACATGTGAGAAATGCTTTACGAGTCGATTCAAATTTCATTTGTTGGCCACTGATGGAAAGCATTTCAGTGCTTAGAGGAGGAAATGGCACAAGCGAGGACTCTGTACAATAAGAATACTGTTCACATTTTCTTTGTGGTTCGTGTTCTGCGGTGCTGTCCATTTATCCAGTCCATATGCAGGATATACAGCCTCTCGGAATCGAAGGCAGAAGGTAGCACGAACCAAAAAAATTAATGGCTGCTTGCATCACAAACAATCATCACAAACAGTCTTAAAACCGCACATGACGTACGTGCTTTGCATCCAATCCGTGAAATGATAATAATGAGAGGCGTTTGAAGATCAGCTTAACTTAAGCACCGATGCCTTTCCTCCGAAATCTGGAACACGGCATGTGTGGAAGTGTATCTGTCAAGTGGGATGGCATGACGGGTCTCCGGCAGAAGAAGCTCTACATTTCACCCCTGTGGGCTCTCAGGAATGAGGACTGGGTGTTTGCTCTCAGGCAGAGGCAGAAACAATCACCTTGCCAATACAAGAGGACACTGGATGTGCACGTGACTAAGGAATGTAAAACTACAGCAAAAACTGAAACAAAGAGAGATACTTTGAAGAAGAAAGGCAAAGAGAAAAAGACCCCACTGAGGTTATTCTTTAACTTCTGCCATTTGTACATTTTTTTCAGTACATCCCGTCTTTCTGCGAAAAAGAGGACGTGACACCTAAAGAAGTGAAAGGTGAATTTGGATGAAATAATTTTTTTTTTAAACAAATGACGTCTTTAATGTCCATACGAACCTCACTCAATATCCGGTCATCTTCCCCCTGGCCAGAGGTATTAAATCAATAAGGGTTGAATAATAATGAAGCAAAATTATCGGATGAGTTTTAAAAGAGACGGTTCCATGTTTGGGGTTGAAGGAGTTGAATGTCGGACAGGCGAAGATGCCAAGAAACAAAGCTCCGGCAGATCGAACAGTTGTTGGCCAAGAGACTTGAATATGAAGAGAAGTTCACTGGTCATCGACTTCCTTGTGCTCTACTGAAGGATGTGCTGGAAATTCTTCTGATAAATAAATAAATAAATAAATATTTATTAATTTTTACACAAACTCAGAAGAGGTCGTGTGTCATGAGGAATTAATTACTGGAAACCCCTTCTGTGTTACTATTCTCTCTCCGTCCTTGGTAAGAAGGATGTTCAGAGAATAATGGAGTTCTTACCTGTCATTTTCACCCCCTAAGTAAGATACAAGGTGAAAAGTTGGTGAAATGGGTGTCAGAAGTCTGCTCAGCAGCCCACCATTGGCGAGCAGGACTTTGCCTGCTGGTGCTACACATAGAACAGATTAGACGAGGCAGCCAATAGAGAGCCACACCCAGGGTACAAAGTTTGTTTGAGACTTCAACAGAAGCAATGATGCCACAACAACCAGTTCCATAAAGTACCGTATATGTGGTGTACAGTAAACATACAGTAAGACACAGTGCTTGCAGTACACCACACATGCAGTAACAGGCAGTGCATGTAGCATACAGTGCAAAGTACATACATGAAAACCTCTCCACGTATGTAGTATTCTGCAGGAAGGAAGATGATGGTAACCAAGGCACCTTTGCAGTGATTGTGGTATTATACTTAGAGAATGAATAGTGACAACATTCAGGCTTACCCCAATTGTGTCTTCATGTGACAAAGTCCTTCATGAATGGACAAACATTCTCAAAAGCAAGCTATAAGCTTCATATTTTGAAGCGCTGCATTCATCCATTGGGACCATACTCTGTACGGAACGTAGGTGCTGCCAAAGCAGTCTCCTGAGCTATTGGGCACAATCAATCCTGGACAGGTCACCACTCCAACACAGGATACTCAAATGGCTCATTCATGCCAGCAAGCTGGTTGGTACTTGTTTTGCCAACCTCAGAAGGATGACAGGCTAGGTCAACCCATCCATCCATAGGGACCATACTCTATGCAGAGCGTTGGTGCTGCCAAAGCATTCTCCTGGGCTATTGGACACAATCCTGAATGGGTCGCCACTCCAACACAGGATAACAGCAAGCTGGTACTCATTTTGCCGACCTCGGAAGGATGACAGGCTGAGTCAACCCACCTGGTGTTAATTCAATGGAAGCAGGATTTGAACTCAGGACCCTAGGATCCCAAGCCCTACCACCCTAACCATTAAGCCAACACCAGGTATATGCAGGTATCACCACCATCTAGTCTCAGGAAAGATGTCACAACCGTATTTGAATAAATAACTGTCAGTCGAGTCACGTTCAAACCTGAACACCAAGATCACTTGGCTCCAAAAATGCTCACTGAAGGAAAGCATTCGGTACATTTAAATGGTGAAGATACCTTTCAGCTCCTCCATGGGGCTCATCTTCGGTGTTGAAAATAAAACATCTGGGCTGGGGTCGCAGACATGCCGGTGAAGATTTATGAAGAGTGTACAATAAGGAGCTAATAGTGCAGGTTGAAAGATTTCCTAAACTCGATAACATTTTAAATGATTTTTTCTGAAATGCTCCCACGGGTTTTTGAAAGGTTTTTTGTTTATTCTTGAAGTGGCACAATGGATGGAGCATCCAATCTGATTCTGGGAGGTCAGCAGATTGAAGCCGCTGAGCGCAGAGAGAGAAAAGTGACGTCATCGAGATGGAGGCATAGGTACCCAGATTGCTCCGGGAAGTTATGTCACTTTCCCCAAGCTCAGCGACTGTGTTTGCATGAAAGTCAAGTCCGGTGTTGTGTGTGTGTGTTGTGTGTTGTTGTTACTTCTCCATGAACCTTAGACCCTGTAACATACCACAATCCTAAACAGCCATTGATGATATCTTAATGATTTCAGTAAAAAAAACCAAATAAACAAGTGGTGCCAAGCACAACAAATCCCACCCATTTAAGGCATAAAGTTATTTTGGGGATCAAATTTAATTTGATACATCCTTAACCTGAATGTTGATTATAAGGAATAGAATAAGGAATATTTTAGTCTTAGTTTGAAGTCAATTAAAACATTTTTGACGAAGTTATGAGCGAAAAAGATTTTGACCTTTTCGTGACCTGACCTTGACCTTTGACCTAATGGACCCAAAAGTTAATGGGGTCGTCCGAGGTCATTACCCACCTGTGGATACAATTTGACAGTGTTTGAGCCGGCCGTTTTCTCGTAAAGTTGTATTTTCGTAACCATGTTTTAGTGTTAATGGAAAATTTGTAATTTTGACCGATGACCATGACCCCCAAAACTTCGGACCCTACCGATCTTCAAAATATGCATTTTTCACTGTAGGAATGGGTAGGATTATAAGTGACAAATAGAATAAGGTTCACTATAAGCTTAGTTTGAAGTAAATCAGATCATTTTTGACGAAGTTATGAGCGAAAAACGATTTTGATCTTTTCGTGACCTTGACCTTGACCTTTGATCCAATTGGACCCAAAAGTTAATGGGGTCGTCCAAGGTTCATTGCCCATCTGTGGATTAAATTTGATAGTGCTTTGCTAAAGCCGTTTTGCCATAAAGTTGCTAACAGACAGACAGACAAACAAGCCGGTAGGCGGACATCAAGTCGAATTTAGTCATTTCGAATTTAGTCGATCAAGTCGAATTTAGTCGTTTTTCAGCCGTTACTAGCCAACAAAAGTGTCCATAGCAACGGTT
>CM068957.1:20272948-20290026 GCA_035128595.1 Eptatretus atami
GGGGGGGGGGGGCGGGATAAAAAACTATAATATTGATTAAATTGGAGGCAGAAAAGTGGAAATGCATGAAATCACAGTCATGAAGTGAATAAAAAGGATAAACTTCAAATGGCAGAGACTCTGCAGTAGAAAAACATTGGAGACTAAAACGGCACTCGGTGGAGCGCATACCTCCACCAGGCGGAACAGGTTATGTTTTGTATCCTACTCATAGGCCGGATCTACATCCTGACCTTAACTAGAATCAAATCAGCTTGTAATTGTCGCCTATCCAACTCATCCACCTAGTTTTGCCCAAATCCGTGGAAAACTTTTTGATATATTCTGCTACATATCATTTTTGGCCCGATCTCTCAATGGTGAGGATTCACTTAACCTTGTCAGACTTGTCCACCAAGTTTCATCCGAATCCGTCCACAACGTTTTGAGTTATGCTACTCGCAGACAGACAGACAGATAAATAGACAGACAAACAGGAGTGAAAACATAACCTCCGTCCAACTTTGGTGGCAGAGATAAAATAGGAACCAGAATAAGAGAGTCAGGTTTTAGAGTATGTAGGATTAGAAATAACTCACATGTTGCAGAAAAGTGATGTGGGCAGTAAAGAGGGATCTCTCCTCCATTATCGGTTCTTCTATACAAGATCACAACTCATGCAAGAACGAGGTGACAGAGGGTAAAAACACAACAAACTGACAGCGGAGAAACAGTTGGCCAAGCAAGGGAATGAATGAACAGGAAAAAAGGAAAGAGAGGAGGGAAGGAAGCAAAGTAACCTGAAAGCAAGAGGATTGGTGTATATAGGGTTAATGGGGGTAGAAAAAAAAAGTTGTATGTATGGATGGGGGATGGCATGAGATGTTGCACCGCCATCTTGAAGTCACGGAGGGAAGACCAGAATTGAGCAGTCTCTGGAAGGCAGTTGCATAAACGAGAGAAAAAGAGGAACAAAATAGTTGACGAACGAGGTAAACCTGGGTTTTGTATTTTTAAGGGGTTCATGGAAGAACGTGGGTGTCATGGAGGAAATGGGTAGGACTGGCAGGCAGAGAGAGAGAGAGAGAGAGAGAATAAGAGGTAGTAACAAGAGTGCAAGTGAGCACAATATACACCCGAAAAAGTCTGTGACACACACACACGCGCGCGCACGCACACAATATATATTCAAAACCGTCAATTATTGAAAGACAAGAAGGTAAATACAGAATTGTGCTACATGGAAAACAGCATCTGGTTGCCATGGCAACCACTTTAGATGACGAACGTATGTGCGACACACCGCTTCACAGTCTGTACCTATGTACCAAATATGAAACGTGAAAGTTGAAAACTTTGGGAGTTAGAGTGCGGACAGGAACGGACGGACGGACAGACGACCGGTATCACATAATACGCCCGATATATATATCGGGCGTATTAAAAGCAGAAGGCCGACAGACCTGCCAGCAATAGGTCTTGTGCTTTGACCTCATCGTGGGAGATGCCAATAATGTTGAGCTTTAGATTCCACAGAATCCAGGAAAGACGGATGCAATGCTGCAGCACCAGCCCAGAGGGGAGAGCAGGACTCCACGGTCCGGAGCTACAGACAAAGGCCTTGTAGGCTGTGCGTAATTCTGCCTTTTCAAAGAATGACTTGGAATAACAGAGCCCATAATTATGTAAAACATCTCCTTATCCATGTCAACAGAATAGACAGTGATAAGAATCAGAGGCCATACCCTGAGAGAAAATAAGAGGAGAGTTCTGACAGTAATAAGGCAAGGGTCATTCACTCAGGTGGCGATAGTCTCCCAAGAAAGGTATTGTCAGCGGAAGAGTACTGTATATAGCTTTAAATTGGAATTCGATAGGCACCCAGATGCAATGGAGATGGAGGGATACAGGGATATTGGCAGGACCTGTGGGTAGCTTGTGTGTGGATGGGTGATGGTATCTGGTGTTGGTGCGGTGCAGGCATGATGGATCGAATGGCCTCCTCTTGCGCCAATGCTCCTTGTATTTCTTGTATATCTACGTCACCTTAAGTTAATGTTCCCCGATATCCCTTGGAGCCCTTTCCCTGCTCTTTTCCACCTTACAAATAAACTTTTCATCCTCTTCCAAATCTAACCTCTCATACCAAACTATCGATGCCTCATCTTTCTAGCCTTTCCAGTGCTTTCTTTGCCTCTTTTTTTTCTTCCCCTTGTCCCTTCTGCTATGCTCCTGTCTGTTCCCTTGCCATTTCTTGGAGACATTGTTCTTCTGTCTGATTGCCTCATCAACCTCTGTAGTTCCATCACCACTGCTCCACCCCCTGGTTCTAGTTTTATCACACATTGATCAAAGAGTCCTTCATGTTTCTTTAACCTACAATTAGCACAGATATTTTTCATGTCCCTGAAATTCTCCTCCACTCCTCTCTCTCCTCTGCAGTTTGATATCTCTTCATCCAAGAAACCTTTTCCTGACCACAATGGCATCCTCCAGCTTCCACACCCATATTCTCCCTACTTTCCCCTTCCTGCTACCTCCCATTCTTGACCAGCTTCCAACGTAACACGAATAACCTATGCTGGCTCATGATTACCTCCCCTGGAATAATGATATCATCCAGAATCTTCCATCATCGTTCGATGCCCAGTCCATTAAGCACATCAGTTACGTTCCTCTCCTCCTTCCAAGTTTCTGGTAAACACCATACCACACTATCTGGCCTGATAAGGGTTCCTTCCTTTAAAAAAACATAAAGCTACAATACATGCTAGTCATCCTTCTGAGGTCGGCAAAATGAGTACCAGCTTGCTGGGATGATTGAGCCACTTGAGTATCCTGCGTCGGAGTGGCGACCCGTCCAGGATTGTGCCCAATAGCCCAGGAGACTGCTTCGGCAGCACCAACGCTCTATGCAGAGTATGGTCCCAATGGATGGATGGATGGATGGATGTTCGACCGAACATCACAGCAATTGTAACCAAGGGGTACACGGACATGAATAACACATCAGAAGCCATAACAGAGAATAACATCAACCCAGCAGGGCAATGCCTTCAGTTATAAATCATTAACAATGTTTAAAGGACATGGAACAAGGAAGAGAAAACACACATTACATATTAAACAAACCCTGATATGACTGATATGCTGAGAAAAACACACATTACACATCGAACAAACACTTGCAATGCTTTTGAAATAATAAAGGGGTTGTACATGTATTCCGTACTTGTGGACATTGAGCTGGGTGTCCAGTCTGCTCGCACTGGTGGATCCCACGGTGTCCTTCACGAATAGTAGGCGAGCCATCGCCGGCATCCTGAGCAAATTACCTTCAGTCGAATATCGGGCATGGTCAGCTGGTTCGTGAAACACTTGGGACTAAATATTTTCCCAGCCAAGCACACAAGGAGAGAAGAATTGGGGTCTTTAATGTAGTAGTAGTAGTAGTAGTAGTAGTAGGAGTAGGAGTAGTCATCCAAGTAGTAGACATTCAGGACTTCACTCAGCAGTTTCCTCGGTATTCTCATTGTAACTTCATTCAGACATTGTAGTAAAAAGTGCAAGTTTGTTGAATCAAGGTATATAAGTATAATATGAGCTTTTTTTTGCTCATCTCAGGTGAGCTCCAACTGCGTACGGAACGTACCCATCAGAGGTAAACGCACGCTCGAAAACGAAACAGAGACTTGCCGTAAGACGAAACTTTGTGAGTGTGCCCCGGGATTCATTAAATGGTTAATGAAGCTTATACGAGAGTTGCTTTAGTCTACAGTGGCACATTTTCTGTTGAATAAAATAATTTACAAAGAACCGAGAGTCTGTCAGGAATGAACTGCGTGCGTTCTGTTCGGCCATTTGCAGACAGATCAGATGAAAAAAAACCCACAAAATCAGCATTCTGGATTAGAAAACCACCAGAGAACGATTCAAGAGATAGAAGATAACGTCTGTGAGAGTTCTTCGTGGACAAAGTGTGAAAACCACAACAAATGTTTTTAAATTATCAAAATGTGACAGCGCCAGGTATCCACGCCTCATGAGATTTCTTACAAACCACGGAGGAAATGTCGTTCCCTTTGCTGCACCAAACCCACTCTTCGGACTTCACACAGCAAGACTTAATTTTTTTTAATTTAAATTCCTTTAAACAATGATCTAAGGCTAATGCAAGAGCTTGTACATAAATTGTATGCAGGACAAGGACATTAGTAGACGAGAGAGTTCATAGAACGCATTACCCTGCGCAGTCTTGAGAAAACAAGGACAAATGTGTCCAAGAGCCGCGTCCTAAAGGCAATAACAACAACAACTTCCGATATTTAGTCACGTGCCTTGATGGAGCCAATAGCGAGACCCGTCATGGAGGCTCCTCCTTCATGACGAGAAAATAGTGTATTTACGAAATTACAACACATTAAATGGAATAATCTTTAAATAGTAACGTGAACTTTTCGAAACTTTAAAGCAAAAGTCCGAATAAATTTAAAAGTTCATGATAGACGCTCTCAAAAGGCACCCGCAATGCGAGGATGTGTACAAGTGTTATTTTAAGGAGATCCGGATCCTGTATATAAAGAGCCAAGTCCTAAAGGTGTTGTCAGAAGAGAAGAAGAAGAAGAAAGAAGAAGAAGAAGAAGACACGCGGAGCTCTCTTTGAGCCACATCTCGCTACGCGAGACACGGCTAAAAAGGACGTGGCGGCAAAAAAAGCAGCAAATTTGATTGGTCAAGATGCTGATATATATATATATATATATATATATATATATTATATATTATATTTTGCATACATTGTCGAGGCTCGTATGAGAGCCAACACACAACGCACAACAAGGGGGACAAGAGACAAGAGGGGAGGGAGAGGGAAGGACAAAACAGTGGGGAACAGAGACATTAGGAGATCTGTGGTAGGGAGATGGATGGGGCGGGGAACATGGGGAATACAAGATGGACATTACAGGGACTTTCAGGTCCTTACATGACAGGGAATTCCCGACAGGGCAGGGAATTTGAAGGAGGTGGGTTTGGGGGTGGATTAACGGGGGTAGAAAAGATCATGGTTTTGGATGGGGGAAGATAAGAGATGGTTGTGAACAGGTGTTTTGAAGACCTGGAGGGAAGAATGGGATTAAAGAGAGTGTGGGAGTTTATTCCCAAGGCGGGAAAAAAGAGGAATGAAAGAGTGAAGGTGAGCGGTGATTGCTCACCAAGTACTGTGATTTTTGTCCAAGTACTGCTAAACGGTAGGGCTTTGAAAGTGCCACAAAGACGATTTGTGTTCTTTGGTGTTCAAGTACAATTCAGTTGAAATAAAATTAATATTTTGAAGGTTTTAGAAAAAAAACAATTCTTCGGAAGTTTACAACCGTTGATGCAGCATCTTTTACACCACCTTCTTTACTTAAAGCGTTACATTAGTTTTTCATGCCCGTTGTTTGTGTCCTTTATGACATCCTTAAAAACAGTAAGTTTCTTGTTCTTGTTGTTAATTATTTCCAATTTTGTTTGACTTCCAGACAGGCAGAGTAAAATAATTATTTTGCTCCTCTCTGCGCGGGCACGATCAGGACGAATTCCGAGCCAAAGTACCGCAAAACTACAGGTTCGTTTTCCAATTCGTGTTCGGAATAAAACATTTCATTGAAATCAAGTTCTTTCTCAATCATAAAACGACATTTGCAGACAGACAGACAAAGTTAACCAATCGCTTCACCCTGCATTTCGCTTCACGAGCGCAGAGTAAATATGGACCAATGAACAGTGTAAGGTATGTGCTCATGGGATCCAAGCACAATGAGCGAAATGCTGAAAATGGAATAACAAACAGGCCTAAGCTTGCCTGTCCAAGTCAGGAACACAGTTTCATGGCAGACGTACTGGGTCGGAGAGTGAATGATGGATTCACTCAACTTCATGATCGAAGAATGTGTTCCAGTAAGCATTTGAAAAGTGAAGAGTGCCGACACATGTGCATCATTTATTTTGTGGGCTGAATAAGTTATATCGTTTAATCATCCATATATATGTTCATGTATTCAACAGTCCTCAAAAATTGTACTTTGCCCTTTACATCATATCAAGTACATAATGAAACCATCTTACCGACAGCTTTGTACTGAACACAAATTCTTGCGTCAGCAGTTTGTTTACATAGAAGCACAAGTGCAATCTGGAAGGAAAAACAAATATCAGGTGTGTTGGTTGCTTCAACCTTTGCTCCTTCACAAAGCCTATGCATGGCCAATCTCAAGAGCATGACATTGCGGCGTTGAAATTTCTCCAGATATGACGGATAACGAAGCCTGTGACCGCCTCGTGGGTGATGCGATCGAGAGAAACTCCAAAGGGCTGGATATTTTATTCTGGGATTCACCATGGGCCCACAGTGTGTAATTTTACTTTTTATTTATCTTAGGCTCTGCTGTGTTTGGTGATGGATGGAAGGCCCAAGAGGATTTTTTTTTTCATGAAAAACGGGCCTTAAATGGAAATTTCAAATTCTCTCTGAATTACAGGCAGAGAGGGTGAAACAGCGGGTCAAAGTTAGATCTGCAGACTCCAAAGATGTATTGCAGCACAATGATACAGAAGTCAGCCAATTTATCAATAATGGATTGTCCTTTAACAAGTGGCCTATACAGGATGAGTGCGAAGGAAGAGTTTGAAGGTGTTGTGGACATTTGAAGAAGTACAACTTGAAATACACAGAATGTCATTGATTTTGTACGGGTGCGGACGAAGCTACAATGGAAGTTACAATCACAGCCCATGCTGTGCCTGTGGAATTTTTTTGTTGGATTCACCATTGTTAGTTAAATTAACATAGCTCATTTCAACCACTGATGTTGCAAGCTTCCAAAAGAGGTTACAAAATGTACGAGGTTCCAAAAGCAACGTGAGATTCCCAAAAGAGCAGGAGAATGCAAAAGGAGCATCATGGGATTCCAAAAGGTAAGTGTGATTCCACAAGGTAGAGTAAATGTGATTCCAAAAGGTGGGTGAGATTCCAAAAGGTAAGTGGGATTTCAAAAGGTAAGTGGGATTCCAAAGGGTAAGTGGGATTCCAAAAGGTAGATGGGATTTCAAAAGGTAAGTGGGATTTCAAAAGGAAAGTGGGATTCCAAAGGGTAAGTGGGATTCCAAAAGGTAGATGGGATTCCAAAAGGTAGATGGGATTTCAAAAGGTAAGTGGGATTTCAAAAGGTAAGTGGGATTTCAAAGGGTAAGTGGGATTCCAAAAGGTATATGGGATTCCAAAATGAAAGTGGGATTTCAAAAGGTAAGTGGGATTCCAAAGGGTAAGTGGGATTCCAAAAGGTATATGGGATTCCAAAATGAAAGTGGGATTCCAAAAGGTAAGTGGGATTTCAAAAGGTAAGTGGGATTCCAAAGGGTAAGTGGGATTCCAAAGGGTAAGTGGGATTTCAAAAGGTAAGTGGGAGTGAAAAAGGTAGTTGGGATTCCAAAAGATAAGAGGAATTCCAAAAGGTAAATGGGATTGCAAAAGAAACTTGAGACTCCCAAAAGAGTATGAGAATCCAAATGGAACATGGGGTTCTAAAAGGTAAGTGGGATTGCAAAAAGTATGTGGTATTCCAAAAGGTAAATGGGATTCCAAAGGGAAAGTGGGATTGCAATAGACACATAAGACTACCCAAAGAATATGAGAATCCAAATGGAACATGGGGTTCTAAAAGGTAAGTGGGATTGCAAAAAGTATGTGGGATTCCAAAAGGTAAATGGGATTCCAAAGGGAAAGTGGGATTGCAATAGACACATAAGACTACCAAAAGAATATGAGAATCCAAAAGGAGCATGGGGTTCTAAAAGGTAAGTGGGATTTCAAAAGGAGCACTTATTCCCAAACAATTATGGAATTCCAAAAGAGGCATGGGGATCCAAAAGGAGTATAGGATTTCAAAAGGAACACAAGATTCCCAAATAAACATAGGATTACCAAAATATATACTTCAAAGGAATTGTTTTGTAAGAATCAATTACGTATTCTGTAGGCAAGGGTGGGGTCGGAGGGGGTAGTTGGGGAGCAGGAAGAGTCATGTTGAGAAGAAAAATGACATAAAATAAAGGGGAGGGAAGGAGGATGTATGGGTGTAATGGGCGTATTAAGGGAGGAAAGGAAAGCTCATTAGACTGCGCCATATTTGCCATAATATGTAGATAGTCACAGATGATCAAACTATGAGAGAAATGTTTCTGTTGCTTTGACAGTGTAGTTATAATGTATAATCCATCTGGTGAGTACGATAAGGAAAACTTTTGCAATAGTATGATTTTTCCCATGAATGTCTATCCCAAGTCTGTACCTCGTGTATTGTATAACCAAAAGTATTAGGACAGAAAGGAATATGCAGATTTAAAATCAGACTCATTATTAGTCTCACCAGTTAAAAAAGGGAAGCGACGGGCTAATGTATTCTGTACGTCCGTCTACATGGTGAGATACAAGGTGTCCATAAAGTCCTTGTGCAACTTTGAGCTTTTATACCCTTTTATGGACACAAGACAGAAACAAACGACAAATGGCGTTTGAAAGCAAAATTCATCACGTTTTGTTAATGTTAATGGTTTTATTATTGCTGTT
The DNA here is from genome assembly GCA_035128595.1 of Eptatretus atami. Lineage (NCBI taxonomy): Eukaryota > Metazoa > Chordata > Myxini > Myxiniformes > Myxinidae > Eptatretus > Eptatretus atami. Next base: position 20,281,536 of record CM068957.1, read on the forward strand.
GTTAAATCCACAATTCTCCTGGGTTTCTTGACGAGTTGACATTTTCTGGTGAGGCAACTTCTCCATTAGTGGTGAAGTCAAACACCACAATTACCGCATTTGGTTCCCAAACGAAGATGATTAAATCTTTCATGTCTTCAAATTAAATCTTTCAAATTATGTCTTCCCAGACAAGTGGATCGGTCGACGTGGACCAATTGCTCAGTCGCCTCGTTCACCTGACCTGTCCCCATTGGACTACATTTTATGGGGCAATGTAAAACTGGTGTTTACTCATCAAAAGCACATCCTTTGGATGAACTTAGGACGATGATCGCACGTGCAATCCGTCGAGTTACTCAGCAGCAACCGGAGAATGTTTCAACAAGCTGTAAAATGGGATTGAACGATGTATTATGAAAGGTGGCGGTTATGTTGAAGTTTTAAAATTTGAACTTAATTGAGTAGAATCTTGATGAATTATGCTTTCATGCATGGTTTATAGTTTCCTTCTATCATGTGTACATCAATAGTTATCGAAGCTCAAAAGTTGCACAAGGACTTTATGGACACCCTGTACGTATCTTTTTTTTCAGATCTATGGTCATCCATATGCCCCAGCGAGTCTCTGCATTGTAAAATGTAGTCTTGTTTGATTTTTAATCGGTATCAAATCAATGTCACTAACTCTTTGTGTGCATGTGTAGCCTGTGTGTATGTGTATGTATGTGGTAGCGTGTGCGTGTGTGTGCGTGTGCGTGATGTGGACATGTACATGTGTTAGTCACAGCAGCTGTGATATTAATAGTGACATGGCAGACACAGTTCATCCATCAAACAGGAGAGGAAGAGACGTCGATAATGAGACACAGATGTTTGGGTAAAGCAGTAAGGGATAGCATAAAAGAGGGATGGAAGATAAAGTGAATTTTATCAAATTTTGTAAAAAAACTACTTTTTGGTTGTTTTGTTTTTTTTCTCAAACAAATGTGATAAAGAAACATGAGTAAATGAGGTAGCGAGTAGTAGGATGAAGGTGAATAGAGATGAGTTAAGAGGGAAGAAAAATAAAGTGGAGAGTTGTGGAAACTTGGACATTCCTGCATGTTGTTTCTCCACAAGATGAATGTGCTCACTCTGTTTTGAAACGTTCATTTCCACCACCTGTCATTGTGTGACCTCTTCGAGGAGACAATTTATAGGCACATCGTTCTCGTGAACATCTCATCCCACAAAGAACATAATCACGAGGTGTTTGAAGTTTCAGGAATTGCGGCGGATCTTGAACTGGAACCCAAGCTTAAGCAAACGAACTTCGGGCGTCTTGAGTTACCTAAAGATATGTGAAAATATTTTACATTTTGCCCTGCAAGCAACTGCATCACTTTAGATGTGCAATTGAAGACTCAAAGTCTCTTGAAAGTAATAAATCAATTGTGGCACAACGTTCGGCACGTGTCAAAGTTTGGCTACAACTGGTATCCACAGCACTGTGCTCACTCCTTGTCAGAAATAAAAACTTTATGGAGAGAACAGATATTTATTTATTTATTCATATGCAGCCTGTGGCTGTGTGGCTGTGTGGCTGATGCAGTGCCCCCGTTACCAGTAAGCTGGTACTCATTTTACCGATCTCAAAAAGATGACAGGCTGAGTAAACCCACCTGGTGTAATTCAATGTCATGACAAGGGCATGAACTCAAGACCCTAAAATCTTAAAGCAGCCACCTTAACTGTGAGGCCACCATCAGGCTTGAGTAAATGGAGACACAACTTGATACACTTCCACCATCCACTGTGCCATCTCTAATAGAAAGGGTAAAATGTAACTCAAATTCTGAAAGTAAGAAGATATTCAGTACATATTGGGATCAGGTCATCAAATCTACAGGCTGACAGGATGGCCTACACTCTAGAGGTAGGCACACTTGCCTGTAAGCCTTTTAGCCTGGGTTAGAATCCTGACCCAGCTATAAACTGTCATCCTGGTGTTTCACAGGCAGGATGATTCATCAGTGTGTGTGCCGTCCCTCGGATGGACATTAAACTGGACGTCCATCTGTCGGCATTAGTTTGTGGATGGCAAATATCCCATGATAGGTGAGCTATCACTGGCACCCTGGGAAAATAACAAATTCCTACTCTAACTACTTCTGGGAGGGATGACCCCTGGATAACCAACTCTTCCAGTGGAACCAATGCTTTGTAACACAGAGTATGGTACATCAGATCATATCAACAACTCAGGTCATCTGATCTCTATCATCTGGCAATGTCCTCAACCTGACAATGTCCTCAACCTGACAAAGTCATCAACCTGACAAAGTCATCAACCTGGTAACATCCTCAATCTGACAACGTTCTCAATCTGACAATATCATCAATATGACAATGTCAAAAATGTGACAATAACCTCAATATAACAATATCATCAATGTGACAACATCATCAACATGACAACGTTCTCAAAATGACAATGTCATCAATATGACAATGTCATCAATCTTACAATATCCTCAATATGGCAACATCATGAATTTGACAATATCATCAATATGACATGCCTGGTGTTGGCTTAATGGTTAGAGTGATGGGATTGGGATCCGAGGGTCCTGAGTTCAAACCCTGCTCAGCTGTTGAATTTTAATACCAGGTGGGGTTAACTCGACCTGTCATCCTTCCGAGGTCGGCAAAATGAGTGCCAGCATGCTGGTATACTTTGTCGGAGTGGTGATTGTGTCCAATAGCCAAGGAGACTGCTTAGGCAGCACCAACGCTCTGCAAAGAGTATGGTCCTCATGGATGGATGGACAATATCATAAATTTGACAATGTCCTCAATCTGGCAACATCCTCAATCTGGCAATGTCCTCAGCCTGGCAACATCCTCAATCTGGCAATGTCATCATTCTGGCAATGTCCTCAATCTGATAATATCCTCAATATAACAATATCATCAATCTGGAAATATCCTCAATATAACAATATCCTCAAAATGCAATGTTCTCAATCTGACAATATCATCAATCTGGAAATATCCTCAATATAACAATATCCTCAATCTGACAATATAATCAATATGACAATGTCCTCAAAATGACAATGTTCTCAAAATGACAATATCAATGCGACAATATCATCAACATGACAATAACCTCAAAATGAGGTTATTGTTATTAATATGACAATGTCCTCAATCTGACAACATCATCAATCTGACAACATCATCAATCTGACAATATCCTCAATATGACAATATCCTCAAAATGACAATATCCTCAAAATGACAATATCCTCAATCTGGCAATGTCCTCAACCTGGCAACATCCTCAATCTGGCAATGTCCTCAGCCTGGCAACATCCTTAATCTGGCAATATCCTCAATATGACAATGTCATCATTCTGGCAATGTCCTCAATCTGATAATATCCTCAATTTAACAATATCATCAATCTGACATCATCAATCTGACAATATCATCAATCTGGAAATATCCTCAATATAACAATATCCTCAATCTGACAATATACTCAATATAACAATATCCTCAATCTGACAATATAATCAATATGACAATGTCCTCAAAATGACAATGTTCTCAATATGACAATATCAATGCGACAATATCATCAACATGACAATAACCTCAAAATGAGGTTATTGTTATTAATATGACAATGTCCTCAATCTGACAACATCATCAATCTGACATTATCCTCAATATGACAATATCCTCAATCTGACAACATCATCAATCTGACATTATCCTCAATATGACAATATCCTCAATCTGACAATATCCTCAAAATGACACTATTCTTAAAATGACAATATCCTCAATCTGACAATGTCCTCAATCTGATATTATCCTCAATCTGACAATACCATCAATCTGACAATGTCATCAATATGACAATATCCTCAATCTGACAATAACATCAGTCTGATCATGTCCTCAAAATGACAATATCCTCAATCTCACAATATCGTCAATTTGACAATGTCACCAATCAGATAATGTCATCAACATGACAATATCATCAATCTGACAACACATTGAATACCAGCAAATACCACCCGTCGCTTCGCTGACAGTAATACTAAAGGAGGGAGGGAGAAAAAGAGGGGGGTAGAGATAGAGAGGGTGGGGGAGAGAGAGAGAGCGGGGAGTGTGAAGAGGTGGAGGGGAAAGGAGAAAGTTTGGAGGGGGAGCGAGAAGAAGTTGGGGAAGGGAAGACAGTTTAAATTGAGAGGAAGGGAAGGCAGACCTGCGGTGGAGCATTAATTATGATATCATACCGTCTCATCAAAATGATTCTGCATAGAACTAGAAGGGCACTTGGTAGCGCACATACCACCACCACGTAGTGGCTGATCCATGAGAACATATCAGGCACAATACATTTTTGTAATTTCATGTTGCATAATATCGTTTTTGGCCGTATCTCTCAATGGTGAAGAATCACTTAAAAATTCTCATCATCGGATCCTGATCCGGATCTTCACCAAAATGTAGTCAGTTCGTCCTTGTCACACACCCAACCTGCCCAGCAAATTTCATCTGGATCCGTAAACAACTTTTTGAGATATCCTGCACAGACAGACAGACAGACAGACAGACAGACAGGGATGAAAACATAACCTCCTTCACCTTTGGTGGCAGAGGTAATAACAGTGAAGATTGACACAAAATAATGTCTGAAATCCATTTTCTACCACTCATACTATAAACACAGCCCGGAGACAAACTCCCGTCCGGAGACAAACTCCTGTCCAGAAAAGTCTGGAGACAAACTCCTGTCCAGACATAAATATCGCCCGGGACGCGTCTGAGACAAACACGCCCGGAGACAAACACCGCCCGGACGCGTCCGGAGACAACACCGCCCGGACGCGTCTGGAGACAAACTCCTGTCCAGACATAAACACCGCCAGGACACGTCCAGAGACAAACCCTGCCTGGACAAGTCCAGAGACAAACACTGTCCAGACATGACACCCTCCGGATATGTCCAAGACAGAGACAGAGAGAGAGAGAGGTGAGGGGAGAGTGAGAGAGGAGATGCGGGAGCAGGGTACTGCACTGTCTTGGAGGGGGTAGAGCAAGGATGGTAAAGAGAGAAGAGAGAGAGAGAGAGAGAGAGAGAGAAGAGAGAGAGAGAGAGAGAGAGAGAGAGAGAGAGAGAGAGAGAGAAGAGGTGGAGGAGTTACATCAGTCCGAGGTCTGTGCAAACATTATAAGTTTTTTTAAATGTCTGTTTTTTTTTTTACCAGATTTGCTTTGATTCCCTGTAGAGCACATCGCGAAACATCCTCGAAATATACACACAGATGTGGCAGACGCCATTGATAGGCAGTCTCTCTGGGGGACAGGACGGGAGGTCTAGTAGTGAATGCATTGAATCAAATAGCTCAATGAAGCTGGTTCCATGAAATAGACATTGCAGACTATCCACCATCTTGCCTGCTCATCTGTGCACGTGTCACGTGGTACATTGGTTCGGAATCTGCGCAAACGTTACAATCATATTTAAAAAAAAAATTCAACCAGATTTGCTTTGATTCACTGTAGCGCACCTCACCAAACCTCCGAAAATATAGACACAGATGTGGCAGACACTATGGATAGGCAGTCCCTCAGGAGACAGGGCGCAAGGTCTAGCAGTGAATGCTTTAAATGATATAGCTCAATGAAGCTGGTTCATTTTGTTACGTTCCTAAATTGTTTTGTTCACTCAATATAATTCTCCAAACAGTCGAAAAAGATAAGTTTAATGCTTTGTGGAAATTTCATGTAGTAGGAGGAACATTGCCTTGCTTGCTAAAAAGTAAATATGTATATCAGCTTAGTTATGAGACTCGTTATTTCTTTAAATTATCAGATTTCACAACAGATTGACACTTTTTTATCCGGACGATATCCGATCCTCAAACCGAAATAATTTCGATGATATAGTTTAAATAGTCCGTGAGAGAGTAGATCGTGGGAAATCGTATCATATAATACATGAAATTGCTCCAAGCTCCTAAATTGAAAACTATAGTACTTACAAAAGCGATGTATACAGTGATTCGTAGCAATGATGAACATCGTCAATTTGACAATGTCACCAATCAGATAATGTCATCAACATGACAATATCATCAATCTGACAACACATTGAATACAGCAAATACCACCCGTCGCTTCGCTGACAGTAATACTAAAGGAGGAGGGAAAAAAGAGGGGGTAGAGATAGAGAGGGTGGGGGAGAGAGAGAGAGCGGGGAGTGTGAAGAGGTGGAGGGGAAAGGAGAAAGTTTGGAGGGGGAGCGAGAAGAAGTTGGGGAAGGGAAGACAGTTTAAATTGAGAGGAAGGGAAGGCAGACCTGCGGTGGAGCATTAATTATGATATCATACCGTCTCATCAAAATGATTCTGCATAGAACTAGAAGGGCACTTGGTAGCGCACATACCACCACCACGTAGTGGCTGATCCATGAAGAACATATCGGGCACATAACATTTTGTAATATCATGTTGCATAATATCGTTTTTGGCCGTATCTCTCAATGGTGAAGAATCACTTAAAAATTCTCATCATCGGATCCTGATCCGGAACTTCACCAAAATGTAGTCAGTTCGTCCTTGTCACACACCCAACCTGCCCAGCAAATTTCATCTGGATCCGTAAACAACTTTTTGAGATATCCTGCACAGACAGACAGACAGACAGACAGACAAACAGACAGAGAGGGATGAAAACATAACCTCCTTCACCTTTGGTGCCAGAGGTAACAACAGTGAAGATTGACACAAAATAATGTCTGAAATCCATTTTCTACCACTCATACTATAACACAGCCCGGAGACAAACTCCCGTCCGGAGAAAACTCCTGTCCAGAAAAGTCTGGAGACAAACTCCTGTCAGAACATAAATATCGCCCGGACGCGTCTGGAGACAAACACGCCCGGAGACAAACACCGCCCGGACGCGTCCGGAGACAACACCGCCCGGACGCGTCTGGAGACAAACTCCTGTCCAGACATAAACACCGCCAGGACACGTCCAGAGACAAACCCTGCCTGGACAAGTCCAGAGACAAACACTGTCCAGACATGACACCCTCCGGATATGTCCAAGACAGAGACAGAGAGAGAGAGAGGTGAGGGGAGAGTGAGAGAGGAGATGCGGGAGCAGGGTACTGCACTGTCTTGGAGGGGGTAGAGCAAGGATGGATAAAGAGAGAAGAGAGAGAGAGAGAGAGAGAGAGAGAAGAGAGAGAGAGAGAGAGAGAGAGAGAGAGAGAGAGAGAGAGAGAAGAGGTGGAGGAGTTACATCAGTCCGAGGTCTGTGCAAACATTATAAGTTTTTTTAAATGTCTGTTTTTTTTTTTTACCAGATTGCTTTGATTCCCTGTAGAGCACATCGCGAAACATCCGAAAATATACACACAGATGTGGCAGACGCCATTGATAGGCAGTCTCTCTGGGGGACAGGACGGGAGGTCTAGTAGTGAATGCATTGAATCAAATAGCTCAATGAAGCTGGTTCCATGAAATAGACATTGCAGACTATCCACCATCTTGCCTGCTCATCTGTGCACGTGTCACGTGGTACATTGGTTCGGAATCTGCGCAAACGTTACAATCATATTTAAAAAAAAAAATTCAACCAGATTTGCTTTGATTCACTGTAGCGCACCTCCACAAACCTCCGAAATATAGACACAGATGTGGCAGACACTATGGATAGGCAGTCCCAGGAAGACAGGGCGCAAGGTCTAGCAGTGAATGCTTTAAATGATATAGCTCAATGAAGCTGGTTCATTTTGTTACATTCCTAAATTGTTTTGTTCACTCAATATAATTCTCCAAACAGTCGAAAAAGATAAGTTTAATGCTTTGTGGAAATTTCACATTTTTTGTGTATGTATGTTGGAGGGAACATTGCCTTGCTTGCTAAAAGTAAATATGTATATCAGCTTAGTTATGAGACCCGTTATTTCTTTAAATTATCAGATTTCACAACAGATTGACACTTTTTTTAGTCCGGACGATATCCGTTCCTCAAAACCGAAATAATATTTCGATGATATAGTTTAAAATAGTCCGTGAGAGAGTAGATCGTGGGAAATCGTATCATATAATACATGAAATTGCTCCAAGCTCCTAAATTGAAAACTAAAGTACTTACAAAGCGATGTATACAGTGATTCGTAGCAATTGATGAACAGGCATTCGATACGAGTGAGGAAAGTGAAAACAAAACTTTATCGTTCAGAAATCGTTGCGGCCTGTCCAAGTCAAGGCATGGTTGAGCAGGCCAAAAACAGGGCGGCTTCAGACCCCAGCGAGGTTACCTAGGAAACACCTTAAGAACCAGAGAGCAAGGTGGCTGACGATCACCAGATGAAGGATGTAATTAAATAATGCCATTAATTATTTCAAAAGGGGTGTTTTAATTAACCCAAAACACCAATTTTCACTCTTGCACTTCCTTGGAGTTTTCTTAGTATGCATGCTAAGTTTCA
>CM068957.1:20313807-20325747 GCA_035128595.1 Eptatretus atami
ATCCCTTCGCACCATCCATCCCTTCGGTCTCTGTAGGCCGCTCGACCCACCTTGGTAAGATGGCTGAAATCTGTGGGAGGCCATTCTGAGGCTTTGTTGGGCCTCGGGACAGGATGCTAGCCTCTTCCTTATTCCCCTCCAGAAAGGATTTTAGGGGTTGAGAGTAGGTTAGGTTGACAGGATAGGTAGCCGGACAAAGACAGAAAGGGGGTTAGGGAGACGAAATTATAAGAAAAAATAAAAAAGGGGTCTAAATTTGTTTTGTTGTTGCAAATTAAGGCGTACATCCCACGGTGTCCTTCGTTAAGAGTAGGTGAGCTATCGCCAGCACCCTGAACAAATTCGAAATCCCTGCCCTAAGCTTAGTCGAACGTCAGGCATAGCCAGCCGGTTTGTGAAAGTCTTCGGCCAAAAACGTTCCCTGTCGACCCTAGCAAATTTCCCGAGCAAATTAATTTGTTGTTGCAAATTAAGTGTCCCCCCCACTCATTAAGAAAATATGCATCTCCAAGTTAGTCCACAAATCCCAGGAACCCGAAGGATCTTGGGGGTGGTGTCATGGTGCCCCAAGGGAATCTGTTCGGGATATTCTTCACTGGTTTCACTTTAATAAACCGTTTTGCAATGGATTTGGGAGTCGAGCTTTTGGAAGTGAGTATGCAGCACAAACAAGTCAATAAAAGAGAGAGAGAGGGGGGTGGGAGTGGGGGTCAGGGTCAGTGGTAGCATCCGTTGGTGGTATTTGAATGCGGGACATCATCAACCCACTACGTCATCAACCGTTAATGGTGTCCACATGGATTTCACTGAAACCTTTGACCCCAAAACATCTTCCTGGATTGTCGTTTCTTTCATCGCACACAATGACAAACCTACAGATCAGGTGGAGTCCTCGATTCGACAGGACATCGAGATGAGGTGGTATTTATTAATAAGGTGTAAACGAGGTGAAAACAACTCGACTTCAAAATATATACTCTTCGATAGTAAACACATGCATGAAAGGAAGGAAAAATCGAACATGTAGCTTCATTACCTCTCCATGCACAGACTCACCCAATCACGTGACTACTCACCTATTCATTGATCCACATATTCACATGTACAGGTGCTCACTCTATGACGTAATCACACACACATATATATAATATAATATATATATAATATATATATATATTGTTACGGCTGTGGAAATTCGCAAACCACCATTCAGGACCCGTAGGTGAGATATCTCTTAAGTACATGTGTAGTTAGCCCAACCGTTGTCTAGAGGGAATTTATGTGATTCATTCGGGCTGCGACGCTTTGAGATAGCCGTTTTTCTGTTCTATCTTTATTTGAACCAACCACGTCTCAACTGCCATCACACAACAACCACCTTAACCACCACGCCAGCCATCGTCACCAACTACAACCACGCTCCAACCCTCAGACAACAACAACAACACGCCAACAGCCACGACCTTTACCTTCACAACTCGCTCACATCATCGCATCATGCCATTCCCAACGGCACCATGACCATCAAACCACCACCAAAAACCTCCACCACCCTCACCTCTCTCTCTTCTACGGCCATTCCCGCACCACCTGTGAACACTGAGCGTCGGGCTGTCTTGGGCCCGTTCAGCGATACGCACCGAGCCGCGAGCGCAAATAGCGGCCTTTCCGAGGAAAATTCGGATCACAAACGCTACACGCCCACTTCTGATCCGTCCAATTAGGAAGCGCGGGCGGCTTGGCCCCGCCTCCAGGCGCGTCTGTGTGAAATCGATATATGCAAATTCTAGGATCAGGGGAGGTTCACACCCACTTTTCCTCCGTCAATTGTCGAGCGTGGCTCCGCCCCGAGTCATCCTGATCCGGATATTTGCATATTAGCGGCTCCTGCCAGGATATAAAACGGCGAGCGCAAGGCGAATCGAGTGGAGGCGGGTGGAGTGTTTGAGTCCAGAGAGTTGTTGCTGAGTCAAGTTGGGTTCTGGAGTCGGCTGAGAAGAGTTGCGGGAAGAGGAAAAGGAGCTCGGGTCCGAGGCGAGAAGGACGGCGGTCGGCGACGAGTCGCGAGTGGGATCGCTCGTCACGGGACCCAAGCCAGCCAGCCATTCTCCCCCCCAGGGCATCAAAATCCCCCCTTTCCCCACGCTGAGATAGTGCAAAAGAGGGGCCCCGTTCCCACCCCACTCCAAACGTCGTGCCAGCGAAACCCGCCAAGGAGCACGGAGTCGGGGCACCGCCGCGCAGCCACATTTGCGGCTCGTCCGCAAGCGTCACGAGGACGCGGGTAGGACCCCCTCGGTCTCGCGGACCTGGCCGCTCCTCCAGGTCACGCGCACAATTGGCCTACAGGCCTGTCTGCCCCCTTGTCTATGAGGGTGCTTCTTCCCTTTGCTTTTGAGTAAATGTGTGTTGGCGCCGTCTGTAAAGTAGAACTGTATAAGTGTTGCCGTGTGTGCGCGTAGTCGGTAGTAACTCTGCGTCGTTCTTACTTTCTTCGAATTGCTATATGTGCATTTTGAATGTTTTGGCTGTATATGTGTGCTCTCCGTGTGTCGTGTAAATAAAGTGCTTGCATGTTGAACTGTGCCCGTTTCGCTTCGTCTCCTTCCTTTTAATTGACTCTCCATCCTGTTTCACGTAAGGGGCCGTAGTGGGCTTAATACGCCCGGTAATTAATCTGAACGTCCAGGTCGGCGATAACACCGCTCGGTTATCCCGATAGTACAGAACGGGCCGCCCAAGTGGCTCGTGTCCGGAGTCGACCTGCGGCGAGGTGCGATCGCCCGGTTTACCATCCGCGTGGGTACTTAGGTAGGTCGAGTTTGGCGAACAACCCTATCCTACGCGGTGGCCGATTGGCACGATTGTGGTGAGGTCGAAAGGCCCACCCGTGACTGGCTCCGGGCGATAGTTCCCGAGGGGTCACGACTGAATGTCCGTCCGGTGGGCGACATGCCGCGATTCGAGTCAGTGGCCGTTCGCACGCCGGCGGGCGCGAATTCGCACAATATATATATATATATATATATATATATATATATAATATATATAATATATATATATATATATATACTCACGTTCACACAGTTGTTGAGTAACACAACATATGTGTGCTTTGGTGTGTGTCATGTCTGTATATCTCGCTGTTTGTCTTCATGAACGACCCTCAACTCATCACTCTCAAGACCCTGATTCAACACTACCCATCCTGCTGCTCCTTCAACCAATTGATAGGTCTGGTGTTGGATTAAGATCCTTGGGTCTTGAATTGAAGCCCTTGTCGGGCCAACTGAGCCTGTCATCCTTCCGAGGGAGGAAAAAATTAGTACCAGCGTGCTTGCAACAGGGGCACTGCATCAGCGGCACAGCTGTGCCCCCCAGAAAATGATGCAGCCAAGCAGCCATAGGCTGCGTACGTAGAATAAGTAAATCGCATCATCTCAGGTAGCATCACCATGAGTGTGCCATTACTCTGCCCCTTATATCCTATGCGAAGGGATACACTAGGTGGTTTGCCATTGCCAACTCAACGTGCTCGGGATTTGAACGTGTACTTTGCCGCTTTAAATATTTCCATCAAACCCTCTTCCTCGCCGGTCTCATGACAACTTCGGGTCAGTGCTGGCACAGTATGGGACTGGTGGACACTTTGGCGTCTCTGGAGGATGGGTACATATACATCCTGTGCAGTCATTGAACGATATGGGACATTATAAAGAACCGATTGTCCGACAAAGCAGCTGGTGTTGCGAGTGAAGCCCGAAAATGTGATTCATCGGCCTTGAAGAAAGGATGTGACACTCATAATGGTTTTACGATCACGTCACGTTTCATGAATGTGATGTCCTCTCGAACTTGGGATAGCCGGCTTAACTTTCCACATGAGGAATGGATGACAATGCGGCTGTGGAGCAATGGGAGAGCGGTCGGCCATGTGAAATGCAAGCAGCACAGAAAAAACATGAAGGATGAATTAGTGGTACTACTACTACTACTATTTTGACTACAACTACTACTACGACATCTTTAACTGCCCCATTAATTCTCATCTCATTGGGTCGGCAGGGAACGTTTTTGGCCGAAGACTTTCACGAACCGGCTGGCTATGCCTGACGTTCGACTAAGCTTAAGGCAGGGATTTCGAATTTGTTCAGGGTGCTGGCGATAGCTCACCTACTCTTAACGAAGGACACCGTGGGATCTTTAATGTCCAACTAATGTCAGCTTACAGGACGACAGTTTAATGTCTACTCGTGGGACGACACCACATTGATGAATCACTCTGCCTATGAAACACCAGGATGACAGTTTATAGCTGATTCGATATTCAAACACAGACGAGACAGCTCAGAAGTGAGTGTGCAAACCTTGAGGCTATCTTGCCAGCCGAGAAGGATGAATAATATTTAAATTAATGGTTATTGTGTCGATATAATAAGCAAGCGACAAGAGTTGGTCTAGATCATACTGGATTGCTCAAGCTGAAGTATTAAACAACTTCACAGATCAAAGTGTGATTTATCGATAGCTCGCAGAGTACCCACCCTCTGCGTGGATAGACTTTGCGCATTACTTGCTGAAAACAGTGTAGTCTGTGTTTCGCAAGAAGACGAGAGATGTTTATGTGGTGTGTGTCGAAAAGGTTCTCGATGGTCCAACGGGTCTAAAGGTCTAAAGGGTGCATTCCAATAGTAGTTAGGGTCTGAAGGCTCTAATGGGTTACTGAAAAATTTTGTATACATTGTCGAGGCTCGTATGAAGCTACACACAACGCACATCAAGGTGGGGGGGGGGCATGAGACAGGAGGGAGGGAGTGGGAAGGCACAAATAGTGGGGAACAGAGACATTTGGAGATCTGTGGAAGGGAGAGGGATGGGATGGGGAACATGGGAATAGAAGATGGACATTACGGGACTTTCAGGAAGGAAAGCAGGGAATTTGAGGAGGGGGCTGGGTGGTATCGGGGGTGAAAAGATCGAGATTTGGATGGGGGATGATAAGAGGTGGTGGTGAACAGCTGTTTTGAAAGCCTGGAGGAAGAATGGGAATGAATAAAGTGAGGGAGTTTATCCAAAGGCGGAAAAAAGAGGATAAAAAGTGAAGGTGAGCAGTGATCGTGATTTGGGTAGTTTACCAGAAGGGGGTTGTTGCGGACCTTGAGCGCCTACGGAAATGTGGTGGGACAAATCGCAGAGAGAGAGAGCAGGGGGGGGGCGAGGCTGGAGAGGAGACGGTAGAAAGAAAGAAACGACCACCACCACCTGCGGTGATTGAGTGAGAGGCCCAAAGACTCACCTCATTGCGGAGATGCCAATGATCCGAAATGCCTTGGTTTCTACAGCGTGAAGCCGAGAAAGGTGGAGGCAGGAGCACCAGCCCAGAGGGAGGGCAGTACTCCATCGGCTGCAGACAAAAGCTTTGTAAGTGGTCAGGAGCTCAGGTGGGCCGAGGAAGGACCTTGCACGACGGAGGATTCCCAGTCGGTAACTGGCTTGGAGGCAAGGTTTAAAATGTGGCTTTCCCAGAGAAGGTCATGGCAGATAGTGAGACCCAGAAGCTTGAAAGAAAGCTTCTTCCAGAGGACTGTTGAGAAAGTGGATGGGGGGTTTCTCTAAACGGTCCTTTCGAAGAGACATAGTGAGAGTGTGAGATTTGTCGGATCGAAAGACATGTTCCACGTGTTGGACAGTTGTGATTTTATCCAGATCAGCAGTGAGCAAAGAAGCTGCTGCTTGCCGGTCTGAGGATGACCGATTGTACGGCAGAGGGTGGATCATCAGCAAGAGATATAGAGGATTTTCCAGAGAGTCGGAGAGATCATTGATGAAAACCAGAAAAAGAACAGGGCCCAGAACGCTACTTGAGGAACTCCAGCCTGGACAGGAAGGGGGGATGAAAGAACTCCATTTAGGGCCACACGTTGACTGTGACGGGAGGGGAAGTCTGTGAGCCATGAGTGGAGATGGCCTTGGATACCATAGGAAGAGAGTTTGGTGAGCAGGGCAGGGTGCCAGACTGTGTCAAAAGCACGTGATATGTCCAGGGATACGGCTCGGATTTCCTGTCTGGCATTGAGGACCTCCATCCATTGTTGGGAGAGCGGAAGTAGCATATCCAGGGTAGAGTGACCTGGTCTGAAACCAAATTGATGATCAGAAATCAAGCCATTGGAGAAGAGGAAGGATTGATGTCTGAGCGATGATGGATTCCATACCTTGCTGATGATTGGGAGAAGGCTGATTGGTCTGTAGTTGCAGGGATTGTTTTTGACCTTTTTTGTGCAGGGCAGTGATGTTTGCTGATTTCCAAGCAGATGGCAGATGCTTGAGCAAATGAGAGGGTGAATAGAACAGAGAGAGGGTGAGCAAGAGCAGAAGAGCAGGCTTTGAGGACACGTTTACGTGGGCTGATGCCGTCTGGACGGTTGCAGAATCTGAGTCGAGGTTTGACAGCAAGCTCTCCACCTTGTCAGGAGAAAAGGACACAGAGTCCAGGGACAGTTGGGTGCGACTGGGTAAGGTGGGTAGAAAAAGTGATGGGTTTTGGACACAGATTTAGCTGCAAACACCAAGTTTAGGCATTCAGCTTTTCACGTGCGGTATCAGCAATGCGGCCATTTGAGGTAAGGGAGGGGATGGAGGGGGAACATACCCAGAAACAGATTTTGATTAGACGCCACCAGGATTTTGAGGAGGGAGAGAGGTTTGAGAGTTCAGACTTGAGATGAGAAAGATGTTGTTTTCTGGCTCTCCTGAGGGTAGATACACACTTGTTCCGAGCTTTATGGAAGGAACTGAATTGCCCTCAGTTGGGTTGCTTTCCATGAGGCAAAGGCAAGTTGTTTCAGGACAACTGCCTCACCACAAGCTTCAGTGAACCAAGGGCGGAGGAAGGGTAGGACAACTGAAGACGAGAGGGGATAAATCTGTGCATGAGGGAGAGCAAGTTTCTTTGAAAGAATTCCCAGGATGAGTTGATGTTGGAGAAAGTAGAGATAGGAGACCAGTCTATAAGTTTGAGGGCTGCTTGGAGACCCTGCCAGTCGGCTTGAGTGAAATGCCAGACTCGACGGCGGTGAGGTGGTTCTCTGATAATAGCCAGAGAGATGTCCACTTTGACAAGGACGTGGTCAGAAGAACCGATTGGAGCGGAGGAAGAGCAGCAGAATATTGTCAGGGAAATTGTCAAAATCAGATCCAGAAGAGATGGAGTACCATTGGTTGAGATCCGGGTCGGGAAGTGACCGATTGAGTCAGTCCCAATGAGTCGCAGAAAGCTTTGCTGAGGTGCCATGACAGGTGAGAGAGGTACTACACCTAGCCAACTGGCATGATGACATTGAAGTTGCACATATGAGGAAGAGAGAGTTTGATGAGAAGATAGAAGTTGGTCCATGTTTTCAGATAGTGAGGTGTAGATGGAGTCATCACTGTTAGGTGGACGGTACAGTACACATATAAACATGAGGTGGGAGTGGAGCGAAGCCGTAGCCAGAGGTATTCCTGGGGTGTTGGGGGAGTGAGAGCAGTGCATGGAGAGTGAGGAATAGAGTCTTTGATGAAGAGAGCAACTCCTCCACCAGGGCGAGGCTCAGGTCTGTCAAACCGGAGGAGGGAGTAACCGGGGAGAGATACTTGGGAGTCAGACACGTCTTGGGGAGGAAAGTTTCTGTTAGGCAGATTATGTCTGGTTTGTCAGTGGCAACCTGTATGGAAAGATCTGAAAGGTTTGAGCGAAGGCCCGGATATTTGAGGTCCATCTTTTAATGAAGAGGTAGTGGAGGAGGCTTTGGGTGCAGGGGGGGGGAGAGGGAGGGTAGGACAAGGGACGAGGGGGGGGAGGTAAGGAGTGTTGTTGAAAGAGTGTGGGGGATTGCGGAATAGCTAGGGGAGGGGGCCGAATGAGGAGGAGAAAAGGCTCTGTGGTGCTGGGGAGAGGGGGACAAGAGAGGGGAAGAAGGCAGTCGAGGATTTGAGGAGGTGGAGTGAAGAGATGGAGGTGAGAGGGAGTGGAAGGAGGCAGCTTTTGGGAGGGAGGGGGCAACTTTTGAAGGATGAGTGAGGGGGATGAATGGTGGGAGAAAGGTGAGGGGGAATTTTGAGAGAGTGAGAGGGAGGCTTGGAGGGAGAAGAGTGGGATGGTTGCTTTGAGAGTGAGGGGTGAGAGGAGTGAGTTGGCACTGAAGTTGGAAAAAACAGAATGGTTGATGGAAAGCGAACATTCATAGCAAACTGGGGTTTTTTTAAGTTTTAGGTCAGTTATGCGATTAAACACATTTCTTGATGGATGCAATAAAGGCGCATTCAGAGAATGGAGAGAAGAAACGCTGTCACAGTTGGATTTTTTAGGCAAGGTATGAAGGAGAGGTCGAATTGGAGCAGTCTGTTTAAATAGTAGAAGAGTAGTAAATTATGATACAGTAAGGAGTACCACAGTGTGAAAGAGGAAGATGAAGCTTATAAGAGATCGTTTTGTTATTATAATAACTAGTATGTGCCCGTAAAAAAAAAAACACATAAAAAAAATAAATAATAATAATAATAAAATAAACCACACAGGCCGTTTCTTCGCTCTCAGTGCACTAGAGCGTGACGGGAAGTTCGATATTATTCGCAGTTACGATTATTGCAATTTATTTTTAATACCCATTTATTCAATTAGCGCCAAGGTATTTTACCTTTTCGCAATGTCGTGGCAAGGAAAACAAAAGAGAAGAGAAGAGAGAGAAAAATTGACTTCCTGGTTCGGAGCATACCAGCACTCTGATGTTCCCGAAATTTATACACCGTCTAATATGAAAACGATCATAACTTGGGCCTTGTGTTATCTATAAATGCGCATAAGAATCGAGAAATTATTAGAATACACGAAGTCATCACTCTCCGGAAGCCCGTACGTTGTAACCCGTAATGGGGAACGCGGCTGAGGTTCCTTCCCCATCGCCACGCCCACGCAACAACGTGTATTGCCATTGGTTTGGTAAATAAATGCCATAACTTGGGAACACTTGTCCGTTAATATAACCTTGAAAAGGCATCCTCAGGTCCCAGCAATATCCTGGAAGTTTAATTAGATCGGACCAGAGGTTGTCGAGAAACAGCGGTCACACACACACACAGACACACAGAGATTGCTGGAATTATAGATAGATGTTTGAGAGTTTCAACAGATTAGGTCATGGAAGTGTTGTAGAAAAAAAATCGAGGAAGAAGAAGAGGAGGAAGAAGAAGAGGAGGGGATGAAGAAGAAGAAGAAGAATCGGAGAAAGGTAGCGTTTTTATTTTTTTATTTTATTTTTTATTTTTATTTTTTAGATAAGAAATAGATTAGTTGGATGGGGACGTTAAGAAAGTGGGAAAGATAGAAATTGAAGATAATGGGGAGAAAAAACAAATAAACACGATCGTACACCGAGGGAACAAGGGTAGGCCTCAAGCCTCAAGGATAGGCCTCAAGCACCCAGTAAGACAAGTTCGACGAAATCTACAAAATAGCACGATTTTTAAACAAAACGAACTAGGACACACAGTAACATGTAGGTGAGAAATAAACAGTTAAAACGGGACAGATAACGACCTGGAAATTAAGTTGAGATCGTCAGCAGGGAGCCCCAAGGAGACCTGCCAATGCTCCAAACCCAGAACCGGAAGGGTTGAAAGGATCTAAGGGGTTGAAAGGGTCAAAACTTTAAAGGGTCTGATCTCTGAAGGATGTAAATGTCTAAGGGGTTTAAAGGCATCTAAAGTGTCCAAAAAGGTCTAAATGGTCCAAAGCTCCAAATGGTCAATGGCCCAAGCAGTCTAAAGGGGTCTAAAGCTGTTTAACAGGTCTAAAGGGTCTAAAGGGTGTAAGGGGTAATAAGGTCTAAGAGGTCTAAAGGGACTTAAGGGGTGTAAAAGTCTAAAGGGTCTGTGGGATCAAAAGGGTATAAGAGGCTTCAAGGGTGAATGGGTCTCAAGGTTTCTGCGGCATTGAAAAGGTTTTAAAGGTAAAAGGGGTCGAAAGGGTCTGAGAGGTCTGAGGGTTCTAACGGAGTCTTAACAGTCTTAGGGTTATAAAGGGTCTAACGAGGTCGAAAGGGATTTAAAGGGTCTAACGGGGTCTAAAGAGTCTTCGGATTCTAATAGGGTCTTAAGGGTCTTGGGTTATAAAGGATCTTTGGGGGGTCTTATGGGTCTTAGTGTTCTAAAGGGTCGAACAGGGTTCTAAAGGGTATGTTCCAATTGTAGTTTGGGTCGAAGGGTTTGAAAGGGTAAAACAAAATGTCTTAAAGGGTCTTTGGGGTCTAAAGTGTTGAGGGGTCTGAAAGGGCTAAAAGGTATAAACAATCAATTGGTTTGAGGGTCTTCAAAGATCTGAAGGGCATGTAGTAATAGTCGTTAGAGGTCTAAAGGCATCTAATGAGGTCTATAGGGTATGTCGGTCTGAGGTGTCGAAAGGGTCAAAGGGGTCGAAGGTGTCTAAAGGGATGAAATAGTCAAAATGGTTTACAGGGTCTACAGGGTCTACTGGATCGAAGCAATCTAAATGGTGTAAAAGTCTGAAATTGTCAAAGGGTTCTTAAGGATCAAGGGGTCTAAAGGTTCTCAAAGGATCTAATGGGTATGTTCCAATAGTGGTTAGGGGGTCTAAAGGACTAAATTGGGATCTACAAGGTCTAAAGGGATATAAAGTTCCAATAGTAGTTTGAGTTAAGGGGTCTAAAGGGTAAAGTGGGTTTAAAGGTTTTAGCTCTTATACCAGCCTCAACATTGTATACAAAAAAAGGTTCTTAAATGGTCTTAGGGGTCTAAAGGATGCAAATGTCGAACAGCGTCTAAAGGCTCATCAAAAGTCTAAGAGGCCTAAAGGTGTGAAGGGTCACTGGGTCTCAGTCGTCTTAGGGTTTAAAAAGCATATTCCAATAGTATGTAATTAATAGATGTAGTCACGGTGCAACTGACGTTCAAACCGTATGTAATTAAGAGACATGTAGTCACGTGGGGCAACTAAAGCTTCACTCACGGCTTCACGGCTTCACAATCACGGCTTCACGGACCGTGTTTTTCATTTTTATATATACTAGCGCGTGCCCGTACGTGCAAACCCGTAACGGTTGTAGCCCCGTATGGGGAACGCGGCTGAGGTTCCCTTCCCCATCGGCCACGCCCACGCAACAACGTGTATTGCCATTGGTTTGGTAAATAAATGGCCATAACTTGGAACCACTTGTCCGATTAATATCAAACCTTGAAAAGGCACATCCTCAGGTCCCCAGCAATATACCTGGAAAGTTTCAATTAGATCGGACCAGAGGTTTCGAGAAACAGCGGTCACACACACACACAGACCACAGAGATTGCTGGAATTATAGATAGATGTTTGAGTTTTTCAACGATTGGTCATGGAAGTGTTGTAGAAAAAATCGAGGAAGAAGAAGAGGAGGAAGAAGAAGAGGAGGGGATGAAGAAGAAGAAGAAGAGAAGAAGTCGGAGAAAGGTAGCGTTTTTTTATTTTTTTATTTTATTTTTATTTTTATTTTTTAGATAAGAAATAGATTAGTTGGGATGGGGACGTTAAGAAAGTGGGAAAGATAGAAATTGAAGATAATGGGGAGAAAAAACAATATAAAACACGATCGTACACCGAGGGGAACAAGGGTAGGCCTCAAGCCTCAAGGATAGGCCTCAAGCCACCAGTAAGACAAGTTCGACGAAATCTCACAAAATAGCACGATTTTTTTAAACAAAACGAACTAGGACACACAGTAACATGTAGGTGAGAAAATAAACAGTTAAAACGGGAACAGATAACGACCGGAAACTTAACTTTTGTAAACGACGACTGGATTGGGGCATTGTGTTTACCTATAAATGCACATAAGAAATCAATAAATTATTAGAATACAGTAAGTCATCACTATCCGGAAGTAGTGCGTGCCCGTACGGAATGTTCACATC
>CM068957.1:20330381-20341867 GCA_035128595.1 Eptatretus atami
TGTTGTTTGCGTGTAGGTTTGTTGCGTGCTTGGCGTTGCGGCGTACTTGGTGGCGGTTGTTGTTTGCGTGGAGGTACAAAATAACGATAGGTAAAGAAAAACGGCAATCTCAAAGAGTCACAGCCCGGTGAACACGAAGAATTCCCTCTAAACAACGGTGGGGAAAGCTATCTGAACACTTACTACCAGGCCATAGCTAATCTAAGAACCTTTATGGTGTTCGCAATTTCCACAGCCTAACAATACAAACCTTGAAAGGCACATCCACAGCCCGCAAATATACCTGCGGGTTTCATTAGATCGGACCAGTGGTTGTCGAGAAACACGCTAACACAACACAACACACACAACACAGACACACACCACACACACACACACACACACCACACACACACACATTGCTGGAATTATAATAGATAGATAGATGGATGATAAAAATAATAACAGAAGGGCACTCAGTTGGCGCATACCTCCACACGTAATCTTGATCCACCAAACATATCGGGCCCAATACATTTTTGAAATATCATGTTATACAGTACTATATCGTTTTTGAGATCTCCCAATGGTGAAGAATCACTTAAAAATTATCAGATCCAGATCCGGATCCGGATCTTCACCAGATCTTCATAGAGTGTCACTCTATGAGTGATTTTTCATTCTGTCTGTCAGTCTGTCTGTGTGTTTGTTACTTGTGAAAATCTAAGATTGTTCAAGTATGTTGGTTGGTTGCGTGCATTATTCTGTCGGTTTGTCTGTCTGTTTGTTTGTATGTTACTTGGCAAACAATTTTTTTTTTTATAAGTACCTGTTTTATAAGGTCACAATTTTAAACCGATCTTCATGAAGCTTCACTAAATCGTAGAGTTGGTGGTCCGACAGAATCTTATTTATTTTTGAGATCAACAGGTCAAAAAGTAATCATAGGCCAAAGGTCAACAACTTCTTCAAATTTCTAAAATTGTCAATTTTTATTCGATTGACTTGAAATTTGAACAGGATTTTCATATCAGCTCACTGAATTTAACCACCAATTATTTTTGAGGTCAACATAGGCCAAAGGGTCAATATGGGCCAAATTTCTAAAATATTCAATTTTAATCTGATTAACTTGAAATTTGAAGAGCATTTGCATATCAGGTTACTGAATTCAACCACAAACTATTTTTTGAGGTCAACAACTTCGGTGCGATTTCTAAAATCCTCAATTTTCGTCAGATTGACTTGATATTTGTTGAAGACTTGCATATCAGGTCACTGAATTTAACCACCAATTATTTTTGAGGTCAACAAAGGCCAAAATGTCATCAGCCAAATTTTTGATAGTTGTCAATTTTCATTCGATTGACTTGAAAAATGAAGAGGAGTTGCACATTTGGTCATTAATTTCAACTACCAGTTGTTTTAGAGGTCAACATCGGCCAAAAGGTTAACATAGGCCAAAGATCAACAACTTTGGTGAGATTTCTAAAATCCTCAATTTTCATCAGATTGAATGGAAATTTGAAGGGGATTTGCATATCAAGTCACTGAATTCAATGAACAAGGATTTTGAGGTCAACATAGGCCAAAAGATCAACATCGGCCAGATTTCTAAAATTGTCAATTTTCATCCGATTAAGATGAAGTTGGAAGAGGATTTGCATATTTGGTCATTGAACTCAACCACCAATTATATTTTTATTTTATGGATTTCGTTTTATTCTTCAAATTTGTTTGATGGATTTTACAAGTATCATGCTATGCACGACGCCTTTCTTGATTGTTGGTTTGTTTGTCGTGCTCTAACTTGAGAACGGATTAATAAATTTCAATAAATCCAACGACGGTGGACTCAGGGAACCCCCAGGACGGTTTGTAATGAAAAACAAACAAAAAACAAAAAATGGATTCCATAACCTTGCTGATGATTGGGAGATGGCTGATTGGTCTGTAGTTGCAAGGATCTGTTTTTCCAACTTTTTTATGCAGAGGATTAGTAATGTTTGCTGATTACCAAGTAATGTTTGCTGATTTCCAAGAAGATGGCAGATGACCTTGAGCAAATGAGAGGGTGAATAGAACAGAGAGAGGGTGAGCAAGAGTAGTGGAGCAGGTTTTTAGGACACGTGGGCTGATGGCATCTGGCCCGGTTGCAGAATCTGAGTTGAGGTTTGACAGCAAGCTCTCCACGTTGTCAGGAGAAAAGACAACAGAGTTCAGGAACAGATGGGTGCAACCGGGTAAGGTGGCTACAGAAAGCGATGGGTTTGGGACAAGATTTAGAAGCAAACACCGAGTTTAGGCATTCAGCCTTTTCACATGCAGTGTCAGCTGTGTGGCCATTTGATGTAAGGGATGGGACGGAGGGGGAACATACACCAGAAACAGACTTAACTCGATGCCACCAGGATTTGGAGGAGGGAGACAGGTTGAAAGTACCCTTCGTGTAATGTGGACTAACAGCAGGAGCCAAAATGGCCTGCATGTTAAAACATTTCTTGTCTTGTTTGGTGATGTTGTCAAGTTGATGCTGTGATGATGCTATTAACAACTTGCATTTCTCCTTGTGGAAGGCAAATCAAACCAAAGGCAACTGAAGATCATTCCACAAAGCCCAAAACAATTTGGTGTCTACTCTCAGGAGAGCCAGCAAACAATGTCTCTCCAATCTCAAGAATGAACTTTCAAACTTGTTTTCTCCCTCCTCTTAAACCTTGTGGCGATTTGTCAGGTCTGTCTCAGGAGTTAGGTCCCCTTGAATCCCTTCCCTCAATTCAAATAGCAGCACAGCCGACTCTGCTCATGAGAAGACTGAATGCCTCAATTCTCTGTTTGCTTTCTGCTCCTGGACTCTGTGTCTTTTGCACTAGAGAAGGTGGAAAAGTTTCTTGCAACCCTCGACTCTGACTCTGCAACTGAACTGGATGGCATCAGCTCAGGTCAGGTCAGGTGTGGGAGCATGCGTCGGAGCAGTGCATCGCTGCATCCACTTTCCGCCAGTACTCCAAGGGCCTCTATCTGGCCATACCCCAGGCAGATGCCTGGCCTATTCCCATCTCCTTGAGATGCCAATCTAGCTGTTGCAACCGCGAGCCATGTGGTTGGCCCATTGGCGTCCTCCATCCATACGCCTCTCGCTGAAAGAATCTGGTGAGCAGGATCAGCGTCAGGAAAACGAGCCAGATGTCCATACAGCCGCAGTTGATGCTCAATGACTACACAGGAAACAAATCTCATCTTAGTCTCTGTCAGCAAATACTCGTTGGACACAAAGTCTGACCGGCGATAGCCAAGGCTTCTCTGAAGAGACTTAGTACCGAAGCAATGAAGTCTCCATCTTAGATCCTTGGTCAGTTCAAGTATCACTTGCGAAGAGCAAGATTATAAGCACCAAGGAGTTAAAGACTCGGACTTTCGTCCTCCTGCACAGGTACCAACAGCGGTACACCCCATGCTCCAGTGAATCCATGACTCCCCAGGCCAGACCCAGATGTCTATCAACCTCCGGCTCACAACATGCGGAGACATGAATGTTATTGCCAAGGTAAGTGAATATCTCTGTGACCTCATCATTCTCGCCACAAACAGGAACAAACAAGACAGAAGCATACATTATGTCATTGAAAGCCTGGATCTTAGTTTTGACCAAGGAAACCCATAATCCCAGCGGCTCCGACTCGTCATTCAGCACCTCGAGGGCCTCCAATAAGGATCTCCAGCATCTCCGCAAAGATGACTGCACCATCTGCGAAATCAAGGTCAGAAATCTTGAAATTCCCAAACGATGCACCACAGCTTGATCTCTCCGACATCCTCCCCAGAATCCAGTCCGTAGAAGTGCTGAAAATTGTGTGGGCCAACATACACCTCCGACAAACTCCAGTAACAACTGGAAACCAGAACAGCACTTGGTGGAGCGCATACCTCTGCCACATAAAACCTGATCCACGAGAACATATCGGGCCCATTACATTTTTGAAATATCATGCCGTACAGTACTATATCGTTTTTGGCTCGATCTCTCAATGGTGAAGAATCACTTAAAAAATTAAATTATTCTCATATCCAGATCTGGATCCAGATCTTCACCAAAATCTAATCGGTTCGGCCTTGTCACACACCCAACCTGTCCACCAAGATTCATCTGAATCCATCCACAACGTTTTGAGACACTGTACTATATATTAGTTTCACCTTGATATCTCAATGGTGAAGAATAACTGAAAAAATTATCAGATCTGGATCCGAATTCAGATCTTCACTAAAATCTAATCAATTCGTCCTTGCCACACACCCAACCTGTCCACCATGTTTTGGCCAAATCCATCCACAAATTTTTGAGACATCCTGCACACAAAGAAACAAACAGACAAACAAACTAAAAGAAGCCGTCGTGCAAAGCACGAGACTTGCAAAATCCATAAAACAGATTTGACCACAAAAAGAATTGTTGGGTGAATTCAGTGACCTGAGAAGCAAATCCTCTTCAAATGTCAAGTCAATGGGATGAAAATTGAGGATTTTCGAAACACCACCTTAGTTTTTGACTTTGGGCCTATGTTGACGTTTTGGTCGATGTTGACCTCAAAAATAATTGGCTGGTTGAATTAACTGACCTGAAATATAAATCCTCTCCCAATTTCAAGTCAATCGGATGAAAATTGAGGAATTTCGAAATCTCACCAAAGTTGTTGACCTTTGGCCAATGTTGACCTTTTGACCTTTTGACCTCAAAACAACAGACTTCTTCCTTATGACAAACTCTACCATGTGGTGAAGTTTCGTGAAGATCGGTTTAAAATTGTGACCTGTCGGTGACAAACAGGGAGACAGACAGACAGACAGACAGATAAACCTCTTTGGTGTAAAGCCCAACTGCTCTGGGCACTGGTGTTCAAGCAGATGGTGGTGAACCCTACTAAGAATTATCTGGGCAAAGACCTTGCCTGCACTGAGAGCAGCGTCACCCCTCGGTAGTTGTTGTAATCCTGGCGATCACCTTTGCCTTTCCAGAAAGGGACAACAAGGCCCTTCTTCCAATTAATTTGGATGATGACTGTGCTCCAAACAGAGCGCAAAACTGCGTGCAATGACATGAGTACAGAATTTCTATCAGCCTTGAGAAGTTCTGCATGGATGCCACAGATCCCAGGAGCTTTCCCCCTTTCAACTGGTTCACTGCACCCTGTGTTTCCACAAACGAAGGGGGTTCACAGTTGATCGGAGGGTCAGCAAAAGAGATAGCAACATCCCTGACATCCAACTCAAAGGATGGTGGGTCAGCCTGGTACAGCCGCTCACAGTAACCGGCACAGTGGGCCTTCACTTCAGACTCCTCTGTCAAGAGCCCACCACTCTCCGTTCTAACTGCAGTAGACCGATGGACAGTCTTGGAGGAACGCAATGCATGAATTCCTCTGTAAGTAGTGCAACAATCACTTGACTACAGGTGATGCTCTACCCCCTCACAGATTCCTCACACAGAGGCCTCCTTGTCCACCCACAGCGAGTGTACAGTTTTATTTCTCAGCTCACTCAACAGCTCAGCTCTGCCATCAAGCCTGGCCCTGCAACTCTGGTCAATGGTATCCAGTGTCCCTTGGGAGACAAAGTTATTCTTCACCTGATTGTGGGTTTCAAGACAACCACCAGAAACATCAAGAACGGTAGTTTTGAAGGTACTCCACAATTCTGTTTAGGATCCCCCGAAACCCCCAGACCCCCCAAATCCCCACTCATTCTGTTCGCAAACTCCTCAGCTAGCCTCTCATTCTTGAGCTTGCCAAAAATTCAGTCTAGGCTGGGATGCTACCATTCTCCTGGACTTGAGCTGCAAACTTCAAGAGTTGCTGCAACATGCTTGTCGTCGGTATTGAGGAACTGAGCACTCCGGTAGATCCTGCATTTCTGGAACATCCCCAAGCACATGGTCAATCTCCTTTGCCACACCACCAGCATTGGAATACCAAGTCCAGTGATGAGCCTGTGGGAACTGAAACCATGAACCGGCCACCCTAAGTCCACAACTTCTTGCAAAGTCAAGGGACTTAGTGCTATTCTGGTTCACAGTTTCAGACCCATGGGGACTAATACATGTCTCATAACCATCCCTATCAGTTGCAGTCGATGCATTGAAATCCCCCAAGACGAGAAGTGTATCTCGCCTGGGCACCTATCAACCTCAGACTCGAGCGTGGCATGGAATTCATCCTTCACGGTGAGATCACTCGCCTCAGTCGGAGCATAAACAGAGACCAGGGAAACGACACCCAAGGAGTGACGAATCCTCAGTCTCATAATACACTCTTTGACCGGTGTTACCTCAATTATTTTGGGGGTCACCTTACTGGACACAGCTGCAGCAACTCCTTGGGCATGGTAACCATCAGAGTGAGCAGCCCAGTCGTGGGTGTAAACACCCTATGATCTCACCACTGTCCAGTCTCTGAACTTTAGAGAGTGCTGCAATACTGCTGTTCAAACACTGGAGCTCAGATGACAGCAGAGACAGGTGATCATCCTCTCTTAAAGTGAGGACATTCCAGGCACCCACCCGAAGGTAAGGTCTTATGTTAACCCCAGTAGACTGCCGTATGGTGGACAACACCTCAGCACCACACCAAAACTCATCACCACAACCCGACCCGGGAAGGTTACCCCGTGCTTTTCTTCCTATCATCAAATAATGGAGGTCCCAAAGGCTTTGCCCCAATCTCGTGAGCCTGTGAGCTGTCCTGCGAAGGGCAGCTGCAGAGAAGGTAATCCCACGGAATGGGTTTTCAGCTTTATTTGATTTATTTGTGTGTGTTGTGGAATGAAGTGTTTTATGGTGGCCGAAGTGCAAATCCTGCCACCCACCTCCGAGAAAAACATAACCCAACTGCAGGAGGACGTCCACAGATACAGTTGGGTACCAGATATGGATGGCTGTTGGCTCACAATGAGCTCCTCCATCCTTTGACAGGTTTTGTTTTTAATCCTGCTTTGTATCCATATCATACACCCTCCTCAGCATGCGACATGGTGGAGGAGATGGTTTTGTCACCGACGATCCGACCATGAAACAGGTTAGTACAGGTTTACGTGGCACCTGTAGTGTCACAGATGTGATCTGGCCTGACCTGACAATAAAATGCAATGCATCAGCTCACATGTCCTAAAAACCTGCTCTGCTGCTCTTGCACTTCCCCTCTCTCTGCCCTTTTCACCCTGTCATTTTCCCTCGGTCATCTTGTATCTGCTTACAAATCGGCCAACATCACAGTATTGCATAAAAAGATACAAAAGTGGATCCCCTTAACAACAGAACAATTAGCTTACTTCCAATCATCAGCAAGGTCATGAAATGCATCATCGCAGTTGACATAAAATCATTTCTTTTCTCCAACAACCTTATCTGAGTTAATCAATTTGGATTCAGACCTGGTCACTCTACCTTAGACATGCTGCTTCTACTCTCCCAACAATGGATGGAGGCCCTCAATATCAGACATGAGATCAGGGATGTCTCGAGACATATATTGAGCTTTTGATGCAGTCTGGCATCCTGCTTTGCTCTCCAAATTGTCTGCCTAGTGCCTATGGAA
This sequence comes from Eptatretus atami, assembly GCA_035128595.1. NCBI lineage: Eukaryota > Metazoa > Chordata > Myxini > Myxiniformes > Myxinidae > Eptatretus > Eptatretus atami. Next base: position 20,337,950 of record CM068957.1, read on the forward strand.
TCCAAGGCCAACTCCACTCTTGGATTACTGACTTCATCCATGCTTGTTGCGAATGTGTGGCTCTCAACAGAACCCTTTCATCTCCTCTCCCTGTCAAGGCTGGAGTACCCCAAGGGCAGTGTTCTCGCCCCATCCTATTTCCAATCTTCATCAATGATCCCATTGACTCCCTGGAAAATCCTTGTTATCTCTTTGCTGATGACTCCACTCTCTGCCATGAGATCCCTCATCCATCTGACAGGCAGGGAGGATGCATTCTCTCCCTCTCCTCAGACCTTGTCAAAATCACAAACTGGTCAAACACTTGGAATATATATATATATATATCTCTCTCTCTCTCTCTCTCTCTCTCTCTCTCTCTCCTCTCTCTCTCTCTCTCTCTCTCTCTCCTCTCTCACCACATATCCTCCCATCTACTTTCTCAACAACCATCTCGAAGAAGTTCAATCACTCAAACTCTTGGGTCTCACTCTCATTCATGATCTCTCTTGTGCAAGCCCATTTTAAAATTGGCCTCCAAAGCCAGACACTGACTGGGCATCCTCCGTCATACAAAGTCATTCCTTGGCACACCTGAGCTGCTGTCCATCTACAAGGCTTTTCATCCGCAGCTTAATGGAATACTGCTCTCCCCTCTGGGCTCATCCATTGGGACCATACCCTGTGCTGAGCATTGGTGCTGCCTAAACAGTCTCCTTGGCTATTGGGCACAATCCTGGACAGGTCGCCACTCCGACACAGGATACCAGCAAGCTGGCACTCATTTTGCCGACCTCGGAAGGATGACAGGTCCCTTTTGCCGACCACCCCCTTGCGTTTTCGACTACCCCTAATAGTTACCTGCATCCCTTGTTTGTCCATCTCCATCTACTTTCTCCCGCCACCCTGTTGTTGACGTTTCCCCTTTCTCCTGCTGTTCCCTTTGTTATGTTGTGTCCTAATCTGTTCGGGGTCCCAGCTCTTCCACGAGCCTAGACCATGTATTACAAAAAAACAAAAAAAAGAAAAAAAAGATGCATGCACATGTGCACAAATGGACCTTCAGAATGCTCACCTGAACAGTGACCTGGAAAGGTCGTGCTCGTTATGTCCTCTGTCTCTGTGATGTAGCATTGCTTTGAAGTAGCATGTGGTTGATTGCATTATTTTTTGTCTCATTGTGTTGTGTCTTGTTCGTTCCATGAGCTGAAGCAATATTCTTCAGGATGTTCTCTGTGTGTCACATTGTAGATGTGTGTTCCTTTTCCTGCACCCCATCCCCTCCATTGGTTACTAAACCAGAAGGGCACTCGGTGGAGCGCATACCTCCGCCACATAATGCCTGATCCACCAGAACATATGGGGCCCAATACATTTTTGAAATATCATGCTCCACAGAACTAGTATATCGGTCTCACCCAATCTCTCAGTGGAGAATAATTACTTTAAAAATTATAGTAGTCTGATCCAGAAACGGATCTTCATCCAAATCTAATCAGTTCGTCCTTGTCGCACACCCAACCTGCCCACAAAATTTCATCCAGATCCCTCCACAACTCTTTGAGATATCCTGCACACAATCAAACAAACGAACAGACAGAGAGGAGGGGGTGAAAACATAACCTCCTTCACCTTCGGTGGCGGAGGTAATGAATCACCTGATCCTCAAAGCAACAATTTTTCTGTTTTCAGAACAAGCGACTTCTCCAAAACACCACCCCCATCCACAAAGAATGAACCACAACCCCACCCTGTTCATACTAACCACGTTCTAAAACCAAGTACGTTGCCCAGCCCTCTGGAAACCGCCCACATCTTCATCTTACAACCAGCCACCTCAACTCCATGCCCTCTCCAAACCAGCTTTCATAGAAATTCACCCCCCCCCCAACTTCACCTTCTAACCCTAACCCTCACCCCCCTCCCCCCACCAAAAAAACACCTATTAAATAATTAAACATCATACTAATGAACGTGGCACAGTAATTCACCCCTCCCAACTCCTCCCAACTGCAGGGCTGGGGTCCAGATAAGGCCTGTTGAAGTGCTGTGGCGTGGCCTACATTTTTGGGATTCTTGGAAGAGCCATGCCCGACGGCACATCAGCAATACTCCATTTGCTTGCTCGTTTTTCCGACATTCCCATTTTTGGAGATGTAGACTTCAGGGTGAATAACCCCGACTGGCCCTTCCCACGCGTCCCCTTCTCCAACCATCTCACCAATCCCTCTGCTCGCCTCTCTCCTCCGTCACCCCTCCCCGCAGCCATTATTCTTTACGCAATCTCCGCTTTAAACCTCCTGAATTTGAGGATCGGGAGTGACTTCGCCAACTCACCCAGGCCTCCTCACCAATGTGCATTTGAAACGATGCTCTCTGTTATCCATGAGAAGAACATACTTCACCAAATAGGACAACCGGCTTCGCTGGTTGAATGAGCGAGGCCTGCACAATGCTGCAAGAGCAGACATGTTTTGTATCTTGATCCAAAATCTGAACAGTCACGATCCATTGACTGGAAGATATTCCATTGCTGCTGCTCCAGATTTCCTGGCTGGGAAATGAGAGCGAGCTATTTCAGAAAGCTTGCATCTATATTTGACCACACAATGTTGGACAAAAAGTCTTGTGTGAAAGTTGAAGTCTAGTTTCTTTTTTTTGGGGGGGGCAGGAATTCCACAGAGGAAGATGGTTTTGGACAACCATTAAGTATCAATGCAAGGCATCCTGTAACAACTAGATACCTGTGGAGGTGCTGTCCGGCCATCGTCCTGTTTTTCAACTTATTCTGCACAAGCCTGATGAATGAGGAACTTTCATTTCAGAACATGGAATTTTCATCTCCATTTTTAAAATAATATCGAAGATGAGTTAGAATCTGAGGTTATAAACTTGTTTCAGATAAAAACCATCTGACCGATACATCCTGGACCCATTGGATTCACCCCTGGGATTAATATAGTCGAGGCTCGTGGAAAAGTGAGAACCCACAATGGATCAGGACGCAACATAAGACAAGGAACAGTAGAAAGAGAGGGGGGAAACACCAACAACAGGACTAATGGAGAAAATAGAGGGAGACTTGGACAAATATAAGGATAGTGGGGAGGAATGAGGGGTAGAGGACGATGCAGGGGTGAACAAGATGGATACAGGAGGAAACTCACAGGAGGGAAAAAGTGGACATTTGGAAGGGGGTGGGTTTGGGAGTGTGGGTTAGCGGGTAGAAAAGATCATGGTTTGGATTGAGATGATCTGAGATGGTCGTGACAGCTGTCTTGAAGACATGGAGGGGAAGAATGAGATTGAATAATTGATTCCACAGGTGGGAAAAAAAGAGAACAAAATGAGTGGAGCGGGCAGCGATCCTGGATTTGGATAGTTTCACCAGAAGGGGGTTAATGGTAGATAGTGTGTGCCCTGCAGAAACCGGGGGGGGGGGGGGGGGGGGGGGTACAAAGCATGAAAATAGCAGAGGGTGAAAGACCAGAAAGGAGACTTTAGAAGACAGAGAGACGACCGAGAGAGTAATAGGCCCATTGACTCAGCTTCGTCACGGGAGATTCCAGTGATCTTGAAGGTCTTGGTTTCCATGGTGTCAAGGTGAGCAATATGTGAGGTAGGGGCACCAGCCCAAATGGGAGAGCAGTGCTCCATCACGTTGGCTCCAACCTATTGTTACGGATTTCAGAATCCGGTCTGATGATTGCATCCACACATCCAGGTCCTCAGACAGTTATTTTTAAATACATGTTCAGATTAGCCCCATCCCCATGTCTCATGGATTTTAATGTGATGCGTTGAAAAGGGTAAAGGATAGATCCCCTCTTATGGGAAGCTTTTTTTTTTCTTTACGACAGACACGTTTACACACATTTCTTTCGCGAGCGCCGACGCCTGCCTTTTGTGAGAGCGCACGGGTCGTCATGGTAACCATGC
>CM068957.1:20341877-20358526 GCA_035128595.1 Eptatretus atami
CGGGGTGAGCTTGGGGCAGACGGCACCCCGTGAAGATGGCCCCGGGATATAAAAACGAGCGAGGGGTACGTTCAAGGGAGAAAAAGTGTGAAGAGAAAAGATATCTTTAGATATCCTTTTGGGGGCCCTCGAGGTGCTGAATGAGGAGTCGGAGCCGCTGGGATTACGGGTTTCTTGGGTCAAAACTAAGATCCAGGCTTTCAATGACATCTTGGATGCTGCTGTCCTGTTTGTGCCTGTTTGTGGTGAGGATGTTGAGGTCGTGGAGAGATTCACTTACCTTGGCAGTGATATTCATGTCTCTGCTGGCTGTGAGTCAGAGGTCAATAGACGTCTGGGTTGGGCCTGGGGAGTCATGGATTCACTGGATCATGGGGTGTGGCGCTGCCGGTACCTGTGCGGGAGGACGAAAGTCCGAGTCTTCAGGTCCTTGGTGCTTCCAGTCTTGCTCTATAGATGCGAGACTTGCACTCTGACCAAGGATCTGAGACGGAGACTTAATTCCTTTGGTACCAGGTCTCTTCGGAGAATCCTTGGCTATCGCTGGTCAGGTTTTGTGTCCAACAAGCGGTTGCTGAGAGAGACTCGGATGAGATTTGTTACCTGCATGGTTCGTGAGCGTCAGTTGCGGCTGTATGGACATGTGGCTTGTTTTCCTGACGCCGATCCTGCTCACCAGATTCTCTCAGCGAGAGAGTCTCGTGAGTGGAGGAGGCCAATGGGCCGACCACGTGCCTTGTGGTTGCAGCAGGTTGACCGGCATCTCAAGGAGATGGGGATGGGCCTGGCATCTGCCTGGGGGATGGCCAGACGGAGGCCCCTGGAGTACCGGTGGAAAGTGGACTCAGCGACGCGCTGTTCTGGCACATGCTCCCATACTTGACCTAACCTGGTATGAAACTGGCCTATGCAGATGACTTAGCCATCCTAAAGACCTGTGACACTTTTCAGGGTGTAGAGCAGGCCTTGTCGCATGATATTTACACAATGCACACCTATGACCATCAATAGTGATTCCATCTTAATGTGCAGAAGACTATCTGCTCAGCTTTTCACCTGAGCAATAAGCACATCAATAGACAACTACAAGTTTGATTGAATGGTACTCTAATTCCTTTTACTAACACAATGACCTACCTTGGTGCTAAGGTGGACAGGGCCCTTACTTTACACAACCATGCTGAGGATGTGGCTGGAAAAAATGGCAGCACGGGCCTACCTGCGAAGGAAACTAGCAAGCCGTGACTGTGGAGCAGATTTCATAACCCGACACTCCACCACACTGGCATTGGTGCACGGTCCAGCAAAGTACTGTGTTGCTGCTTGGGGTAGACGGATGTTCAGCTCAATTCTGCCCTAAGAGTCATCAATGGCTGCCTCAGACCGACATCCACCCACCACCTACCTTTTCTCGCTGGCATCCCTCCTCACCACCGAAGGCAAGAAGCAGCAACCAGTCATGTTACACTTAAAGCTTCTGACTGAAGTTCATACCCTCTAAAACAAGATGCATGAAGCACTGCAAACTCAACGACTCAAACCTTTTCGGTCGGAAGTCAGAAAGCTTTCAACATGGCAGCCCAGTCTTACATCGAGGCCCATAGCTCAGAGAGCAGACAACAGCTGAAGGCAGAATGCAGCATCTGCCACCCATTTCCACCTCTCCAACTGGCTGCAGACTTCCAAGAAAGGAGTGGTGCCGCCTGAACAGACTGCAACCGGTGCCACCTGAACAGGCATTGGATGCTTTCAGGCTTGCATGTATACCTGGAACCTGACTGACACAGCAAGCTGTGATTGCAGAGAGCCCCAAACTGCAGAACACTTGGTGGAAGAGTGTCCCATCAACTGATTGGAAGGAGGTTGGAACACTCTTGCACAGCTTGATCAACAGGCCCGAGAATGGTTGAGGTATGCTGGTTTTACATCTTAAATGACTGACAATTGGAACACATGAAAGAAGAAGACGATGAGGCTTTGCTCGTCTCACCCTGGATCATCTCCGCACACACCTGTAGACCTCGCTGAAGCAACGCAAAGTGACAACCTGCATTATTGCCATGCCATATAAGCAGCAATAATGGGATTATCATCGAGCTTGTCAGGCCAACTTACCTTTAATGGGAGTTAGAAATCCAGGATTTGACATCTAGCTTTTCCACAACGCGAGTATGTGTTTGAATCCCAAACGTTCTCACTGCTTTACCTGCAGCTGTAGGGGAGGAAATACCTGTCTAACAGCTTGGCTGGCTCAGGGACATTGAAATTACCATAGCAACAAAGAGTTTGTCATGACTTCGCTGTTTGAGCTTGTTGTTGGTTTTTAGATAGGTTGCAATTTCACTTACAATGATGTTGCCTAATCGATCCTTTTCCCTTACACCAAATTCAATGATGTCAACGTCTGAACGAGCCATCTTAACCAGGAACAGGTTCAAACCTAAGGTGAGTCATCTACAGTCTGCGTTAACAGAAGGGAGAAATATAATTATGGCTTTTATGCTTGGATATAATTAGGGATGAAATTATGACCTTGTCTGAATGGGACAAATCCCTATGAGAACTTTCAAGGCAATGCTCGAACTTCTCAAGATTGCAAAACTGCGTCTCATGCCGTAATCACATCTTCTCATGCCTCTTCATCATTTATGGGCCTTGCGGTCAAATTGAACCTTTCGCAGACTCCAGAACTGCGGTGTGTTGTGAGTACCTGGAGCACACCTGCACAGGAATAATAAGGAAAGCAAATTACGAATTATTCTATTCTTGTTAAGGGTGTATCAGGTGTCCTCTTCTCCACTCAGGAATTCCCATTTTGCTGATGTGTGCATACCCATGAGGGCCAGTCCACGCACACTCGAATCTAAGCTGCCTAGCCTGGGTTCGAATCCCGACCCAGCTATATAACCTGTCATCTCGGTGTTTCACTGGCAGGTTGATTCATCAAAGCGTCCCTCGGAAGAACGCTAAACGGACCTCCCGGCTGCTGGCATGAGTTGGTGGACTTATAGATCCAACGATGTCCTTCGCGAAGAACAGGCAAGCTAACACCGGCATCCTGAACAAATTACAAATTCCTGCTCTAACCTACATGGGGCACTGCATCAGAGGAAACAGGAGTGCCCACCCAGTCACTTCCCATCCCCCATTCTGCTCTCCAGTCAATGATTCTACCCGCAGCCATGAGCTGCATTCGAAAGAAGTCCACCCATGAACCATGGTCGTCAAACTGAGCCAGTTCATGCACACCAGTCCAAGAGGACCAGTCTCAATGGGCCAGTTCATGCCCACCAGTATGCACCAAGTGCCCAATTTTGAGAAAGCAGCTCAGCCATCTCAGGCTCAGATCTGTGTCAGAAAGTGCAAGGCGAGCTCAGACATGTTTCATTCCTAACTACAGTATGTCCCAACTCACATGATATAGCAACTGTCAAAGCACATAAAGGGAACACCACTAATGATGATCTATGAAAGTTACACCTCTGGGAGGTATGGTTTACCAGACCAGAAAGCCTTTTTCCAAGTCTGTTGTCCCACGTTTATTGCCATGTCTGCCTGTATCTCCCCTGTTACAGTTTTACCTGTACTGATCTTCATGGGACAGTCAGTGGTGGAACCAGGAGAGAATAGTAAACAGTTAGGGGCCATTGGTAGACCTAGAACTGTGATGGCAGTAAGTTGGAAAACACAAATGTATCCTGTGTGTGTATATATATATATATATATATTGAAAGAATAATAAAGATTGGGGTCTAAAAATAGAATGTGCATAATTTTTACAAATCAATTTATCCACAAGTTGTAAACTGTGCAGCTCCGATGTTCGTTCTTCTTCCTCAATTTGAACCGATTGCTCTGATGGTTACCATGCCCAAGGAGTTGTTGTAGCTGTGTCCAATAAGCTGACTAATGATAATTGAGGTAACACCGGTCAACAAGCGTATTATGAGACGAAGGATTCATCACTCCTTGGGCGTCGTTTCTCTGTTCGGATAATTCTTGATAGGGTTTACCACCATCTGCTTGAGGCACACAAGCTTCCAGAGCAGTCAGGCTTTACACCAAAGAGGTCAACATTGACCGTATCCTTGCCCTTCAGGTCCTCACCGAACACAGACAGAGTTTCGGGGAGCTGCTTGCAGCCATGTTGATCTGTGTAAAGCGTTTGATTCAGTGAATCGGGATGCCCTCTGGAGGATTCTTGGTCTGCGTGGGTGCCACCAAATGATCGATCTGATGTCTAACTTACTCTGGTACTGAGAGTGATGTGAGATGTGGTGCACCATCTCTGACTTATTTAAGTTGCTACTAGAGTTCGTCAGGGGTGTGTAGTGCCTCCACACTTTTCAGCACTTGTATGGACTGGATTATGGGGAGGATGTTGGAGAGATCAAGCTGCGGTGCATTGATTGGGAATGTCAAGATCTCTGACCTTGATTTCACAGATGATGCAGTCATCTTTGCGGAGACTTTAGATATCCTTTTGGGGGCCCTCGAGGTGCTGAATGAGGAGTCGGAGCCGCTGGGATTATGGGTTTCCTGGGTCAAAACTAAGATCCAGGCTTTCAACGACATCTTGGATACTGCTGTCCTGTCTGTAACTGTTTTGGCGAGGATGTTGAGATCACAGAGAGATTCACTTACCCTGGCAGTGATATTCATGTCTCTGCTGGCTGTGTGCTAAAGGTCAATAGAGTGTGGGTCGGGCCTGGGGAGTCACAGATTCACTGGATCATCGGGTGTGGTGCTGTCAGTACCTGTGCAGGACAACGGAAGTCTGTGTCTTCAGGTTCTTGGTGCTTCCAGTCTTGCTCTATGGTTGTGAGACTTGGACTCTGACCAGGGATCTGAGATGGAGACTTAATTCATTTGGTACCAGGTCTCTTCGGAGAATCCTTGGCTCTCGCTGGTCAGACTTTGTGTCCAACGAGCGTTGCTGAGAGAGACTCAAATGAGATTTGTTACCTGCATAGTCTGTGAGCGTCAGCTGCGGCTGTATGGACATGTGGCTTGTTTTCCTGACGCTGATCCTGCTCACCAGAGTCTCTGAGTGAGGGAGCCTCGTGAGTGGAGGAGGCCAATGAGCCGACCACGTGCCTTGTGGTTGCAGCAGGTTGATCGGCGTCTCAAGGAGATGGGGATGGGGCAGGCATCTGCCTGGGGGATGGCCAGATGGAGGCTCCTGGAGTACCGCTGCAAAGTGGGCGCAGCGACGGGCTGCTCTGGCGCATGCTCCCATACCTGACCTGACCTGACCTGGTGGATCTGTCATTTTACGCAGTTTCTATGACACCACCCTATCTAACACTTTACATTTGGTATTCTGGCCTGTTGTTTGTTTGCTTTATAACATCCTTAAAAACTATAGTATGTTTCCTGTTTGGAATGATTTTCAATTTTGTTTGACTGCCAGGCAGACAGAGAAAGAATATTATCTCACTCCTCTCTGTGCATGTGTGACTGGGACGAATTCAGAGCCAAAGTATTGCTCAACTACAGGTTCATTTTCCGATTCATGTTCAAAATATAACATTGAATTTGAATAAGTCGTCCCTCGATCATAAACTGATGTTTGTCGACAGATGGACAGACGGATTTTCAGACATGAACCAATTGCTTAACCCCGTTTTTAGCTCCGTGTGCCCAGGGTAACGACAGAGGCTGCACATTAATGAGAACAACTGGGTCAGGAGTATTGTGGGAGTAAACAGGTTGGATAGGAGGATGGAAGAACTGAGGGAGGAGATTGTTAATGGTGTGCAAATGAGCTTGATGGGGAGAAAACCCCAGCTCAAGTGAGCTGGACATGTGGTGCGGATGGAGGAAGAGAGAATGGCAAAGAAAGCGGACCGGTTGAGGAAGCGAGGTAGGAGAAAAATAAGTAGGCTGCATGGTTGAGGGTGTGAGGTAGGAGCAAAAGAGGTGGACCACAGTTGAGATGGGAAGATTGTGTGAGGAGGGATATCGGTAAGGTGGGGGTGGTTGGAGAGTGGAGAGAGTTGGCTGAGGACAGAGGGAAGCGGAGGAGTATCGTGTCCAAGGCAAGGCAGAAGCAGGGCAGGGCAAAACACCCCTTAAAGAGGGAAGACTGGAAGAAGAAGATGTATTGATGAGCTCTCATGATTGTGAAACATGTCTGCAGCTCTTTTATTTTCTCCCCTTGTGGTATTCCGAACCATTGCCAATAATTGCACAGTTTATCAGTAATTTTTTTTAGCTGGGAAATAAGATTTTACAGTTAAAAAGGTACAGCTGACATACTGTTTGTTTGCAGTGGATGGTTTTGTGTCTCACAGACTGCAGCTGAAGCCAAAAGTACCTTTGCAACGATAAAAATATTATTTCCCCAGCTGCAAAAAAATGCTTGTGAACTGTGCAATAGATGCCAAAGGAGGGTGGCTGTGGGGCAGGCACCCCCTATTGGTCAGAACCCTTGCAGCAAATGTTGGTGTGAGATGAGGGCTCACAATCTCCATTCCTGGCTCTTAGGAATTTCCTGCAGAACATTAGTTCTGTTTCAAGCTCTTGGGGCAGGCTGACAGTGGGGGTGGAGGAGTGGTTGTGGGGTTTGGGAAGGTTCTCTCTGCCTTATGGGATGTGGTTCTGGTTCTGCAATGCCTGCTCGAGGGTACCGTTGGAGTCGGTGTTCCCACAGGCTTGCAGCCAGAAAGCTAGAGGCCCAAACCTGGGTGAAATCCCTGGGAGGCTGCCTCATCATCTGGTGCACAATCTCAGGTCCCATTCTCTGCCAGTTCGTGTCTGGAGCAGTACTGAAAATGGGACTCCTGGAACTGTGAGGTCCTTCCGAGGTCAGGAGTTACACTGTTGGTGCCATTTGGAATGCTTGTTTTTCTGAAAAGTCTTCAGAAGCCTCTTCCCCTCTCTTTTCATATTTTTCTCCCATTATGCATGACAACAAAAACTAGAACAGTACTCACACAGCACATAGTCTCACCTTGCGTGTTCATTCTGAACACAACTACTATCGTTAACTGAACAAGCTGTTATTATGGCCCATGTACCCATGTCATCCATGCATCCATATACTCGTTTCATCCATGCACATCATCCATGTCCACAAAATTTCGTCTGAATCTGTCCATAACTTTTTGAGATATATCCTGCTCATAGACAGACAATAGTCACATCTAACCAAAAAAGTAACCACATCTACATGCTCCTAAATATGTCACATAGTTTCTTGGCATGGTTTATGAAGGTCATAAATTTAATTCTTCCCTCACCTCAGGTCATAGATCAGATATATGAAGTTTCATATTTTTCAGATAAAGATTTCAATTCCAACAATTATGGCTGGAATACCACATCACCGATGACATCATCGTTATTACCCTATATACCCCGTGGAGAGTTGATGACAAATGCCAAGTTTCAATTATTTTTGTTGAGCGGTTTCGAAGAAAAAATTTTTTTTCTTCGAAATCCTCTAAATCGAAAATATTCGAAAATCGAAAATCCAATTTTTTTCCTCTACTTCAATATGGCTTCCAAACCATGTGACCTTTGATGTCAGAATTAGCAATAAAATATTCTCCATGGGGAGTCCCTCTGTTTAAAGTTTCGCATCGATCAGACTAGCGGTTGCATAGAAAAACATTTTGGATAAGGATTTAAATTCAACCAATTATGGCTGGAATACCACTTCACCGATGACATCATCATTATCTCCCTATATACCACGTGGTGAGTTGATGACAAATGCCAAGTTTCAATTTTTTTAGTTGAGAGGTTTTGGAGAAAATGTCCAATTTTTTTTTGTTACTTTAATTCAACATGGCTGCCATACCATGTGACCTATGATTTCAGAGTTAGCAATAAAATATTCTCCATGGGGAGTCCCTCTGTTTAAAGTTTTGCATTGATCGGACAAGCGGTTGCAGAGAAAACCATTTTTACAGTGAAAATATATACAATAGATGCACATACACACATACGCACACACGCACCACACACGCACGTGCGCACGCGCGCACGCACACATGCACCGCACACGCGCACGCACAGGCGCGCGTGCACACACACCCACACACACAGGATTGTTGGAATTTATGAAAAACTCTCCCACTCCAAAATGTGAAACCTTGTACATACACACTCATAAAATCCCACTTAGGTGTAAATCCGAATCCAGAGCCAGTCAACCTGAAGGCATTTGTGCCACAAAGGCTTAAAAAATGAAACACACACACACACACACACACACACAGCAATAGTATTGCATCCCCTTCGGGGCGAGACTAATAATTAAGAATTTACTGTTGGCCAACCATCTGTGGCACTTACATCTTTATCTAATCAGTTCACTATCTCCTTTGCCAACCAACATCTGAGGTCTCCATTCCCACTTCAACCCTATCCACCATCTGCTGCAATTGTCTCGGTCAGATCTCCTCTTCCATACTGAGACTTGTATTGTTGAATCCATCTCCACTAACCACGTCCAATGCAATGGCTACAACCTCGACCACAGTTTCCACTCCAATGCTGGCATATGCACCTACGTCTGCTTCAATATCTCTGTTACTCGCATTCTCCATTTTGAGCTTTCCAACCATGAATTTCACCTTCTCTGGCTCAAACTGTCACTCCTCAATGTCAAAATAAATTAATCTGCTGCCTCCACCACTCTCCCAACTCTGACAATCAAATGCAGCACTTTTTGACCACCTTGCTACATGTATTAAGCAAATCCAACAATCCCTTCCATCTTCTGAAATCAACATTCTTGGGGGTTTCAACATTCACAACTCCTCCTGGCTTTTCTGCTTTACCCGCACTGATCAAGCTGAGGCTGAAGCCAAAGCCTTTGTTTTCCTCAATGACATCTGCCAACTCATCTCTGATCCCACAGTCTGTATTCCTGTCTACTCCTCTAGTTGCTGCAAAACTGGATCTTTTTCTCACTTCCAAACATCATTTTTACACAAATCTTCATCCATGTTTCTGCCATCCCTTCCGTATTATCAGTCTACCTACCAAATCCTTTGGCATGATGACTTTGCCAACTGGGATGGCCAATGCCATTTTTTGCAGATCACCCATGGTGAGACTCTTGTTTCTCTGCTGATCCTTTCACTGTGGTGGATCAAATCACTGAAATAATGCTTCGAGGTATGTCTTTTCACATACCTCACTCATCCAAATGTGGAAAAGCTTCGCCCCCAAGTGGTTCTCTTATCGTTATGCTTCCTCTGTCTCTTTGAAAAGCCACCTCTTCAAAGCCTGGAAAACTTCACCTTCACATCATAGTCATAATGCTTACGTGGCTGCCTGCAAAAACTACCACCGCATCATCTCTGCAGCCAAAGCCGCCTTTATCCAGCAGACCTCTGACAAACTCTACTCTCTCTCCCCAGCAGCAGTCGTGCCTTCTGGTCTTTGGCCAAGTGCAGCTCTACAAATTTTTGTGAGTCACCTTTTCCTCCTCTCAACAACCCTGATTACTCTGTCTCCAGCTTTCCTATATCCAAAGCCAACAAGTTTGTCTCTCAATTTGAAGCCAACTCTACTGTTGATGACTCCAAAATAACTCCTGCTTTTCCTAAATTCAATTCCATTTTTCCTGTTATCAAATTTTCCATTCTCAAACTTCACCAGACCCTGCTATCCCTTGTCACCAACAAAGTGAATGGTCTGGATGGCATTCCCACTGTTGTTCTCAAATGGTGTGCACCTGAACATGTTCCTATTTTCTCCAAGCTTTTCAATCTGTCCTACTGTACTTGTATTTATCCAACCTCCTGGAAGCACACCGATGTTTGCCTTGTCCCAAAAAAGGTCGACATGTCTGATCCCACCAATTACTGTCCGATTGCCTTGATCTACACTATCTCCAAACTAATGGACTAAATGGAGTCTCGATCAATACACTTTTAACCCACTTCAAGTCTCACAAAGCCAAGTCCAACGCTGACCTTCTGGATTATGTTGCCAACGAATGGTCTTCAGCTCTTGAGCACTTTAGAGAAAGTAGAGTTGTTGCACTCGACATCAGCAAAGCTTCGACAGAGTCTGGTACAAAGGCCTCCGAGCAAAGGTCTCAATATATGATATTCAGCCTCAGCTAATCTCCTGGTTTTCAAGGTTCCTCGCTGGACAACTGATCTCTATCTGCATTGATGGTGTCCTCTTTGGCCCTACTACTTTAATTATGGTGACCCTGAAGGTTCTGTCATCTCACGCTCCCTCTTTCTTCTTTTCACCAGTGACATCCACACAGATACTAACAACTCCATTCATTATTTTGCTGATGACTCCACCCTCCACTCCTCCACCAGTTATAAATTCCAGTCCACCTCCTCACAGTCGAGGTGTACTGGGCCACACCCTACACCCTGATATAAAAGGTCACATGCCGGTGCAAAGGGTCAATTGAGTGGTTTTTTTTGGTGTCGAACCTAAAGCAAAAATGCCAATCACATCATCGATGGTCTTCTCTGCTCTATTATTCAGTCATGATCTCGTGTTGTTTGCATGGGGGTGAGTAAATGTGTGTTCATTCTTGTTTTTGTATTTCCAGGGCAATAACATGGCAGTCTGCATGTCTGGGTTCGATGTGGTAATATGTAGGTTGCGTGATTTGTGTGGGTACCTTTGAGTGTTGTGCCTGTGTGGGTGTGGTGTTGGGGTCAGGCATTGTGTTTTGCTCACCTTGTCCAATTGGATGCACCATCCATTTTTTGCCATTTGCATCATAGGAGTGTATTGTGTGGGTATATTCAGGGTCTCCCCAGTTAGACCACCCTCTCGGCTCTTGACATGCCATGCCTCCAGAATCAATCTGTCATTTGTTGGATATGATATCTCGGATATGGGTCCTATCTCGCCAAATAACTTGTGGCCAGACTGCAGGCAATGGCACGATCCGGCTGACTGTGTCAATTTCCCTAATCTAATTGCTCCATCATGTTTGTCTAGCTTTTGTTTCAAATATTCCTCCCAGTTCAACCAATGTAGAATTGGTCACAGCCTCTGCATGTGGTATTACCCTTGGAAAAACTACTCCCACTTTGTCACCAGTTGAGATCTTGTCCTTTAGCTTGGTGAAGACATAACCAATTGTGTGTAGAGGTTTGTATGCTATACTAATCTGTATGCTGTGTACTATCATGCCAATCCTTTCTGAAAGAACCGGGTAGTACGGCAGCATACAGAGTCCAAGCATGTCTGGTTCCTTCCGTTCTGCCATTTTGGGTATGACGATACTCAACCCATTATTAAGTAGGACACCTCTTACTAATCATATTTCTGTACTTGCATTGATTTGGAAGATAACACAGTCCATGCCTGCACTACCAAGGTCCGTAGTACACTGAGGTTTGGTCTTTCAAAGGATATGAGATCGAAACAGCTCCAAGGGGAGCAGGTTTCTCTTGCAACCAGCACGGACCAGCCCCACAGCCGCAGCACCCAGCAGATGTGAAAAAGCATCCAGCAGGGTGAAACAGAGCGTGAAGAGGGCAGAGAGAGGAATGGTGTCACGAGCTCATGGCTCACTGCATCAGCTCCAATGAGCTTCTGGCTGTTACTGACTCTTCTCACTCCAACTCACTGCCCGCCCGATGTGCGTATCCTTTTTAACACCTCCCCCATGGCTACACCCACAAAACCCAAGGTATCTCTCATCCCATACCGTTCCTGCCAATCATGCAGCACACAGTTGCCGGTGCAGTGGCATAATGTGAGCGGACTGATGTCACGGCAACTCTCGAAACATTGCAGGTCGTGGGGAGGTTTTAAAAACCACCCATGGGATGCAGATTCATCCAAAAACATTTTGTTAAGTCTCCATGCTTGGTTTCGGACACATACAAATTACACTTTCCTCCCCAATGCCTATGTCAACAATACCGCCCCTTACAGCATACATAGGAATAGGACAACTTCACTCAAACGGGTCCCTGGTTACAGAAAATACTCGAACCTACAATATCACACGGACCATGACCACGCTAACCAAAATGCTACCTAATTTGTCCCACTTTCCATTGTAACAATATATATATATTTAGTTACATTCAAGGGTGGGGTAAGACTTTACTACTTTTGATGTCCTTGTGTCAGATCTACAAGCATTTCCCGTATTAGTCTATCTTTGGAGTATAATTGTCTCATTCATAGCCTGCTTGTGGAATGGGCATGGTCCAATTTAGATCTCAGATAGGGTAAGAATGTCTCGTCTGAATTGGATCAGAGCCAGACCAGGGTCAGTGTTGTAAAATGGTGGTTACACACTAACATGGGTGATCCTCATGTGTTATGTGCACACTGTTGGCTGTGTCATGGCCATTGCTTGGCCATCTGGGTGACCCAGGCACCTGTCTCAGTTATTGGTGGAGCCAAAGTAAGCCCCCATTGGCCCCACGGATGCATGCATGGTGGCTCCCATTGTGGACATCCCATGACTAGGGCTGGATTAAGGCACAGGCCAGTGAGACGATGGTTTAGGGACCCGCATTTAAGGCTTCGGGATGAAGCCTTCGCCAATCTCTACATAACTAAATTTGAAAAGGTAAGTCAATCATTAGATCATCAGATAATTCAATAGATAACTAGAGAGTTCAAACACATTACCCTGAAGAACACAAAAAAAATTCAGAAGTTTACCACTGTTGCTGCAGTGTGTTTTACACCACCTTATTTAACACGTTACATTCGTTCTTCATGCTTGTTGTTTGTGTCCTTTATAACGTCTTTAAAAAAGGAAGTTTCCTGTTTGAAATGATTTTCTATTTTGTTTGACTGCCAGGCAGACAGAGGAAGAATATTATCTCACTCCTTTCTGCACATGTGCGATCTCGACGAATCCAGAGACAAAGTACTGCTAAACAACAGGTTTGTTTTTCGATTCATGTTCCGATTCGTGTTCAAATACAAAATTCAATTGAAAATACGTTGTTCCTCGATCATAAGCTGACGTTTGTAGACAGAAGGACAGAGACAGACAGAACTGGACCGATTGCTTAATCCCACTTTTCACTTTGTGTGCGTGGGTTAAGGCCACGTCACACCTTGACGATTTAGCCAGCGTATGCAGACGTATGAAAAATTTGGCTAAAACGCTGGCACACGTCGAATACGTTATGGGTAAGTTTGTAATAGTTAAAGAGCACGCTGGCATAGCGTCATAGTATGCTGGCATATACGTCGTAGTACGCTGCCATACGTCGTAGTACGCTGCATACGTCGTAGTACGCTGGCATACGTCGTAGTACGCTGCCATACGTCGTAGTAGCTGCCATACGTCGTAGTACGCTGCCATACGTCGTAGTACGCTGGCATACGTCGTAGTACGCCGAGCTGTTAGACAAATTTTCCATGCTTGAAATTTTCCGACGTATGCCAGCGTATGACTCACACGTTCCGCATAACGCTGGCCATAAGTTGTAGGCACGTTACGCGATCGTTGACACACGTCGACACACATTACTTGTAAGTTACTCATAAGTCGAAACACGTCGAGGTAATGTTTAGCGTACCCGAAACTTATTTCTAACCTATGAGTAACGTGTTGTAGGCACGTTACGTGATCGTTGACACACGTTGACACACGTTACTTGTAAGTTACTCATAAGTAGAAACACGTCAAGGTAATGGTTAGCGTCAGTGTTCCAGACTCCCTGGTTTTTTTTTTTCTTCGGTATGACGGTGATGTTAACACTTCGATTTCTAGTGCGGTTATAATATAATATAATTAATAGGCTGCTGCTGCAACGATAAAAAACATAACCGCACTAGAAATCAAAGTGTCAACATCACCGTCATACCGAAGAAAAAAAAAAACAAAAAAAAAAACAGGGAGTCTGGAACACTGACGCTAACCATTACCTCGACGTGTTTCAACTTATGAGTAACTTACTAGTAACGTGTGTCGACGTGTGTCAACGATTGCGTAACGTGCCTACAACTTATGGCCAGCGTATGCGGAACATGTGTCATATGCGCGAGTACGTCGAGAAATTTTCAACATGCTGAAAACTTGTCGACGTACTCGGCGTACTACGACGTATGCCAGCGTACTACGAGTATGCCAGCATACTACGACGTATGCCAGCGTGCTCTTAACGTATACAAAACTTACCCATAACGTATTCGACGTGTGCCAGCTTGTTCGGCAAATTTTTCATACATCGGCATACGCTGGCTAAAACGTCAAGGTGTGACAGCGGCTTCACACTTCGATGTCTCGTGCGGTTATGATTTGAATCGTCGAGCCGCAGCCTATTAATAGCCTATGCCACGTGATCGTCGTGTGATATGCTGCCGCGCGCTATGCATAAGTTAGGCTATCGTTGGGCATAGTTGTGAAGCCGACAACACGCTAGCATTCGTTGGTATAAAGTTATCTATATGTGATTGAAACGTTCTGTGTACGTTACTAATACGTTATGCATACGTCCAACACGTTATTATACGCCCAAAACTTAAAAAAAAACATCAATAGTTCAGCGTACGCCAGCGTTTACATACATTTTGATACCTTGCCATACGCTGGCTAAAACGTCAAGGTGTGACAGCCCTTTAAAATAGATCATGGGATAGATAGACTGTGAATCTGCACTGCCATCCCCACCGCTGTCACACGTCCAGAGGTCCAGTACCTGTGTGTGGACACATGCAGGCCCCTCCAACCTCACAAAATGGCCGAGGGCCCCGCCAACTCTTAATCCTGCCCTGCCCATTACGGACATGATTGGCTGCCTTCATTCCCTGGGACCCCCATGGTTGGACGACCACCCCTCCCCAGAGTGGGCGAGTCACACTTTAGAAGGGGAGTGGGGCCAATAGGGTTGGATTATAAAAGGAGTGTTTGGAGGGTAATGGGGATTATAAAAGGAGCGTTTGGCTTCTGCAGAGCAATTTTTATTTAAACAAACTTAGTTTGGTCATAAGTGAACAAATTTTCAGTGTGCCATTTTGATGAGCCCATAATAAGAGCAAAACTGTTTGGCTGTGCATTCATTTGCTTGACCATTTACCTAAGTCTTTAAAAGACCTGAGTATCCCTGTGGAAGCCATCCTAGTTTGGAGGCGATGCAGTAGTTTACACATGCATATGATGTCAGCGTCATGTCGTATTCAGTGTTGGAGCCTTTTGTTTAATTTATCTTGCCTGACTGCACCCCCACCTCATAACTGGTGCTCAGTCGAACAGAGACAATGCATTCATGTGGGAGACGATGCTTATTGCTCACAGGCTTACAGCATGTGCTTGCTACCTCACAAGTTAGGAAGTTCAATTCAATGTACACAACACACACACACACACACACACACACACACACACCCACGTTTGGGGGAGGTTGAAGAGGGCTGTAGGATAAGGAAATCATGTGCTAACAGCACATTCATTCTTTGGAACAAGACCCTTTCAAGGGGCATCACAATCAATTCATATTTCACATAAATACCCAAGCAACCAACCATTCCTGCCAATATATATATGTACCCCTCTATCCCTTATGATTCTGGTACCTACCTATTTCCATTTTAAACCTATCTACCTCCTTTTCAAGGAGGCTTCACTCCGAGTGAAAATCCCCATCTGACGACCCTGTCCTCATCTTGCATCATCTCTATTAGATCGCCACCTTTCTTATGCATAGAAAGTCTTGACGAGTTGAGACTGACCGACTCACTGACTGATATTTGAGATCAGTACCTTCTGGGTGACGTAGGAAGCTCAAATTTTGCGCGTCAATGGACATTGAAGCCGATACACCAGGAAAAATCACAGAACCGTCAGAAAGTATCCGTAAATGAAAATCTAAAGAAATGAAAAATAAATAAATGAAAAAAAATATATTGAAAACATAAATGCAGGTGAATGACCCGAGATAATGGGGAAGCACGGTAATTTTGTGTGCCGACGGACATCGAAGTCGACACACCAGGAGAAATCACGGAACCATTGGAAAGTGTCCGTAAATGAAAATATAAATAAATGAAAATAAATTAATGAAAAATAATGAAAATTGGAAAACATAAATGCAGGTGAGTGACCTGAGACAATGGGGAAGCATGGTAATTTGTGTGTGCCGACGGACATCGAAGCCGACACACCAGGAAAAATCACGGAACCATTGGAAAGTGTCCTAAATGAAAAAATAAATAAATGAAAATAAATTAATGAAAAATAATAAATGGAAAACATAAATGCAGGTGAGTGACCCGAGACAATGGGGAAGCACGTTTCGTTATTGCTTAAAATATGTAAGCACACCCTGCTGTGTATACATATTATAAGTGAGCCTCATGAACGAGCTACGTATTAGTACACTGAATGGATCAGGAAACAACAGGACAGCAGGTACAGTTGAGAGAGGGAGGGGGAAACATCAACAGGATATTTGAAGGCCAAGATAGCAGTGTTATTGATACTTACATTTTTACAAGTCGATGTCGTTCTTGATTTGCATCACCATTGCTTGACGTTGAAATCAAATTTGGAATTGAATGAAATAAAAGTGGAATCAGTCATAAATCGAAATGAAAAACGATATTATTTTCTTGCACATAATAATGGCCGTGTGTGATATCGTTGGTGCCTGCATCTTCAGAAAGATGAGAAATGAAGGTATTTCACTCTGTCAGTGTGAAAAAGGATATGTTGCATATTGTTTGGTCAA
>CM068957.1:20371776-20383138 GCA_035128595.1 Eptatretus atami
GTGGACGCAGAGCAGACTTAACCCGAAAATAATAATAATAACAAAAATACCGTACGCGGTTTTTCGGCCGCTGCATAGCAACGGGTGGTTGCTTAGGCCTAAGTCACATTTGCTCTACGGCGATTCATAAGTTGCTTGTTTATTGCCGCACCAAACCTTTCTTCCCTATCTCTGCTTGCACACCCCAAGACATCTATTCATCATACTACATACCCTTCCTCACCTGCTTGTTAATAAATTATTATTAGACGTGTTCCCTTCTCGTTTTTGTCTTTTCTTTCATTGATCCAGCATGTTCCGAATCCAAGATTAGCCAGGACTTTATTCCCAACTATCCGTTCCTTTTAGCCGGTACGTCCTTGACAGTGTCGCTCGGCTGCGTCCGATCCGGTAAAGTGATCCGGTCCGGTAAAGTGATCCGGTTCGGACAAGGAGTACCGAGGGCGTGTTCCCCAGTAATTAAATCATGTGATTAATTAGATAACCCGGTTAACTCATAGACGGGAGGACCCTCGGTCACGCGGTTGAGTTATTGGCGCCCACGGTCAGTTAAGCGACCCGCCACGTCATGAAATTATCCGTGTGCGACGGCCTACAATTCTGGGGAGTCTAGTGGGAGCCAAGATAGCTTTCCCCCTAGTGGTCTTCTCACCCGACCCCCGGCCCACAACAATATATATATATACACACATATGTATGTATATATATATATATATATATATATATATAGATATAGATATAGATATAGATATGTATATTCACACATACATATGTATTTTCGTCTAATAATTATTTGACCAAGTTTCTTCTTTTTGTGAAAGTTCTGAACACGAAGGAGGTATTTCTTGGATGCTTATAGTGATCTGCTCATTGAATAACCTCTCTGCATGCTCTGTAACAAGAACATACTTCTACTCTTGCCTTGTTACCTCTGCCATCGAAAATGGATGGAAGTGATGTTTTCACCCCGTTCTGTCTGTTTGTTAACAAAATATCTCAAAAAGTTCTGGACAGATTCTGAAGAAATTTGGTGGAGAGCTCAGGAATGTGACACCAACAAAATGATTAGATTTTGGTGAAGATCCGAATCCGGATCCGAGAATCTTTAAGTGATTCTTCATCATTGAGGTGACAGGACTAAAGCGATATTTAGCACAATATTTCAAAAAGTTGTGGATGGATTCGGACGAAACTTGGTGGATGAGTTGGTTAGGCGATGAGAACAAGCAGATAAAATTTTAGTTGAGGTCCGAATCCAGATCCAGCCTATCAGTGGGATACAAGACGTCAACTAATCAGCCTGGTGGAGGTATGCACTCCACCGAGGGCCGTTCCAGTTTGGTCATTTATTTTCTTTTCGTTATGTCTAAGGCTTATGCAGGAGTTTGTACATATATCTCATGTAAGACAAGGGCATTACTTTTGCATGAATTACAAGGACATTAGTAATCAATGAACAAATCAACACAATATGCCTCAGATTATATATAAATGGTCACGGCTTCAAGACGGATATATTGGACTCAAACCTGCGATCCCAGCATCATGAGCTAAGTGCTCAGATGGGAAGATCAAATAGACAAAGCTTTGTGTGAATTCAGCAGTGTCTGTCTCAGTGTGTCTCCTCCTGACTCAACTCCACATTCACTCCGCCCAACCTCTCTCAACCCACCATTTCCTGTAAAGTAGTGAATACACTCAACACCACATTATGAGCACATGAAAGCATTGTCCTTTGCTGCCGAGTTAAACCACTGAACCGACGAGACAATAACTGACTGCGTTCACATCACCGTCGGACAATTTCTTGCTCACCCAGTAAAAGACAACAGTCAAAGTAATAGTTCCAAATAAGGCAAAAAGGAAGAAAAGCACAACCTTGAAGACCAAGGTTGTTGTATTGTTCTGCGTATGGTTGGGCTCACAGAGTGTTAAAACATGTTGCCCAACAAACCTTTACGTTTGTGATTTGATAATACATTATGATTTAAAAAAAAAAGCCTTCCATACTCAACGTACCACCCAATGGTGGGCCTATGTGCCTACAGCAGAAGCTGGATCAGACTCACAGGCCAAGAAGTATACAGGCAAGAGAACTCTCATTATGGCCTTCTTTCCTCAAAAGGCAAAAAGTAATGTTTTCTTAACCATTAAGTGGTGGCAATGGAAAGGATAAACGATGCAGGAGGAATTGGTACCCAGGATGCCCCCTTTCGGTCAAACAGGAATAAGGCCCCAGCAATTGCTTTTCCATTCGGTGACAACAACTGCATTCGGTGACTATCCCTAATCATGCAGCGACTGTGGGAATCTAATGTTTGCAGATCTACCTTCTTAAAAAATAATAATAATAATAATAAAAAAATGGGCTCAGTCAGTGTTTGATTTTGGAATGATTACATTTGGGTTGGCCTGCTTATAATGTTCCCATCTGAGCACTTAACTCCTGATGCTTCTTCTTTTTTCATGTGCAGCACAAGGTTCCTGGGCTGCATCATTGGTTGGAGGGTGCAGCTGTGCCACTGATGCCCACTGACGCAGTGCCCCCTGAAGGTTAGGGCAGAAATTTGCGATTTGTTCAGGGTGCTGGCAACAAATAGCTCACCTCCTCTTCACAAAGAACATTCACCAACTAATGCTGGTAGGCAGGATACCCAGTTTAAGGTACATCCAAGGGATACCACACACATTGACGAATCACCCTGCCTGTGAAACACCAGGACAACAGTTTATAGCTGGGTCCAGATTCGAACACAGGCTAGATAGCTCAGAGGCAAGTGTGTGTACCTCTAAAGTCTAGACCATCCTGTGAGCCCACTTCTGATGCTCTGGCCATGACATATATCCCGCACTGTTGTGTCAAATTCCATATACTATGTCGATTCATCTCTGGATGTCATAATGTCCTCGTAAGACAGGTAAACGTACACTCACGTCTCTTAATGGCTTTCCTTGCAAGTGAGAATGTCCGAGCTCCTCCATGGGCATTATAGATGGCGGAATTGTTTTGACAATTGATGAAATAAACAAGGAGAGTAATTTAATCTCGTGAAAAATTATCTCATGAGGGTAACAATGATTGAAAAATAAATTGTTTTAATTTCGTGTTTGTATTCTCTGTCCATCATCCACACCTGCCTGTCTATAACCCCCTATGCTAACCCCTCTCCGCAACCACCAAATGTTTGTTTGTGTGGTGTCCCGTCCACACAATGATGACTGTATCTGCTTCCACTAATGTTAACATGGATCAACTGCATCCATCCTAATGCCAGCTGGTTGGGTTTTATCTCTGTGACATGATGAATATAAACGAGTACACATTCAATTATGTCAGGCTGATGCAGTGGCCTCGGGGTACGCACCTCTAAACTGTCTAGCCTGGGTTTGAATCCCGACACAGCTAAAAACTCATCCCAGTGATTCACAGCCAGAGTGACTCATCAATGTGTGTGCCGTCTCTTGGATGGACGTCCAACTGGGTGTCCCGTCTGCCGGCAGTAGTTGGTGGATTTTAAAGATCCCACGGTGTCCTTTGCGAAGAGTAGGTGAGCTATTGTCGGCACCATGAACAACTTACATGTCCCTGCCCGAACTACTTGGTCGAGTGTCAGGCCTGGCCAGCCGTTCATGAAAGACTTGGGCAAAAAAACTCCCCCCCCCCCTTCCAAGTCCACAAGAACATGGGAATAATTGTGTCCGTAAAGAAGGAGAAGAAGTGTAAATTATGTCAGGAATTTGGAAGGGAAATGAATGGAACAGATGGATGAACATATGAAATGAATTTGATGGCAAGTGATATCAATTGGCCAATTGGGAAGAAAGTTTCATGTTTTACTCCAGCATGTTGTGCTCATTGAGAACATGAAACAAACACTTTTGCTTTGATATTTCAACCCTGTTGTACCAGGCTGTGTGTCCCCCCCCCCCCCCCCCCCCGCACTCACTCTCTACCCCTGCCTGTTATTGCAAACCAGATAGATTCCCAGTGCGACGGGAGAGCTATCAAGTTACGTTGGATGATGGGAATAAAAGATGCATTTTTAACACATCTTGTGCCTTTTAACGTAAGCAGGACATTGTGTTGGGACCAAAGGTCTGAGTTACAGCCAATATTAACATGGCGTGGACTTTCCATCATTCAAAACAATCCCGACATGTGTCACAGGGGGAAATACAAGAGTTTAATCCTGAACAAGCATTTCAATTCCCTGTACGCCAGGCACTTCGTACAGAGACATTACACACATGAACAAGAAAACATCAAAAGCAAATACGAATGGTTAATTTGAGTCTTTCAACTCCGGACATTGAAATCCCAATCACCCCATCTCAATGGGTCGTTTTCACACCATCTCTCGATGTTCCACCAACCACCTGCACAACAAGAAAAAGACCAATCAGAGATTGCAAACCCTCGCCAGGACTTCTTTTGAGTGGTGTATTTTTGTAGGTTTCAGGGTAAATCTAATACGGCTGCCAAACCATGTGATCTATGACATCATATGTGTGACCCTTTTGTTCCTCATGGATTGGTGGTGTTTTTGTAAAAACAACATGGCTGCCGAATCACATGACCAATGACGTCATCAATTTTTTTTTTCTGTGGACCTTTTTATCCCTAGATGACCCTCGAAAATTTTCATACTGATCGGATGTGGCGTTCTACATATGCAATTATGACGTCATAACGAGGGCACCTATGATGTCATAAAAAAAAATTCACACTCATTCCCATGAGGAGTACGTACTATGTGCCAAGTTTCAATTTTTTTCCTTGGTGCCATTTCAGACATACAGAGGTCCAAAGTTTTTCCAATATGGCTGTCACACCACGTGACCTATGACGTCATAATTATCATTAAAACATTCTACATGAGTAGTTGCATCAATGGTGAAAATTTCGTCTCGATCTGACAAGCGGTTGTGGAGAAAAACACGAAAGTTCTGTGCGGACAAACAGACAAACAAACGGACACAAATGCAATACCCTCTCTGAATCCTTCCACGAGGATAATAAAGAGGTGGATAAAGGAGGAAACAAATCCAAATGTCTAGAAGTGGGACAACATGTAGTGTTTGCCAGGATTCACACATGTACAAAAAGTATATTTAGCCCATCAATCTTGTGCTGTATCCCCATTTTGAGCAATAAAGCAAATCACATAAATCATCACGAGCCAATCAGTGGGAGAGATACATCCTCCCGTCCCACCCCATCCCCGCCTCCCAAAGACAAAACCTAATGTGGAGGAAATGCACAATTTTGCAATGATGTGCATTTTTCTTATTATGCCAAGGTATTCATTATGTGCATCAGCTTTGTCAGTGGGAGGTGACATTTTGTTCGCACTTTTACCGTACAGGTAAGTTAGAGAAAATCAAAAATCCTGACCATTGACGTCAACACACATTTCATTCAACAATCATTTATTTGGTCTTTATAGGGGCAGGTGGGAATTTTTTGTTGTTGTAATACAGGTGTCGATGTTCATGAACAAAAATTTTTTAAAAAATGGAACAACAGGGGGCAAAGGGTCAATTGACAGAAAGTTGGCTGACGGAAGCAAGGGCCGGCTGTTCACCATTTCAGATCATCCCCGGTCCAAAACCATGATCTTTTAAACCACCGTTAACCCCGCACCCCAAAGCCCACCCCCCTCCAAATTTCCAGTTCTTCCTTCCTGAGAGTTTGCTTCTGCATCCATCTTGTCCATCCCACGTGTCCTCCTCTACCCCACTTTCCTTAATAGTCCGAGTCTCTCTCTCTCTCTCTCTTTTATCATTCAACCCTGTTGTTGGTGCTTCCTCCCTCTTTATACTGTTCCTTTTGTTCTGTTGCCTCCTGATCTGTTCAGTGTTCTTACATCAGATTTAAATTACATCAGATGTGGCAATAAATGTGAATTGTTGCTTCCAGGTTGCCGGCTCGATGACAGAAGACGCCATTTGCATTTTTGCTGCTCCATCTCTACCCTGTTTATAATCCCGTGCAGGCACGGACAACTTGCTATTTCCATTAAACAATGGAAAAAGGCCTTGTAGGCCATGTATCACTGTTACCTCCGCAACTGAAGGTGGACAGATGTTATGTTTTCACCCCTGTCTGTCTGTCTGTTTGTCTGTAAACAGGATATCTCAAAAAGCTGTGGTCAGATTCGGACGAAATTTGGTGGATAGATTGGGTGTGTCACAAGGACGAAATCATTAAATTTTGCTGAAGATCCAAATCCGGATCCAGATACGAGAATATTTAAATTTTGTTAAGTGATTCTTCACAATTGAGAAGTGGGGTCAAAGACGATCTGCAAGCACGACATTTCAAAAAGTTATGGACAGATTGTGACAAAACTTGGTGGATGACTTGGTAAGGTGACAGGAACAAGCCGATTAGATTTTGGTTCAGGTCTGGATCAGGATCATGGCATATCAGTGGGATACAAAAAAAACTGTTCAGCCTGGCGGAGGTATGCACTCTACCGAGTGCCGTTCTAGTTTTATCAAGGAATGACTGAACAGAGGATGCCCATTCTGCGGCTGGATTTGGAGGCCAGCTTTGCTATATGGTCAACCCAGGAGACGTCATGGCTGATGGTGAAGTCGAGAAGTTCAAAATACTGAACCTTTTCCAGCAGCAAATCATAGAAATAGATACGTTGGTTCATTTGAGAATCTTTGTTGACTCTAGAATGACAAGGTGAGACTGAGATTTGCCATGAACAATTATAGAGAAACCTGAGGTCTGAAAGGAATAAAGAAAGCTTTGTAAGTCTTCAAGGATCATTCTCAGGGTAGCAATGATTACTGGATGGTGAGGGGGTTACCGACGATTATCGAGCATTAACAATTATTATCAAGCGCTACCAACAGTTATTGAGGGCGATGAACAGTTATGAATAGTGAATGATAGTTACTGAGAGGTACTGAGGGTTAAGATTGATACTTAATCATTATCGATGGTTATCGAGAATTACCTGCTTGGACAATCACTGTTGTGCTGCAGCAGTGTCAAAGAGCTTCTTGCGACCTTTCATGCCTGAGAGGGCCTCAATGTTCTTCCGCCAATCACCCACTTCCTGACGATCCTGAGGACGCAAAGCAAGTCACCGTTACTCCCTCAGGATCTTCTTTTGACACACAGTATATGCCTTAAGAGTTGCAAGATGATCCGATGATGAATCAAATAACATTATGGATATCTATGAATCTTGTAAGCGATATTGGAAGCCTGTAAGCCATATGAATATCTCGTTTTTTTAATAAGAAAAGCCTTTTTGATGAACCTGCATGTTTAAAGAAAAACAACAAAGGATAAATTGTGGTGGGGATGAAACTCATCTGCACTGTGATGGAGAAAACCAACAAAAGCGAACTTTGGACTTTTTTCACCTTCTCAGTGTCATCTTTCTTCACGGACTTGAGGTTCGCACGTAGGTCCAGAGAGACCTTGTGCTTGGATCCAAGCAGTGCCCGCAGCATGGCATCCGCAGACATTCTCACGCGCCGCAAGGCAGGCCGTTTGAACTTCCCTTTCAAGTCAAAGATCTTCTGGATGAGGTCTTCAATCTAGAAAGCAAGAAATATGAAAAGACCATCAAAGAGAGCCAAAAGAAGAGCAACAGGATATTGGTTCACGAGCGCCAGCCAGAGTGACCACTATATTCGTTATGTCTGTGTGTCTGTATGTGTCTGTCTGTCTGTCTGTCCAGAGCACAACCTCGTGGGATGTGATCCGATTTGGATGAAACTTGAATATGATGTTGATATCAATGCCTAGTTTTGTCTTCCTGCGATGGGCGTCCCACGCCCACTTTAATTTTTGTTTTTTTCATATTTTTTATCGAAATTCCCGCTCGAGAAATTGTGCGCATTGCCATATGTACAACAATATAAAAAAACCAATGTCACCCGTAGGGTGATCCGTATCTTGCCAAAAGGTGACCACGTGTGACTTCTTAAGGTCACACTGAGGTGAACAGAGCTGCTATCCACCAGGAGCGACTCCTTGAGGAATATCTGCCTACGAGAGATTCCGATGAGAATCGTTCTACAGAGTAACCATGAAAAATATGCGTTTGCCTCAAAACGTCACCAAATCACGTCATAATGTCTCAAGCTTGATATATCTAGAAAGCACTCATCGAGGTGTTCAATTTGAGGTACTACACGATATGGTTCCTAAAACTTGAAAATTTGACCTTGGGGTCAAATATGTTTGACCTTAGGCGTTAACCATGAAGGTCAAGGACAATCGCCACCAAAATTAATCAGCTGAATGCCAGACCATGAACTATATTCCCATGAAGTTTGAAGACGATCCGATCAAAATTACTCAAAAAATAAGGGTTTCGTCGACTCCCCTGATTTGCGACAAAGTGACCTTGACCTTTGACCTTGACCTTCAAAATTTTATGCGCTGAAAGGGACCTCTATAGGCCTCTGATATGCGAAGTTACAAAATTTCCATGAAAACTGTGCTCTCAGAGTGATTTATACGTGTTACAGATAAAAAAAAAAACAACAACAAAAAAAACACATGAAGGTCAAGGCCAATCGCCACCAAAATTAATCAGCTGAGTGCCAGACCATGAACTATATTCCCATGAAGTTTGAAGACGATCCGATCAAAATTACTCAAAAAAATAAGGGTTTTGTCGATTCCCCTGATTTGCGACAGTGACCTTGACCTTTGACCTTGACCTTCAAAATTTTATGGCCTGAAAGGGACCTCTATAGGCCTCTGATATGCGAAGTTACAAAAATTTCCAATGAAAACTGTGGTCTGCAGAATTTTTTTTTCGTGATTACAGACAAACAAACAAACAAAAAATAAATAAATAAAAAAAAACATACAGACTGACTAACATATCTTGCAAAAACTTCGTTTTGGCAAGATAAAATTCAGTTTGATTCGGTCAATTTTGAGGGAGAAGATAGGTTTTGAAGAAATTGGCGGTGACAGATAGTAGGGTAGCAGCTAAGATTGCCCATTGTGGGCGGAGCCACGCCCACTGTAATTTTTAGCTCGCCTGTTCGAAGAACAGAGCTATTGCGATACCCCGGCGTGAGCGTGAGCGTGAGCGTGAAAATGTTAAATTTTTTGGTGCAAGTTTTTTTTCCTTTCTATGTTTTTATCTACCACACTATTTTTTATACGCCCGATATATATATATATATATATATATATATATATATATATATATATATATATATCGGGGCGTATTATGTGTCGTCTCCGTCCGTCC
The DNA here is from genome assembly GCA_035128595.1 of Eptatretus atami. Lineage (NCBI taxonomy): Eukaryota > Metazoa > Chordata > Myxini > Myxiniformes > Myxinidae > Eptatretus > Eptatretus atami. Next base: position 20,381,022 of record CM068957.1, read on the forward strand.
GTTCCTGTCCGCACTCTAACTCCCAAAGTTTCAACTTTCACGTTTCATATTTGGTACATAGGTACAGAGTGTGGAGAAGGTGTGTCGTGACCTACGGTTGTCATCTAAAGTGGTTGCCATGGCAACCAGGATGCTGTTTTCCATCCGTTCCTGTCCACACTCTAACTCCCAAAGTTTTCACTTTCACGTTTCATATTTGGTACATAGGTACAGACTGTGGAGACGGTGTGTCGTGACATACGGTTGTCATCTAAAGTGGTTGCCATGGCAACCAGGATGCTGTTTTCCATCCGTTCCTGTCCGCACTCTAACTCCCAAAGTTTTCAACTTTCACGTTTCATATTTGGTACATAGGTACAGACTGTGGAGACGGTGTGTCGTGACATACGGTCGTCATCTAAAGTGGTTGCCATGGCAACCAGGATGCTGTTTTCCATCCGTTCCTGTCTGCACTCTAACTCCCAAAGTTTTCAACTTTCACGTTTCATATTTGTACATAGGTACAGACTGTGGAGACGAGTGTGTCGTGACATAGTTCGTCATCTAAAGTGTTCCATGGCAACCAGGATGCTGTTTTCCATGTATAGCACAATTCTGCATATACAGGTAGTCGTCGACTTACGACCTATGCGACTTACGACTGTTCGACTTTACGACCACTTTACAATGACGACAAACTTTTTTTTTTTTCACACGATGTTTTTCGCCCGTATCGTGAAATTTACGAGGAGAAAAAGAAACAAACCATTCAAACAAAGCTCACCATGTTTACGAAAAAAACAACTCCGGATACCTCGAGCGCTGCCCCAGCAGATAACATCGACGATCCACAGCACAAGAGTGATACCAATAACATGTTTTATATTTTTGTATTTTGAATGTTTTGCAAATACAGTACGTATTAACAATTGTACTGTAGTGCAGTGTTTGACTTGAACAAAAAATGTTAATAAAATACAGTATGACTTACAGATGACTATTGTATCATTATACAGTATAATATTAAAAAATAAAATAAAATAAAAAATAAAATAAAGGTTGTCCGACTTACGACCAAATTGACTTACGACCGATCGGTCGGAACCAATCACGGTCGTAAGTCGACGAACAACCTGTTATATGATTTATATCTTACTTATATCGTATATATAAGTATATATTATCTAAGATAATCCAGCTCTCGGGATGTGTCTGTCTGTTTGTTTTTTTTAGCGAGACCGCGACTTCCGACGGCCCTTGTCCGATCTCATGAAACTGCAAATATCTCCGCCCCGAATGTGCCTTCTAGCTTCATATTCCCCCGATCCTCAGTGTGGACGAAAGACTTCCCAAGTTCGCAGTACTGTCGACCAATGAAAGACACCGTGATATGACAATCCATCGATGACGTTCACAATATGTTTATTATTAGTTTTATATTATTTTTTTTCACGATTGCGTCCGATGATTGAACTGATAAAGATCTGTGCGACCCGAACTGTCCTTCAAGGATTTGATATCTAATCGGACAAGCGTTCAAGTTACGGCCTTTATCTGACGACCTCCAATCACAAGACCGTGCTTACTCACAATTAAGTTATTTTTTTTTTTCACGATTGACAGCATCTGATTCACTGCCAGAATATTGCTCAGGACCCGCCGATGTCCTTTTCCGACGTTTGATAATATCGGTAACGAGCGTTCCCAGTTACCCATTATCGCTCGACCAATATTCGACGAGAGACGTGAGGGGGAATGATAGTGGGCAGAACGCAGGGAAGAGAGCGAGATAGGGGAAAGGGGGGCAAAGAGCAGCAAGGCAGGAGGCAGAAGAGACCCTGGTCGGGGGCAGAGGGGCGGGGGCAGGGGCAAGGCGAAGAGGGCAGAGGAGCGAAAGAGCGAAAGGGCGAAGCTGGGCGAGAAGAGGAGAGAGGCTAAGGGCCCGAGGGAGAGGGGAGGGCTGGAGATGGAGCGAGCAAGGGCATGAAGATCAGATGAGGGCCCAGAACCGAGCACAGGAGAAAAAGGACAGAGGGACGAGAAGGCAGAAAGTGGCGCGGAGCGAGAGAGAGACCAGGCGTGAGAGAGGGGGCTCACATTCAGAGGATAAGAGGCGCTCGAGTAATCCTCTCCTTCTT
>CM068957.1:20383341-20399564 GCA_035128595.1 Eptatretus atami
GAAATCATGCTTGAGGGAAATTTGTATTCGATATATACTGCTTTTTGACTAACCCCTTTGTAGTCCTGTGCAGTTTACATAGTTCACCAAAAACACCCCCCCACCCCAACTACCACCTATACCATTTGTCTATTGATCCATTGCAGCCTTTAGATCTCCTCGTGCATCAACCTCAATACCTGCATGAGTGCAAACGTCCCAAACCACTATATATATATATATAATTATATATATGTATATGGTCACGTCCAGGGGGTTAAAACTACCTGTACGGATGGCAAGCTTCTTATCTCCCTTAAAGGCTACAACCGAGACTCGGAGATTAATGTGCGCACGTTTACGGGGCGTAATGACGGAGAGGCAAACACCCGGAGGAGCACAGCACAGGGGCGCTGCACAGAGGAGCAACAATGTTACATTGTCTTAAAAGGAATACATTTAATGAAAAACTATACTGTTTTTTTTTTTTTTTGTATCCTTGTCGAGGCTCGTAAGAGAGCTAACGCACAACGCACAGCAAGGGGGCATGAGACAGAGGGGCGGGAGTGGGAGGGACAAAATAGTGGGAACAGACACATTAGGAGATCTGTGGAAGGGAGAGGGATGGGACGGGGAACATGGGAAAGAGAAGATGGACATTGCAGGGATTTCAGGAAGGAAAGCAGGGGAATTGAAGGAAGTGGGCTTGGGTGGATTATCGGGGTAGAAAAGATCGAGGATTTGGATGGGGAGAATAAGAGGTGGTGGTGAACAGCTGTTTTGAAGGCCTGGGGAAGAATGGGAAAGAATAGAGTGAGGGAGTTTATTCCAAAGGCGGGAAAAAAGAGGAATGAAAGAGTGAAGGTGAGCAGTGATTCGTGATTTTGGTAGTTTTACCAGAAGGGGGTTGTTGGCGGACCTTGAGCGCCCTGTGGAAATGTGGTGGGACAAATCGCAGAGAGAGCAGGGGGGGCAAGGCTGGAGAGGAGACGGTAGAGACAGAAAGACACCGACCAACCTGCGTGATTGAGTGAGAGGCCCAAAGACTCACTTCATTGCGGGAGATGCCGATGATCCTAAATGCCTGGTTTACGCAGCGTGAAGCCACGAAGGTGGGAGGCAGGAGCACGAGCCCAGAGGGAGAGCAGTACTCCATCAGGCTACGGACAAAAGCTTTATAAGTGGTCAGGAGCTCAGAGGGCCGAGGAAGGACTTTGCACGACGGAGGATTCCAATCGGCGACTGGCTTTGGAGGCGAGGTTGGAAATGTGACTTTCCCAGGAAAGGTCATGGCAGATAGTGAGACCCAGAAGCTTGAAAGAAAAGACTTCTTCCAGAGGATTGTTGAGAAAGTGGATGGGGGGGGTTTCTAAACGGTCATTTCGAAGAGGCATAGTGAGAGTGTGAGATTTGTCTGGATTGAAAGACATGTTCCATGTGTTGGACCAGTTTGTGATTTTATCCAGATCTGCAGTGAGGGAAGAAGCTGCTGCTTGCCGGTCTGAGGGATGACAGATGGTACGGCAGAGGGTGGAGTCATCAGCAAAGAGATATACAGGATTATCCAGAGAGTCGGAGAGATCATTGATGAAACCAGAAAAGAACAGGGCCCAAAACGCTACCTTAGGAATCCCAGCCTGGACAGGAAGAGGGGATGAAAGAACTCCATTTAGGGCCACACGTTGACTGCGACAGGAGAGGAAGTCTGCGAGCCATAGGTGAGTGGAGATGATTGGATACCATGGGAAGAGAGTTTGGTGAGTAGGGCAGGGTGCCAGACTGTGTCAAAAGCACGTGATATGTCCAGGGATACGGCTCGGATTTCCTGTCTGGCATTGAGGACCTCCATCCATTGATGGAGAGAGCAGAAGCAGCATATCCAGGGAAGAGTGACCTGGTCTGAAACCAAATTGATGATCGGAAATCAAGCTTGGAGAAGAGGAAGGATTTCATGTCTGAAGCGATGATGGATTCCATATTGCTGATGATTGGGAGAAGGCTGATTGGTCTGTAGTCGCAGGGATCTGTTTTTTTGCTTTATGCAGGGCAGTGATGTTTGCAGATTTCCAAGCAGATGGAGATGACTTGAGCAATGAGAGGGTGAATAGAACGAGAGAGGGTGAGCAAGAGCAGAAGGAGGCTTTGAGGACACGTGGGCTGATGCGTTGGACCGGTTGCAGAATCTGAGTCGAGGTTAGAAAGCAAGCTCTCCACTTGTCAGGAGAAAAGACACAGAGTCCAGGGACAGTTTGGGTGCGACTGGCTAAGGTGGGTAGAGAAAGTGATGGGTTTAGGACACAAGATTTATCTGCAAACACCGAGTTTAGGCATTCAGCTTTTTCACGTGCGGTATCAGTGCGCCATTTGAGGTAAGGGAGGGGATGGAGGGGAACATACACCAGAAACCAGATTTGATTAGACGCCACCGGGTTTTTGAGGAGGAGAGAGGTTGGAGAGTTCAGACTTCAGATGAGAAAGATGTTGTTTTCTGATGGCGGTGAGGTGGTTCTCTGATAACAGCCAGAGAGATGTCCACTTTGACAAGGACGTGGTCAGAAGAACAGATTGGAGCGGAAGAAAGCAGCAGATATTGTCAGGGAAATTTGTCAAATCAGATCAGAAGAGATGGAGTACCATTGGTTGAGATCCGGGTCGGAAGTTGACCGATTGAGTCAGTCCAATGAGTCGCAGAAAGCTTTTGCTGAGGTGCCATGACAGGTGAGAGAGGTAACCACTAGCCAACTGGCATGATGACAATTGAAGTCACCACATAAGAGGAGAGAGAGTGTGGATGAGAAGATAGATGTCCATGTTTTCGGATAGTGGGTGTAGATGGAGTCTCACTGTTAGGTGGACGGTACAGTACACATATAAACATGAGGTGGGAGTGGAGGGAAGCCGTACCAGAGGTATTCCTGGGGTGTGGGGAGTGAGAGCAGTGCATGGAGAGTGAGGAATAGAGTCTTTGATGAAGAGAGCAACACCTCCACCAGGACGAGGCTCAGGTCTGTCATACGGAGGAGGGAGTAACCGGGGAGAGTACTTGGGAGTCAGACACGTCTTGGAGAGGAAAGTTTCTGTTCGCAGATTATGTCTGGTTTGTCAGTGACAGCCTGTATGGAAAGATCTGAAAGGTTTGAGCGAAGGCCGGATATTTGAGGTCACACTTTTAATGAAGAGGTAGGGGAGGAGGCTTTGGGTGCAGGGGTGGGGGGAGGGGGGTAGGACAAGGGACGAGGGGGGAGGTAAGGATTAGTTGTTGAAGAGTGGGGGGATTGCAGAATAGCTAGGGAGGGGGCCGAATGAGGAGAGAAAAGGCTCTGTGGTGCTGGGGAGAGGGGGACAAGAGAGGGGGAGAAGGCAGTTGAGGATTTGAGGAGTGAGTGAAGAGATGGAGGTGAGAGGGCAGTGGAAGGAGGCAGCTTTGTGGATAGAGGGGGGGCAACTTTGAGAAGGATGAGTGAGGGGATGAAAGGTGGAGAAAGGTGAGGGGGGAATTTTGAGAGAGGTGAGAGGGAGGCTTGGAGGGAGAAGAGTGGGATGGTTGCTTGAGAGTGAGAGTGAGGGATGAGTTGGCACTGAGTTGGAAAAAAGAATGGTTGATGAAAGCGAACATTCATAGCAAACTGGGGTTTTAAAAGTTTTAGGTCAGAGATGCGATTTAACACAATTCTTGATGGATGCAATAAAGGCAAATTCAGAGAATGGAGAGAAGAAACGCTGTAACAGTTGGATTTTTTAGGCAAGGAATGAAGGATGTCGAAATGAGGCAGTCTGTTTAAATAGCAGAAGAGTAGTGCATTCTGGTACAGTAAAGAGTACCACACGTGTGAAACAGGAAGATGAAGCATTATAAGAGATCGTTTTTGTTATTATTATTATGTTTGGGAAGTTTTCAACAGATTAGTTCATGGAAGTGTAGAAAAATCGAGGAAGAAGAAGAGGAGGAGGAAGAATAGGGAAGAAGAAGAAGCGGAATCGGAGAAGGTTAGCGTATTGTTGTTTTTTTTTGTTTGTTGTTTGTTTTTGTAAGATAAGAAATAGATTAGTTGGGAGAATGGGGACGTTAGGAAGTGGGGAGATAGAAATTGAAGGTCAGGGAGGATAGAAATTGAAGGTAATGGGGAGAAAAAAAACAACAAAAAAAACGATCGAACACGAGGGAACGGTAGGCTCAAGCCTAGGCAAGGCCAGGCTCTAACACCCGGTAAGAACGCGAACAACTCACAAAATAGCACGATTTTTGAAAAACTGAACTAGGAACACCAGTAACATGTAGGTGAGAAAATTAAACGGTTAAAACGGACAAATAGACGACGGAAACTTAACTTTGAGAACGTCAGCAGAGAGCTAAGGAGACCTCTCGATGCTCAAACCGGAACCGGAAGTCCACTGTTCTGAACTGATGTCTGATATACTCTGGTCTGAGAGTGCTGTGAGATGTGGTGGGTGATACCATCTCTGACTTTTTCCAGTTGTTCTGGAGTTCGTCAGGGTGTGTACTGGCCCCACACTTTTCAGCACTTGTACGGACTGGATTCTGAGGAGGATGTCGGAGAGATCAAGCTGCAGTGCATCGTTGGGAATGTACAGATCTCTGACCTTGATTTCGCAGATGATGCAACAATCTTCGTGCGGAGACTCTAGATTCCATTTGGGGCGCCTCGAGGTGCTGAATGAGGAGTCGGAGCCAGTGAGATATGGGTTTCAGGGTCAAAACTAAGATCGACTTTCAATGACATCTGGATGCTGCTATCTTGTCTGTTCCTGTTTGTGGCGAGGATATTGAGGTCACGGAGAGATTCACTTACCTTGGCACTGATATTCATGTCTCTGCTGGCTGCGAGCCAGAGGTCAACAGACGTCTGGGTGGGCTGGGAGTCATGGATTCACTGGATCATGGTGTGCAGCACTGCTGGTACCTGTGCGAGGGACGAAAGTCCGAGTCTTCAAGGACTTGGTGCTTCCAGTCTTGCTCTATGGATGCGAGCTGTGGGAGTCTGACAAGGATCTGAGACGGAGCTTAATTCCTTTGGTACCAGCTTTCTTCAGAGAATCTTGGCTATCGCTGGTCGGACGTTGTATCTAATGAGCGGTTGCTGAGAGAGACTCAAATGAGATTTGTTACCTGCATAGTCCGTGAGCGTCAGTTACGGCTGTATGGACATGTGGCTCGTTTTCCTGACACTGATCCTGCTCACGATTCTCTCAGCGAGGGAGTCTCCTGAGTGGAGGAGGCCAATGGGCGACACTGCCTCGTGGTTGCATGCAGTTGATGTCAGCATCTCAAGGATGTGGGTCGGCCAGAAGGAGCCCTGGAGTACCCGTGGAAAGTGGATGCAGCGATGCGCTGCTCCAGTGCATGCTCCTATACTGACCTGACTGACCTGACTTGAAGGAAGTTGAAATTGGGGAAAACAATGTATATAATTTTATCGTCATTTCTTTCTTCATCATTTGCAGAGAGTTATGAGGCGCCTTACTAGAAGGTAATATGTGCTGGCAAGTATTTTGTCTCTCGGTTTTGATGGATCCGTTGTTTTGATGAAGCTTTCTTTTATAAGGCATCGTTCTTCCGTGGAAAAAATAACAAAAAATATTTAACAAGCCGGAGGCGACGATGGTTCACGAGTGTATTTGACGATGTAGATTGTTTCAGAAGTCAAGGATGAGACAATGTGATAATTTTTGACCAAGTTATAAATGATCAACTGATGTGGTACGGGTGACAGGTTTTAGCTGCAAAATGTCAAACCCGGTTCGTTCAACATTTCAAAATTTGACCTTTGCATAACCTTTAAAGTCACACAATGTTGTGGATTAAAATAAGGAAACAGGATACGTGCATGGCTTATTGAAGTTAGTTTCGTCGAAGAGGTCGAAAACCACCCGGTTCGATTCCACAACTTTGAAAATTTGACCTTTGTGGCCTTTAAGGTCAAAGGTAAGGATTATGACCTTGGTGCAAAACTTCCTGGAACATTCCAGGAAAAAAACGTCATATAGGCTATATGGCATTTCGCCTCCTTGGATTATCACTACTTTGATGAAATCAGCATAAAAACAAACTTGAAGGGGGCGCACGGGCAAGTGTGTTCGAGATAAAGCAAATGGTTTCACGATTTAGGTGGGGAATGACCTCAAGATTATGCATAAAAATATGTCATCCTAGTCCAAAGTTTTGGCGGGTATAAGATTTTTATCTCAAATTCGCATTTTCTAAGTTTTGACCTTGTGACCTTGACTTGGGACGAAAATGAAAATCGGACAATGACAAGTTTTAAGATAATTTCATTTGCTATTCAAATACCGAGAACCTCATTCCATTCAGTAAATTCCCGAGGAGAAGATAGTTTTTAATTCGACTACCCCCTAAAAATGGCTATTTTTGGGGCGTGGCTCGCGCACCAATGGGCGTAGCCACGCCTCATCCAGGAAACACAAGTAGACATTGATACGAACATATAACCAAGTTTCATCAAGACGATAAGTGCAAACGGAGTTATGCTCTGGACAGACACAGACACACAGAACACACAAGACATAACGAATTATAGTGGTCACACTGGTTGGCGCTCGTGAACAAAAAACAACCGAGTTGGTGTCAAAGCGACCGCAATGTCACCTGTTGATACTTATTCGTTTTTAAAAACTAGTCTAATAATTAATATTTTTTATAAAGCATTGCAGTGAAGTCTGATCCAATAATTTTAAAGCATATATGTATTTGTATATTGTAATCAGTAACAAGAGCAAGTGAGCACAATATACGCCGAACAAGAAGTACAGGTAGTTGTCGACTTACGACCGTGATGGTTCCGACCGTCGGTCGTAAGTCAATTTGGTCGTAAGTCGGACAACCTTTATTTTATTTTTATTATTATTTATTTTATTTTTTTAATATTATACTGTATAATGATACAATAGTCTCTGTAAGTCATAACTGTATTTTATTAACTTTTCTTTGTTCAAGTCAAACACTGCACTACAGTACAATTGGTTTAATAATACGGTACTGGTATTTGCAAAAACATTCAAAATAACAAAAAATACAAAACGTTTATTGGTCACTCATGCTTGGCTGTGGATCGTCGATGTTTCTGCTGGGCAGCGCTCGAGGTATCCGGAGTTGTTTTTTTCGTAACATGGTGAGCTTTGTTTGAATGGTTTGTTTCTTTTTCTCCTCGTAAATTTCACGATACGGGCGAAAAACATCGTGTGAAAAAAAAAAAAGTTTGTCGTCTTTGTAAAGTGGTTGTAAAGTCGACAGTCGTAAGTCGCATAGGTCGTAAGTCGACGACTACCTGTATATATGCAGAATTGTTGCTACTACATGGAAAACAGGCATCCTGGTTTTGCCATGGCAACCACTTTAGATGACGAACGTATGTCACGACACACTCGTCTCCACAGTCTGTACCTATGTACCAAATATGAAACGTGAAAGTTGAAAACTTTGGGAGTTAGAGTGCAGACAGGAACGAGGAAAACAGCATCCTGGTTGCCATGGCAACCACTTTAGATGACAACGTATGTCAGAGCACATGCATTTTTGTCTCCACTCTTTTTGCACACACATCCTTATCAAAATGAATAGGACAGATCAGGAAAAAGTGCGATCATGTCTACAAGTGATGTACGGGCTTGTATATCACAAACCTCAGTATCAGCCTTTTTGACCTTAAACTCGATGTCGTATCTCTCCTCATCAACACTTTCAACCTTGCTGTGCAGTGTCCGGCAGAGAGTCTGGATGGACAAAAGAGAACAAGTGCAGAGAGACATCATAATGCAGAATAGGACATGATTGTCACTTGGCAAATAAACCATTAATCTGTGAAGCAACTATGATATCTTCCAAATGTCCATGTAATGAACATTAAGATTTGGATATAAAGGGAAACAGGAAGGTTTGAAAAGTCGAGTTAGCCAGGACAAGAAAGTTATCGGTGTGAACAAATCAACCCCATGCCCAGAAGTAGGCGCTACATATCCAAAAAAAGAGAAGATGACAGTGTAGCAGCAAAGAGACTACTACTATGGCTACCACCACAATTGTTCCCACCTTCATGTGCAGCCGGCTGGAGAATGTTCTTGACCCAAGTCTTTCACTAAACGACTGGACAAGCTGCCGGGTGTTTGACTGAAGGTAACTTGGGCAAGAATTTGTAATTTCTTCAGGGTTCTGGCAATAACTCACCAACCTCTATATAAAATATACAGTGGACTCTTTAATTAATGTCTACCAACCACTATAGCAGACAAGACACCCAGTTTAACACCCATCTGAGATATGGCACACTTTGTGGTGCAACACTCTCACTGTGAAACACCGATCAGACAGTTGATAGCCATGTCAGGAATCGAATGCAGACCACTAAGCTTAAAGGTAAGTGCACTACCTCTGCACCATCCTTTTGGATAGGGCAGCATCAGGAAGCACAAGAAGCAATGTGAAATGGTCCTGTGGAGTTATAACATACTTTCTTCCGTTTATTATTACACTAGCAAACACAATCCATCGCTTCGCTGACAGGGTTATTAAGGGGGGAGGAAGAGAGAGGGAGGGGAGGAGAAGTTGGAGGGAGAAGGAGGAGGGAGAGGGAGAGAGAGTAGAGGGAGGGGGGAAGAGAAGAGGGAGGGAGGAGAAGGAGGAGGGAGAGGGAGGGAGAAGGAGGAGGGAGAGGGGGGGGGAGAAGAGAGGAGGAGAGGGGAAGAAGAGAGGGAGAGGAGAGAGAGGAGGAGAGAGAGGGAAGAGAGAAGAGGAGGGGGGGGAGAGGAGGTTTCCAGCAGATGTGACGTCCTGTTTAACGTCCATCCGAGGGACGGCACACCCATTGATGAATCACCTGCCTGTGCAACACCGGGGTGACAGTTTATAGTTGGGTCAGGATTGAAACCCAGGCTAGACAGCTTAATGCAAGCATGCGGATCTCTCAGCTATCCTGGCGTGATGTGGCGATTCATTGCTTTGCAGCAACAGAAAACATTTTTTACTCATTGTAATCATTTAATTTATTTTGTCTTCCTAACTCCGGAGATGACCCCACGGAGAACCACACCGCAGTATCACCATGGAAGCTTGTAGAGATCGAAGTTTGAAGAGCACTCAAAGGAAGCACTCCAACGAAACAGTTGAAGAAACTTAAAAACGTTTAATTATTCCTGCGCTTTAGAAGAAAAGCGGGAATATTGTGATTGTCTCCCCGTCCGTCCGTCCGTCCATCCATCCGTATGTCCGTCTGTCTTACCCTGTAACTCCTCCTACACCGTTTGAAATAGGAAGTTGAAACTTTGGGACATAGTAGATATATGTATGGGGAAGTGCAGAACACTTTCGGATTTTTGATATGACCCTTGGGGCCGCGGCCAGAGGGTTGGGGTCATGGGGTCGATTAAAAAAAAATTGTCATAGCTTTTTAAATCAATGAAATTTCACTAGCGTTAATGGGGACAAAGCAGTGCGCGCGGGAATATGCGATGGTGTGCCATCGACAACGTAGTTCTAGTTTGTTACATGTATTTATCTCTGCCGAAGTGATGGGTCATATAATGAAAGAAGATAGTACAAAAAGGGGAAATGTCAAAATAAAACTGCACATTTTCTGCGAGCAAGCCACCGCCCGAGGGACCGCAAGACAACGTGGGGCCAAACTCAGGTGAGTAGGGTTTGAACTTTGTTCAAGTCGATTGATATATTCAGTGACAGTACCATTACTTCTGCCGTGTACGGCCACAGCTTGGAAACATACAACCAAGCAGCTTGTACAGCACTCGCCAAGTGGCTTAAGCACTCAAGCTCGCACTCCAATGAAACGGTTGATTAGGAACGGCTGGCTTGGCAAGCGATTAGCGATCGCCGATCGGTCATATAAACACCACGCACTCGGAGACGCCAGAAATTGTCGGAACTGCTGCTGAGGTCAATTAAGAAGTTTAAATTTTGACATTCGGCTCAGATTTAGAGATTCTAGAAGTTATGGCATGTGCGGAAATTAAATAAAGCCACGAGCACTAGCGTCTCTGGGCATTTATAAGCATTGCAATGTATCCAGCGATTCGTAGGCATGATGATCAGGCATTTGATATGAGTGAGGAAAGTGGAAAAAAACAAGAACTTCATTGTTAACAAACCATTGCGGCTTGTTCAAAGTCAAGGCCTTGTTGAGCAGGCCAAAAAAACATAATGAATCAAGACCCCAGCGAGGAACAGACAGGTGACCAAGGATTCGCCTTGATAAAGGATAATTAAATAAGTCCGTTAGTGATCTTCAAAATGGGTGTTTAAATTAAACCAAACACTCAATTTTCATTCAGGCACTCCCTTAGATTTCCCTTAGTATGCATGCAAAGTTTCAGGCTGCTACGTTTCGTGGTTTTGATGTTTTGATGTTCGGAGACATCCACTGACTGACTGATTGACACACTGACATTTATTATTATAGATTTGTTTTACGGGATGAAGGGGGTTCTAAGGTGAGGATTGAACAAATGCTGACAGTGCATTCACCTTTTGATGATACCCTTTCACAGACATCACAATCATTACACAAGTATACAATCACCCATCCATATCTAAGCTTCCTACCAGTCCTTCCACTATCTATGTACCCCACTATCCCTAAAACACAATATGATCAATATTTATTTCGATAATCATGATAGTTAATCAAGTAATCGATAAATGGAAAGTCAACACAAATAATTATCAGTGAATCACAGCAGAGTCCATCAGCCATACCTCGAGTCCCTCAACATTACGGAGAGACGGAGGTTTGAATGACTGAACTTTGTTCACTCAGCTCACCTGTAACTCTGCCAAGGACATTCCATATGGTTCGATCTTTTCGACCCTTTCTTCCAGCACCCGGACCTTGTCATTTGCTCGTTCCTCCACTTGGGCATCCAATGCTTCTTGTGCCTTGGCCAGCATCAAGCTCTGGGCATCCATCGAGGGAATCACAGGTATGTACGATCTGTTGCTTCAATCACTCCACTGCACGTACATCATTCCTTCCCTCATGCCCACAACCACCTTCCTGCAAACTCTTTGATGAACTCCATCATGCAAGCGACAACTGCAGCCATTTATTGTTTTCTAGCCAGGTAATAGGTTCACGACTTCACGTTCTGATAGTTTCATTGAGGATCTACTCAATTTTGGTGAAGATCCGGATCCGGATCCGGATCTGATAACTGTGCAGCCTGCCGGAGGTATGCAATCTCCCTCGTGCTGTTCGAGTATTACTAGTTTTCATACACACACTACCTGCACATAATCAGACTAGTTGAATAACCATTAAGCGACTGAAGATGAACTTGTCCAAACAAACCTACTGACAAAGGATTTTGCTGCCAAATGACTTGGCTGTTTCAGATAGGCCCTGCCCTTTGCATTTATTTTTTTAAAATCATTTTTGTCTATGACCAAGCTGCTTCAATTTGGAAATGACATGAAGAGTGCTGCAATCCTGCACCCAATAGCGTCAAACAGCAAAGGAGAAATCGAACCACAAGATGGAAATTCTTGCAAAAACTCCAAGACTAAATGGATTTTTTGAGACTCAAACTAACACATCAGCAGATGCGGCATCATGTATGTCACCTGATCCCAATCCTGTAACTGACAAAGATGATGAAAGGAAAGATGGTTGTGGTCCCAAGCCTGCTGATGCAACTGAGAATAGTGAATCAAGTTTGAACTCCCCTTACAAAGAGAGGGCTAAGGCTTGATCGACAGATCCAGGGGAATGGTTTCCAGTCGAAGAATCTTGCATCGAGTACTGGTCAAACTTAGGCCCCGAGATGTGCCGGAATAAAACAGATACTGGGAAGTACTTTGCATCAAAACGATTTCACCCACCTAGCAAAGATTTTTTTTCAAAACAGATATGTTTTATACCTTTTAAAAAAAACAGAGAAATTTTCAAACAAAGTTGGCTGCTCTCAAGCCCATCAAATAGTTCTGTATACAGTATTATTTTCATTGAATTGTTATGTCGTCACGCATTGACAACTTCTCCTGTTCTTTAATTTTTTTGTTTGTATACATAGTCGAAGCTTGTGGAAGAGCTAGTTACTACACTGAATGGATCAGGACTTAACAGGACAAATGGAACAGCAGAGAGAGAGAGGGGGGGGGACCACAACAGAGCGCGAAGGCCAAGCCAGACGGAGGCAGACAAATAATGGTGTTGGGAGGAATGGGGGCAGGAGAAGATACATGGGGTGGACACGATGGATCCAGAAGGAAGCTCCCAGGAGGAAAACTGGAAGTTTGGAAGGAGGAGGGATTGGGTGTGTGGGGGTTAACTAGGATAGAAAAGATCATGATTTTGGATGGGGGATGATCTGTAATGGTGTAGTGGGCAACTTAGCTAAATATAGCATAACAATTGTGCATTTTGTGAGGAAAGCACCAAATTTGGCACACTCGTAGCCTATCATATTATGAACAGATTTGGATATTGGGCCATCTCAAAATTTTGATGGCAGTGGAAAATGGCTGCCACAGCCATCAGCGGCTGAATTTGAGATGGCCCATATCTCAAATCTGTTCATAATATGTTAGGCTACTAGTGTGCAAAATTTGGTGCTTTCCTCACAAAATGCACAATTGTTATGCTAAGTTGCCCCACTAGTGGTGAACAGCTGTCTTGAAGACCTAGAGGAAGATGAGATTGAATAAGATGTGGAAGTTGGTTCCACAAGTGTAAAAACAGAGAGGAACAAATGAGAGTGGAGGAGAAACCTGGGGGGGGGGGTGAGGGTGACAAAGCATGGAAAGACTAGAGGGTGTAAGACCAGAAAGGAGGCGGTAGATGACAGAAAGACCACCGACCCGTCTGTGATGGTGAAATGTTAGGCCCATACTCAACTTCATCGTGGGAGATTCCAATAATCTTAAAGGCCTTGGTTTCCACCAGTTTCCACCATATCAAGCTGAGCAAGATGTGAAGCAGGGGAGCCAGCCCAGAGGGGAGAGCAGTACTCCATCAAGCTGAAGATGAACCAAACTGCCTTGTAGGTGGATATGAGTTAAGGTGTGCCAAGAAAGGACTTTGTACGACAGAGGATACCCACGCAATCAGTGGCTGGCTTTGGAGGCTAAGTTTTGAATGTGGTTTGCCCAAGAAAGATCATAGCAGATTGTGAGACCCAGGAGTTTGTTTTCATGGTCAGAAAACGCTTCTGCTGTGAGACATTATTGAACATAATAGATAAGCTTACAACGCATTTCAATTTGGAAGCCAGATGTTCTGCATATGAAACGGTCTACAACAATTTCAGGGTTGTTACGGATTCCTGTATCCTTAACCAGGAGCAGCTCAGGCGTGAGGATGGAAAACTGGCACAAGAATACTCCAGAGATCTCAGTCTGGAGGTTGTCCCTGGTGAGATGGTGCAGTTCGTGAGTTTTTCCAAGCAGAGACTGCACTTCTCCAGGAAGCCAAGCTCCGCTACTTTACAAGGAAGGACTTGTGGAGCCTTTCCCAAATGTATCGGTGGTCCTTCGTATGTATACCTATGTATGTTGGTTACAAACTGCATTGAGGAGAGATCTTTCAGTAATCTTGCTTTCATCAAGAGGAAACTACGTACTTCAATGCAACACGACCGGCTCAGTGCATCCTCAACATGGAACGTGAACTAATACGACACCTGGACTTGGAGGATGTAATGCATCAATTTGCAGCTTTGAAGTCTCACAAGTGTCTCTTGTGAAAGAGTCCTCCTTTACAAGGAGGATCATAACTTACCAACACAGGTAAACACATTTTTACTTTCATTTAAATTGACTTGTTTCTTGGAATAGAGTACAGTTGGGAATAATGTGTCGATCTTAATTGCATATTCAAGTTTACTGATTTACCTGTAATGTGCTGTAATTGTGATAAATCTCATTACATTTTGAATGTGCCCCCAAAAGGTGAGTGCTGCAGGCCCCCCAAAAGCTTAATCTGGTCTTGATTCACTAGTAGGGAGGGAATTATGCATCCGTCCTGCAGTTCCTCCATTCAATTTCATTTCCAAATGATTCCTTCTGCTCTATTACACAATGTCAACACCCTTCAACCCACCATTTTTGAGCTTTCATGTATACACAGCAGTTTAAAAGTCTATTTCAGGACTGCACATCCAAGGTGCATTGGAACACCCTTCCGACTCTCACATTTACACAGGGATAGAAACAGGAGGACGTTTGGCTCATCATTCCTGTGTCATATCCACAGCCTATTAACTGTCAATTTACTTATCTTGCATTTACTAAAACTGTTCTTTCTAGTAACTTAACATCTGCATATCTTTGAGATCTACAGGCAGGGAAAACTTGTGGCCCCTCTTTGAGAGAGATACTGTGGATTATTTAAAATTCACAACCGAAGAGCACACAGGACAGTTGGCTTTTTGTCCTCCGCATCCGGACAGCGTGCTCTAATATCCAGCACCCCCTTCTGGTACCAGATTGCAGATCGATCCAAGACGCGATCCCAAAATGAGCCCTCCGAACACATTCTGATCAAAGTCTCGCTCATCATTCTTCATTCAGAATTCTAATTTAACACATTCATAACCTTCCCAAAATCACACAATTCTTCAGTCCCAGGTTATAATAAATAAAATGACTGATAATTATCATTGACCATACCTTGAGCATCAACTTACGAGAGGCCGAAATCTTGGCCTGATTCTGCAAGGAAGGCAATTAAGCGAGACACAGGGCATGATCGGCATTTGAAGGGTTAAAATGTAATAAAGAGTTTCAAATCCTCTTACGAAATCCCTAAATCGTCTTCTTAAAGAAATCTCATTCTTTGCACACCGATTCATCATTACCAGTTTTATTCAACTCTCATCATAAAGTTCAAAAATCACATTCTTTGTCAAATAAATGACTTAAAAATAAAAGTATAAATACTTTGGTCACAAACTTCCAAATAGTTTCAAAAGTTGAAAATGTATCCTTTCATGTTTGGAAAACGGCTAATACGTGACTTTCAAAATGATGTATGAATACTAAACGAGGCCTTTTACGCGTGTACTGTGTAGATGTGTTCACACTGACTCGGTTCTGCTCGCCGGGAACTTTTAACCTGCCGTTGCTCGTGGGAATCTGTGATTCAAATCGTCTTTTTTAACACAATTTTCAGCATTTAAACGAACGAGTGGCAATTTCAAAATGATTGACCATAATTGTTCTGTTTTTGGATGCAAATCACTCACGGAAATATAGGAACACGAGAAATATCTGTTGATGAGACTGAGATTGGTTGATTTCCTTTCATTAGTACAAGCATGATGCACCGTGACCTCGTATAAATTGCAACAAAAGGTCTCTCACTTGCATCACACCTAGGGTGGTGACCTCTATGATGTATAAAAAGTCTTAAGAAATCCTGCGAGGGGAAAGTCCTGAAATCGGTATTTTTTTAAAAAAAAAATTTTTATTTTGGATTGTGGGGAAGCATATGAAGGCATCTGCTTAATCTAGATTCACTGTGCTCTTATTGCATTCATATAACTGTACTTCTGACAGTCCCAGTTAACCAACTTGTACCCTTTAAACTCCTTAGATGGTGTGGCACTACTTCAGCGCATCTCATGGTCATGTGGAGCCACTTTCAAAAAGGTCGACAATCAGTACACTGAGTATGTGACAAAGAAGTGTGTGTAAGCCTTTGTCATGTTTTATGATGACGAAAGCACACGCACGAAGGACCTGACACACCAGAGACGATCCAAAGGAAATGCAGGTGCAACTGACTGGCATTTATGGTGAACATGCATGTCACCATGAAGAAGGATCAATTCCTGGCTATCAAGCAAAAGAAGCAACGATTCATCAACATGCTGAGTGAAGAGCTGCAGAAGAACTGTCAGACACACCATGCTTCAGGAGATGCCGATCTCGTTGTGCAGAAGGCTGGAGAGTCTGCTATGCTCACCAACAGTGTGCTGGACGGCGATGGCACAGACCTCCTCGTCCTACTGTGCTACCATGCAAGCTTAGAGTCTCATGACATGTTCTTCTGCCCAGAGCTGAAGAATAACTCAAAGAACGCTCACATCCAGAACATCAAGGTGGTCAAGACTTGGTCATGAATATGCAAACCGACACCTCTTCTTCTATTCTGCCTAGATGTGACATCTTCATCTCTACGGGATCGGGAAGGGAGCTTCCCTCAATAAATTCAAGACAAGCAGATCATTTATGTGAGAAGCCAAGTGTTGAGTGCACAGTC
>CM068957.1:20400796-20416805 GCA_035128595.1 Eptatretus atami
CCACTAAGCCAACACCAGGCTTCGTTGCCATTACTAGTCCTGCCAGTTGACGTTGTTCAATATCTGTATTTTCATTTTTAAAATTAATTTGTCTGCAATCATTGAAAATGGTCTTTAGTGTTATATTTCATAATTTATAACATCATTATATGGTACAAGCATCATTCCTAACTTGTTGACTTTTGTAATTGTGTCAAAAACAGTATGCACTATGCTCGGTATGTATCTCAGTATTGCTTTTTATTTCATTATTTTATTATTAAATTTTTCAGCTATCGACTGGGACTGCCTCTTCGTCCTACAAAACAGTTTCAATAAAAATCGGTACCTACAGTAACAGTCAACCGAAACCTTCAGATAGGCTTTAACGTGTTTAAAGAAGGCTGAAATGCAGAAAAATAACATTTTGGGTAGGGAAATATTCCATTGATTTTCACAGGTTTCCCCATAAGACTTTTTATATGTGATTGAGGACATATCCAGGAGTGTAAAACAGGAGAGAAACTTTTTGCTGCAATTTGTTCATGGTTGAACAAAGATTTTGTTTTCATAAATTGCCTTTACCAATTTCCTGTTAATATAATTAGCGGCCGCAGTGGATACATATTAAATGAAACGGAAAACAAAGAAGGAACTCGAAGAAGTAAAGAGTAAAGATGGAGTCATCTGGAGGAACCTGGAGAGGATTCGGGTTTCAGCCGCTACTCCACTACCCTCAAACTCATCCAGGTGCAGCCAAGTGAGCCTCACAGAAAAATTTCTGCAAGAATTCACTTCTGCGACAGATAGTTAATAAAAGAGAGGAATATAGAGATGAAAGAGAAGAAAATCAAGAATTAGAATGAAAAGAGAATTGTAAACAAAAAAATAAATAAATAAAAATAAAAAATAAATGTGAAAGGAACAAAGAACAAAGATGTTGGAGAGAACCCGGAGAGATAGATTTCAGCAGTTACTCACCAGGCTCAACCGTAGCAACAAGTACAAGCTACCACACACTTCAACTTTTAGCAATAGATGCAAAAATTTAATATAATTTCTCTTGTGGCCCTGAAACCAAAGCAATATATTTATAACAGCCCTCACATCTCTCTCCCAACATGATTAATAGTAAATATCATAATTTAAAATTTAC
Source organism: Eptatretus atami (assembly GCA_035128595.1). Classification (NCBI taxonomy): domain Eukaryota; kingdom Metazoa; phylum Chordata; class Myxini; order Myxiniformes; family Myxinidae; genus Eptatretus; species Eptatretus atami. Next base: position 20,401,932 of record CM068957.1, read on the forward strand.
CCTACACATTCAAAAGCCCCAGATATGCACTTCCCATCGGTGTTCAGGAACAACTAATCCAGATACACAGTCCATTGACTGGTAGTGATCCGTCAGAGGTTTGTGTCGCAAATGCCCGTCTACTCGGGCCTTGCACGTGGTCGGGAGTTCGCAGTTCGAGCAGCTGCCCGTTCAGCAAGTTGAGAAAGTTGTCCTTTGTTGTGCAGAGACACAGCTCTTTCTCTCAAGTGTTTTTCTATGTATTTTCAGCTTATTTCAGAAGGGTTGCGAGCCATTTTAAGTAACAATCCTCATCTCTGACACACCATGTACGTTATGATTCCCTAAACGCTGACGTTTCCTGTGATTCCTGTGCATGCACACTGAGCATTTCGTGGCAGAATACATCATTTTGAAAGTCACATTTTGACTGACAACATCAGTGTCCAATGTACAGCACAAAGGTGGACACATCATTCCTCTATTTCATGGATTAAACGAATAATTAACTTTCATAGTCATAGTCAAAAATAATCTTTCATAGTCATCCTTAGAAAAGGAACAAAATTTGAAGTTAAATGAAGTGAAAGTATGAGTATGTGTGTGTGTGTGTATGTGTATATGTATGTTTATATATTGATGTGTATATTAATATTATATAATAATATATAATATATATATATAATATATATATATATATATATATATACTAATGATATACAAGAGAGAGAAGAGGGAGAGAGGAGAGGAGAAGAGAGAGAGAAGAGAAGAGAGAGGAGAGAGAGAGAAGAGAGAGACAGAGAGGGAGAAAGAGACAGAGAGAGAGACAGAGAGAGAGACAGAGAGAGGAAAGAGAAGAGAAGAGAAGAGCACGAGAGAAGAGAGAGAGAGAGGAGAGAGAGAGGAGAGAGAGAGAGAGAGAGGAGAGAGAGAGAGAGAAACAGAGAGAGAGAGACGAGAGAGAGAGACGAGAGAAGAGAAGGAGAGACGAGGAGGACAGAGAGAGACAGAGAGAGAGAGAGAGAAGAGAGAGACAGAGAGAGAGAGAGAGAGAGAGAAGAGGAGGAGAGACAGAGAGATGAGAGAGGAAGACGAGAGAAGAGGGGAGGAAGAGAGAGAGAGAGAGGAGAGAGAGAGAGAGAGAGAGAGAGAGAGACAGAGACAGAAGAGAGAGACAGAGAGAGAGAGGGAGGAGAGAGAGGAGAGGGAGACAGGACAGAGACAGAGACAGAGAAGACAGAGACAGAGAGACAGAGAGGAGAGACAGGAGAGAGGAGAGAGAGACAGAGAGGGAGACAGAGGAGAGAGACAGAGGAGAGAGAGACAGAGAGAGAGAGAGAGAGACGAGACAGAGACAGAGAGAGAGACAGAGGAGAGACAGAGACAGAGACAGAGACAGAAGACAGCGGACAGAGACAGAGACAGAGACACAGAGAGACAGAGAGACAGAGAGACAGAGAGACAGAGAGACAGAGAGACAGAGAGACAGAGAGGAGAGGAGGAGAGAGAGAGAGAGAGAGGGAGAGAGAGAGAGGAGAGAGACAGAGACAGAGACAGAGACAGAGACAGAGACAGAGACAGAGACAGAGAACAGAGACAGAGAAGAGACAGAGAGAGAGAGAGAGAGAGAGAGAGAGAAGAGAGAGAGAGCAGAGACGAGACAGAGACAGAGACAGAGACAGAGACAGAGACAGAGACAGAGACAGAGGAGACAGAGACAGGGACAGAGAGAGACAGAGAGGAGACAGACGAGAGACAGAGGAGAGCAGAAGAGAGAGAAGAGAGGAGACAGAGAGAGAGAGAGAGAGACGAGAGAGAGGAGAGACGAGAGAGAGAGACGAGGAGAGACAGAGAGACAGAGAGACAGAGAGACAGAGAGACAGAGAGACAGAGAGACAGAGAGACAGAGAGACAGAGAGACAGAGAGAGAGAGAGAGAGAGAGAGGAGAAGAGAGAGAGAGAGGAGAGAGAGAGAGAGGAGAGAGAGAGAGAGAGAGAGAGAGAGAGAGAGGAGATGCTCAAAATGCCTGAATTGAGCAAATCACAGGCAATCAATGAAAACAATCATGAATGTGTTGTCATCAGGGTACTTACATCACCGCTGTTTGGGAAATGAAAAATAAATTGAAAAAGGGTTACTTGTTGCATGTTTGCAAGAAATTAAAATCGGCAAAATATATTAAATAATTAGGAGAGTCCAAAGGAATCAATATGAGAGTTCATCCACATTGAAGTAGCTCGATCACACATTCTCGTGTAACAGCAAAGATGAAGGCAACATTGTGATATCATATGTTCGATCATGGCGACAAAAAAGCTATTATACTTTCACATTTCCGAATACCAGAGGGTTTGATGAACTCGGATAAAAGCGAAGAAGCCACAGCACACACTTGCCTCATGTTTATGGTGATTTAGATCTGTGAGAACACGAGCCACAGCACACCAAAGTTAAGAGTCAGGCTTCACTGCACTTAAGTATACCTTCACAACAAAGTTTTATGATAACTCACATGAAAGGAAGTAACATCAGACTTTATAAAGTTCCAACTTTACACATTCTAGGTGGGGAGCGTTTTCTACAAAACTAGTCAAAACAATGTTCTCGAGTGATGTGGTTCTACAACAGTATGTGGTTTAACCAGTAAAGAGAGGAAGTGATCTCAAAGTGCGGTGCAACCCAACGACCACGAGGTGACAAGACCCCAGAGGGGGAAACAGCAATAACTGGATGCTTTATCAGTATAAAGGACAATGTGTGTCAACAAATCGCAGAGCTAAGAGCTAATATCATATATTTCATTTCAGTGGTTGTGAGACAGGTACCATCCGGTAACTTTGTGGTGGTAGATGTGACAGAGACTTGTGGTGCTGTGACAATTGTCACAGGTCTGCTGTTTGTAAGATTCCAACCTGGAGCCAAACCATCACGAGGCAAATGCTCAGATGGGAACAGTGGACAATCCGAATCAATTACTGTATCATGGATTGGTGGATAGGCCCAGTGGCTTTCCCTCGGATGGACATTAAAGTGGGCGTGACATCTGCTAGCATTAGTAAGTGGACCATAAGGATCCCACGGTGTTCTTCATAAAGAGGAGGTGAGTTATCGCTGGGGACACTGAAAAACTATAAAGCAGGGGAAAATGTTGACCAGTGGCTCTTTCAGGGTATGTGGCTCATCGTACATGGCTCACCCCAAAGTAACCAGTAAGCACATTTGGAATTCGGACAATGTGCAAGTGTCGAGTATCATGACAAAAATGGTACAAAATTCCATTTTGGTCTTTCAGGGTGACTCGTGCTTCAGAAATAGTCTACAGAAGGGGTTATTCTTGTGACATCGACTCAAGGGTACAGAGTATAACAAATGTATTGAATCACAATTGAAATGTCATTCAAGTGATGCAGGTGTGATACAGACCAGATTTGGAAGTCTTTTATAAAGCATAATTTCGTGTGAAGCACATGGAGGCAGGTTTGCGTCATTGCTGTGAGCACGGCAGTGCAGATGATGCAGCTAGTCAAGGGTATATGCATTGGTTTGACCATTCATTCTGGTCCTGTGGGTTAGGATGTATGTGTTTGTTTGACCATATTATTCAGCCTTCGAGCTGGAAGACGTGCAGATCCTGGAACTCCTTGGCCTCACTATCTGCCATAACCGACTGCCTCAAGAAGAGCAAGGTGGGAAGCAGGAGCACCAGCCCCAAGAGGAGCAATCTGCCTTAATCCGCAGCTTCATGGAGTACTGTTCTCCCCTCTGGGCTCGCTCCCCTGCCTCACATCTTGCTCAGCTTGATATGGAAACCAAGTCCCTCAAGATCATTGGAATCTCTCGCGATGAAGCCGAGTATATGGGTCTATCGCTTTCACATCTCAGACAGGTCGGTGGTCTCTCTGTCTTCTACCACCTGTTTTCTGGTCTTGCACCCTCTGCTCTTTCTGTGCATTGTCCTCACCCCCACCCTCCTCCCAGATTTTTGTGGGGCACATGTGGACCACTAGCAACAGCAACCCTTTTCTGGTGAAGCTCCCAAAATCCAGAATCACTGCTCACCTCCACTCTCATTCGTTCCTCTTTTTTTCCCCACACGTGGAACCAACCTCCACATCCACTTCAATCTCATTCTTCCTTCCAGGCCTTCATGACAGCTATTCCCCATCATCCAGATCACTCCCCATCCAAAAGCATTTTATTTTCTATCCCCGTTAACCCTCCCCAAGCCAACCTCTTTCCCACTTTCCAGTCTTTTCCTTCCTGAGAATTTGCAGCTGTATCCATCTTGTCCGCCCTGTGTGTCCTCCCTTAGCCCTCATTCTTCCCCACATACCTTATTTGTCCACATCTCCCTCTATTTTCTCTGTCGGTCCTCCTGTTGGTTGTCCCACCTCTCTTTCTACTGTTCCTTTTATTCTGTTATATCCTAATCCATTGTATGTTTTTGGCTCAAATTTTCATGAACTGGCTGGCCCGGCCTGGCGTTCAACTGGCAGTGATTTGGGCCGGAAGTTGTAATTTGTTGAACATGCCTGTAACTAATAACTCACTTATTCTTCATGCAAGACATAGATAGTAGAATCTTTAACGTCCACCAACTAATGCTGGCAGATGGGATACCCAGCACAACATTAATCTGATGGATGTCTCACTTTGTGATGTAACAACCTGCCTCTGAAGCACCAATCTGACAGTTCACATTTGCACTGGCGGCCAAACAGACGAGAAAGTACAATAGTTCATGTACTATGTCAGGTCCTACAGGATGGTGAAGATTTAGCACACTTTCCCCTACCAATTATGGGTGAGAGACATGATTGAGCTTTGATTACTATACTTGCAGGGTATCATTCTCTGACAGGTTCATAGATGTCTAACCTCAAATAAGCAATTTTTTGGTGTGTATTGGTAGAAATGGGAATTCAACGAAAATGATGATGTGTGTGGTGGAACGTGACCAGTGGTACATGTTTACCATATAGACAATGGTGGTCCGCTCAGAAGAACTATCCGAAGAGATGACATATATATATATATATATACAGTTATATATATATATATATATATATATATATATATATATATATATAATATATATATAATATATATATTGTTACGGCTGTGGAAATTCGCATTACACCATTCAGGCCCGTAGGTGAGATATATTTCTGAAGTACATGTGTAGTTAGCCCAACCCATTGTTTAGAGGGATTAATGTGATTCGTTCGGGCTGCGATACTTTGAGTTAGGCGTTTTCTTGTTCTTGCTTTATTTTCGAACCAACCAACCCACCACAACGCCGCTTCTCAACAACCGCGCCACCCCCCACCATCCACGCAGCCACATCTTCGCCCCCTCGCCGTTCAACAGGCTCCGTGCGGCTACGATCTCCACAGCGCTAGCAGGAGGATGCGCACGTTTTACGGCCTGTTTTTCCCGTCTGGCTTCTCCGCGCTTGGAGGAGAAAAGCGAGGGGAGGGCAGCGCCGCCGATTGGCGGATGGACAGTGTGAGGCGGGTCGGTGAGGGAACGCCCCTGTTCCAGAACCCTCTCGAAGGAGGGTGAGCCACGAACGGGGCAGGCAGCGTGGGCGGGCGCCGGGGGATAAGAGTCAGAGGCGCGGAGGTTCTCTCTCTCTGGTTCGGCGCTCTTCGGTTCTCTCTGGCGCGTGCTGTTCTCTGGTTCTCTCTGGCGCGTGCTGTTCTCTGGTTCTCTCTGGGTTCGGCGTGTGCTCTCTCTCTGTTCGTCGGTGCTCAGTCCGTGCGTCGAGGGGCCAGCACGGCAGGCACGAAGCACGCCGGAGGATCTCGCGTCGAGTGGAGCGGAGGAAGCTCGCGGACCACGGCAGAGGACGTCGCCAAGGACTTGAACGCAGGGAAGTCGCGACTTCCAATTTCTTTTGGGTTTTGTGCAAATGTGTGTGTGTTGCGCCAGTCCGGCAAGTAGTATTGTATAAGTGGTCCGTGTGTCGCGTAATCGGGTTTTAACTCTTTCGCTTTATATGTGCATTTCTGACTGTTTGCTATACGTGTGCTTTGTGTCCGTCTGTGTGAAATAAATATGCGTACTTGTTGAATTTCCCCCGTTTCGCTGCGTCCTTCCTTCGTTGGGTCTCCATCTTGTTTTACGTAAAGGGTACGTAGTGGCGCGGGGCGCCCGATAATTATCAGGAACCGTCGAGGCCGACGATAACACCGCTCGGTTATCCCGATAGCACGGAACGGGTCGCTTAAGCGGCCCGTATCCGAAGTCGACCTGCGGCGAGGTGCGGTCGCCCGGTTTACCATCCGCGTGGGTACTTAGGTAGGTCGAGTTTGGCAACAACCCTATCCCCGCGGGTGGCCGATTGGCACGATCGTGGTGAGGCGAAAGGCCCACCCGTGACTGGATCCCGGCGTTAGTCCGAGGAGGGTCACGACAGAATTGTCCGTCCGGTGGGCGAGGCGGTCCGCGATTCGAGTCACGTGGCCGATCGCACGCCGGCGGGCGCGAATTCGCAACAAATATATATATTATATATATATATATATATATATATATATATATATCGTGTATATGTTTTGATATATGTTGTGAATAGACCAGTACTTGCAAAATCCAAATAAACACTAGTTGCCATGGAAGCATCAATTTGGGAGTTTAGAAAATTTATTTATCAAATGTTTTCATGATTTGAATGTTGTGCATAACAAATTTAGTTGATACATTTTCTAATTGTGGCCTAATAGGTGTTTTACATGTTCTGGATGGTATTGACCTTTGACTAATTTTATACACATTTTATATTACCACACATGTGTACAAATAAGCTGTGTAAGTTTCAATCTGATTGTTGAAGAAAATCCTGAGGTTTGGCAATAATAAAATTCCATTTGATTATAATGGGGTGAAATTGTTGTCATGACACTGTTTTCTCTTGCCAGGTGATACCTGCCCCTTTTTCATGTGGGCTTTATCTCTGCCATGTGGGACTTTTATCCTGCCATGTGGGACTACCAAGCCAACACCGCAGGCCACTCGCACCTCTTCATCATGTGCCCAGACATCCCCTTTGCTCTTCATACCCAGCCTCCCACCTACCTCACCCCACCCTTACCTTCACTGCACTTGCACTCACACGTGCCTGCGTATACATGCTGGGTAAGCCAGAGGGCGCCAACCACCTCAGCTTTTCTCATCTCTCTTGCTCATCTACCCTTCCGCAGAGTGATTCTGATGGCACCTATCATGTAACCTAAGTAGGACTGTGTAAGATAAAATTAGTAGCTCGGGTGAACTCTGCTCTTCATCCCTTTATTGCATGAATCTGTATCATTGTATGTTTTTCGTCACACCACACTAATTCTGTTTGTCCCTGCTGTTATGAATACCTCTGTAAATAAACCCCTTGACTTCACTGTGCCACATGCTTTTCCTCATGCCCATGTAAATAAACCCTTGTAATTGTTCAGTTCAACTTGCTCGAAATGTTTTTCCTCCATTTGTCCAGCAAAGTCCACATTATGTTACAGGAAAGTTTTTACCCCACTGGATTTGCTCTCGTTAGCCAGTGTGCACTCACTGCTTCGCCTCAGCAGTAGCCTGAATCTAAGCTGAGGCATGGACCTCGATTGAGTCAGATCCTGAGGTAAACGGTGTAACCGGGGAACCTTTTGGAGTTGACAGTTAAAGTTCATGGTTGCTCAGCAACCTGCCAGGTTGTGGAGTTATCCGTGGCACATCGGCCTATAGGGCCGGGCGTTCAGGAAGAACCCGAGTGCTTCCCCTCATGGTAATCCCTGAACCCTGGTTCTACAACAATATATATATATATATATATATATATATATATATATTATATATATATATATTATATATTATATATATTATATACTGTATATATATATATGTATCCTTACAGCTTTTAAATACTTATGACTTCACTCTATCGTAGCTTTTAAGCGCATCATTTGTACACATTTGAATGGGTGGCCATTTTTCCTGTGCCATACCTACTACACCATAGAGCATATAGAGTACTATCGTACTCCATGAATTTGCCATGACCAAATCACGTCTTTCACCAGATTTGCCTTTCTGAAAGAATTGGCAGGAAAGTACGTGGCGCACGGATTGGTGGAGCCTACAAGCCTCTATGCACCATCTGTAATGCCATTTCAAAACTAAAGGACCCAATACCAACTGGTGATAAATCTGGAGTAGTTTACCATTCATCAAGCAGAGACTGTGACCAATTCTACTTGGAGAAACTGTAAGAAATTTAAAACAACAGCGAGATGAACATAATAGAGCAATTAGGCTTGGAAAGGTGACCCAGTCAGCCACAGCACATCATTGCCTGCAATCTGGCCACAAATTTGATGTTGATGGGACCCGTGTCCTTGACATGATGTCCAACAAACGACACAGGTTGATTTTGGAAGCATGGCACATGAAGAGCCAGGAGGGTGGTCTAACTGGGGAGATGGTGGACATACCCACACAATACACACCTCTGATGAAATGGCAACAAGGACGCAAGTGAGCACAATATACGCCCGAAAAAGTCTCGTGACACACACACACACGTGCGCCACGCAACGCATGCACACCACACAATTATTATATTTCAAAACACGTCAATTTATGAAGAACAAGAAGGATATAAAGAATTGTGCTACTACATGGAAAACAGCATCCTAGTTGCCTGGCAACCACTTTAGATACGAACGTATGTCGCGACACACCGTCTCTACAATCTGTACCGATGTACCAAATATGAAACGTGAAAGTTGAAAACTTTGGGAGTTAGAGGCGGACAGGAATGGACGGACGGACGGACAGACAGACAGACGGACGACCGGATTCACATTATACGCCCCGATATAATATATATATATATATATATCGGGCGTATAAAAAACTGGATGGTGCAAGCATCTGGATAAGATGAGCAACAAACAACACTCAATCTCAAACACCACATCCGCATCTTACAACACCAATGAGAACCCCTACACTCACACAACCAACCCCTCTTCATGTCCGCCCCGGACACGAAACCAGCTGTGTTTGTTCCCCGGAAACACAAAAACAACAAGAAGCGCAAACACGTGCTCATCCACACACATACAACACCAGATCATGTGTAAGTAAAAACAAAAAGGGCAGAAAACCCCGTCGATGATGTTATTTGATGTTTATTTTGCTTGGGGTTTGCAAAAAAAAAAAAAACTCAGCACTCCTCCATTTGACCTCGAGCACCAGCATGTGAGCGGAAATGAGCAATCATATTGAAATAAAAACTGGACACGTGCTGAGGATCGGGTCTATTGGCCTGAGGAAGCCAGCTGTGAAGTTGGTGAAACGTTTCCTGAGACCGGGTTTGCTCTTGCTTATTGCTCACATTAGTGGAGTAGATCTAGTTTTAATTTTGGTTGGCACTGCCTTCTTCTTCTTTAAAATATATCAGCAAAAGTACTCGGCGTTGCCAGACAATGCCGGGGTCCCTGCTCCGACACTTTCCCCTCCCTCATCCCACCCCCTCCTTCCGGACTCCCATTCCCCCCTTCCATCCATCCTCCCACCACCTCCTATCCCACCCCTCCTTCCCTCCTCCCACCGCTTCCCCTCCCTCTCTCCTCCCACCACACCCCTTCTGCTCCTTCCTCCCACCACACCCCTTCCCCTTCTCCTCCTCCTCCCACCACACCCCTTCCCCTTCTGCTCCTCCTCCCACCACACCCCTTTCCCTTCTCCTCCCTCCTCCCACCACACCCCTTCCCCTTCTCCTCCCTCCTCCCACCACACCCCTTCCCTTCTCCTCCCTCCTCCCACCACACCCCTTCCCCTCCCTCCTCCCACCCAGGGTCATAAAGGGTCTTAAAGAGTCTTAAGGGTCAAACGGGTCATACGGTCTTTCTGGGGTCTCAAGGGTCTAAGGAGTATTAAAGGTCGTACGGATCTTTGGGGTTGAAAGGGTATTTGAGATATAAAGGGTCTTTGGGGTGTTAAGGGTCTTTAGGGTCTTCAGGATCTTAAATAATGATGTGGTGGATAAAAATACACTTTGGACAATACCTGGGTCGGACTTGCTCTGTGTGCCAAATTTGGTGGTTGTCGGTCCAGCGGTCTTTGCAATAAACATGAACATACAGACAGTTGACGGATGTAATTTTCCTTGCAGAGTACCAGCCCTATGGACGATCTTGTTCCAAGCATGCAACACGTTCTTCTGACGCATACCTTTTTGGGAGCTGTATAGGTAACTGACAGCTCTGTATTGGCCAAAAAATAAATAAATAAAAAATAGGTTACGTGCACGAAGCAAAAACATATCTACTGCTTATAATTCAAAACATTCACTGCACTGGAAAACGTTGGGACAGGAATACTGGACAGTAAATGGTGGAAACTTGTAATACCCTGACCCACCTGGAGGCGGCGCTAGACGATACACATTTACATAGAGAATTGGCGTCCCACCCCTTCCCCATCCCAAGACCACAGCAAAGACAAAAACACCCCTACACATTAACTGGGGTCACGCTGATCCTATGTAGCAAGTCTGGATGTAATCAGCGCAGAACTGGAGGAGGAGTAGCGTGACAAACACACAGACGCACACACACACATACATATATATATATATATATATATATATATATATATATATATATATATATATATATATATATATATATATATATATATGACATAGCCACTCCCCCAGAAATGATGTTTAATGCATGCAGTGTGCTGCATACGAAAATTAGAAGAAGAAAAATAAGAAAAAGGAAAAGAGGAGGAAAAAGAAGATGCACGGTTATCGAGTCATGAAGCCACGTGTCACAGCAGCAGTTGCTGTAAAGGTCCAACAGGGGTCGTCTTCTACCCACGCACCCTGTTCAGGCATCCATTACACAGTTAACGAAGTTTGTGATCTGTCGCCGATAAGATATTTAACAGTTATTAGATATACTTCTGATTTTGTTGGCTTGCAGGTGAAAGACACAGAACCACCTATTGCTAACCACAGTTCTTTGTGTTTTTTTTTTCTTGTTTCAAAACCTTATATAATGGACCATCCCTGTGAGAGGTCCTTCATGACCAAAGTACGAACAACGAACCCCTTATGGTCTTTGTCACTCCACCTTTGTCTCCCTCCTCCGCACTTGTAGGTCCCAAAGGTGCAGACATTCTGGAGTCAACCACTATAAACTCACTATTATAACCAATGGAAAGGATTGTTGGAATTTATGAAAAACCCCCTCCCACTCCGAAATGTGAAACCTTGTACATTCACACTCATAAAATCACACTTAGGTGTAAATCCGAATTCAGAGCCAGTCAACCTGAAGGCGTTTGTGCCACAAAGCCTTCGAAAAAAACACACACAGACACACACACACACACACCAAATTCGATGTGTGTATCCTAACAAGCGTACCGAACCAGCACTACTGATTGAAAAACTCACCTGTTTTGAGAGAAGTCCTTTTGCCAGTTGGTGGAGTGGCTATTGTGATGGTCTCGTTTGTTTCCCCAGTGCCTCGATCAGTACCCCCCGAATGTACCATTTAAGGGTACGTCAATGGACGCACGTCAATGAATCGGTATATAAATAGGCACGTACGTGCCCGTGCCGCAATCTATTGTTCGACACACTCTGTCATCGTCCGTGCAGACCCCCGCCATTGTCTCCCCTTCATGTCACCTTCACGGACCTGCAATGATCCCAAAAGCACACAGTGTAAAGCACGGCCGCACACAGAATTTTCACCCTGCGTAATACATGGAATCCCGACGTCATGTACAAAAACCATTGTTTGCTTTTTATTCATTTTTAATCAACACTCATTGGGGTGAAGAGGAACCCAAAGTTATTCACCACTCGGAAATAACCACTCACCGGATAAAGCCATGTGTACAAGGTAAAAATGTCACCAGTGTACAAAAGGGTGGAGGAGGCAAAAGTCCAAGGAGCTCAGGATTCAAAGGGTTAAATTGTTTTCAGCACAAAAAAGTTTTACTCTGTTTGTTGTTCCCATCTGAGCACATAGTTCATGCTGAAGGAGCCCCAGCAGGTTCGAAATCCCATTGACAGTACATTACTGTATTGGTTTGTCCCTCGTCTCCTAAAGTCCCTGTCTTGCATGTAATTCGTGTACATCCCTTTCCTGAAGCCAGAGATAAATGTAAAAAACATAATAGACGATTGTGACGTTTGATAAATTATATCTGTGCATTGTATGTGTTAGTTGTACATCGGTTTGTAACTTTGAGACTAATTAATTCCATGGCAATCGCCAAACAACAGAAACCTGCGCTTTATGCTTTAAGTTGTCGGTGTAATCAGAAGCAACTGGACGTTTCCAAAAATAGATAAAGGTTCTGAGAGTCCAACATTTTATCCATACAGAGACGTTCATAGTGGATTACTCAGATCACAGGCAGTGTTAACGAAACCAGACACAGAATTCAAGTTAAAGTTTTGAATGAGGTGTAAATTATTTAGAGTCTGAGCAGGTCGGTGATGGAACTTATGGTATCAGGTACGTGTCTGTACACATTCGCTGTGTGCGAACAAAGCACGTCGGACAGATTACTGAACATATTCCACGTCGTGTCCCCTGTTGCCGTGGGTGCGTTGCTCAAGGATTTGCTCAGATACTATTTCCGGGCACCCCAGCTCACCTAAACTCATTGTCTCTCGATTCGCTCACAAAGCGATTGTTCTCCTGAAGATCAACCAAGTTGGGAAAATCATTCCAGAAGCCATGAAGAGCAAGAAAGTTTGTAAAGCTGATTGGAACATGACAACCTCTTTGTGAGTCGGTGGTAGCCTTGAAAAGGGCGATTGTGGGGAGTGTGTGTGTGTGTGTGTGTGTGGTGGGGGAGGGGCAGGGAGCATGGAGGTAGTTACAAATAACGTTTTGACAAATAACGCAATAAGCATGTTTGCCTATCCAGATTGATTGTTTAGCTGTCTTTGTCTCCAAATCTCGTGAACTCAACCCATCTAGTTATGTCCCCATCTTCTCCTACCGTACCCACTATCTAATCAACTGCACTCTGTTTCTTTCTCACGTGAGAAGGTAAACAAAGTTCCCTCTGGAATTCATCTTGTTCTGTGACAGGCCCAGATGGTATCACAGTGGCCATGTTCGCAAGTCTGGCTCGGCCGTTTGTAAGCAGTTAAAAAAAAAGGAAAAAAAAAGAGAGAATGTGTAAGTACGTTATATTTCTCCGCTGTTCAAGTTGCAACTTTCTGCGACATGGCAATTGGCACCTTTGCGGTATCTTCCATTGAACTGCAAACAGGATGTTATTTCTCCGACCATGTTCAAAACTATCCTTATGGGAAAGGGAAAGAAGGGCATCCTGTCCTCCAAGGAAGTACAGTTTGGTAAACAAAGATGAGTCCAGTCATCACAATGCTTTTCTGCCGAATGTATTCAATTGTGGTGGGACAAGCGTCCAACGTGGCACTGACGCCTATTTTTCTTATCTTACAAGCAGTTGGCTTTGCTCATGTCTTCTGCTTTGGCAGCCTGGAATGAGGTACTTGATTCTGGGCAACGTGACGCACTGGAACCGTTGCTATAAAATGCAAGTATAATTTCGGCTTTGGCATGGAGGTTCTACCTTGGCGTGAGACTTGGCAAAGTACCCAGAAAGAGTCAAACACCAAATAGAGGGGTTGGAATATGGAATGCCGGAGAACGCTATTTCACAAGGTGTGATTAGTTTATCATCGTGGAGTTAGTCCATATCGGTTGTTATGGAAACAAGTGATTTGTCATTGTAATGAAGCAAAAATAAATGTTTTACACTTTGCAGATTATATCTACAATGGGCACTCATAAAGTTCTGCGAACAACATGCAATAGTTTAAGACATGCAAAGAGCAGTTGTGAGTTGCGAGTTATATAATGATCAACGTAATTGTCCACCCCATGCATCGGTGTATACTAGCTCTTCCACGAGCCCTGACAATGTAAATAAAAAAGTTACATTAATGTGAATTACAAAACAAGACAATTAAAGTTGCAAATTAATGAAAATGTGAAATTAGTTTTCATCAGCTTGTTCCCTTGCTTGAAAGTCTATGAGTAGGTTCAGTGGAGCCAAGGAAGCAACTTTCAACAGAACAGTGTGTGAAGATCCAAACACTGCGAGAAGAGGAGCACACTATGAAGAAAATAACAGAAAACCTGAAGATCTCCTACAATGGTGTGAGGTACACTTTGCAACGCCTGAAATAAACTGGCTCGGTACAAGACAGGAAAAGGCCAGGAAGATCCAGAAGAACCGCCCCCGAAGACAAGACAAGCAGATGAAGTCGCTGACCTAACATCAAAGAAGACCATCAAGGTAGCAGCTGACAAATGAAATGAGCAGGCTTCAACATTAACATCTCATCCAGTCCAGCACAGTGTACAAAACACTAATTGCAGCAGGTCTCCATGGCAGAGTTGCAGCAAAGAAACCACTGCTGAAACCACAGAATAAGGTACACAGACAAATTTTCAAAGTAACACCAACATTGGGGACTGAACAATGGAAACAGGTACTGTGGTCTGATGAATCGAAGTTTAAACTTTTTGGATCTAAGAGACGCCAGTTCGTATGCTGAAGTCCTGGAAATTTGTTGCTGCACACAAGTTTTGCAGCCTACTGTTAAATACGGGGGAAGCTCCGACTCCCTCCAGTGGACTCGAACCTTGCCGGGCTGCTGGCTCTTCCGACTCGACTCCAGACTTCCACCTCTGCAGCTCCCCGACAGACTGCTTGTTTGGCGTTCAGCGCGCCTTTATATGGGGTCCGTGAGTAAGTTTGATCCCTCACCTCTCACCTCTCACCCCCTGCTGGCTCCGCCCCTTTTGCGATTCTGATCCGATCTCTTCGCGAAA
>CM068957.1:20417614-20432124 GCA_035128595.1 Eptatretus atami
GCTTCAAGCTGCGGAGCGCTCACCCTGAAATACCGTTGACATTACTATGTGCCTTTTTCGCCCAGCAGAGTTCCATCAGTCCTGGGCATGGTTTGTGTAAATATATAGGTTGAGGTTAAGGCTAAGGGTAAAATGTACATGAGTTTGTCTCCCCATGCATGTATTTGTCGTAGCGGCGGGCAATTTAGTAAGTCATCTGTATAGTGAGTTTTTTAGTTAGTTACTCAGCCGTAGGTTATTTACTTTTGTGTACACGGATTTACACCAAAGTCGCATCAGCGGATCGAAAGGTTAAATATGAGCAGGGGGAGAACTTACACATGAAGGCACACGAGAATCGACGACTTCGTGACGAGTCTGCGTAAAAAGGGGAAGGGGGGTAATGTTGCGGTTGTGAAATGTCACAGAACACCATGTCAGGTTCCCAGAGATCAGTTATGTCGATAAGTGTGTGTTTCAGATTGATTTCCCCACCGATTCTAAAGGGAATTTTCGTGTAACACGGCTGGTGATTATCTGTACTCGATAGGTCATGCACATTTGATTTTTTGCTTATCTTATTTTTGGACAACTACTCACCCAGCCACTACTTCAGACAACCACAACGCACTACTTCAAAACCACAACGCCTGCACAACTCCCATCCCAGCAAAGCAATCCACAACATCGCCTCATCCTTCATCTCCCGGTTACGCCAACCATCTTTTCCCAGCGCACGGCGAATCCACCGGATGAGCGGCATATCCGCCGAAGACGCGGGGCTGCATGATTTCCACAAGTCCGCCTTTCCAACGGCGATGATTCCTGCAACTTCCGCGGTGGTTGATGATTTCTACCACGTCCGCTCTCTCCGCGTTTCGCCGAAAGAGATGCGGATCAGAATCCGCAAAAGGGGGGGCAGCAGTCAGGGGGTGAGAGGTGAGAGGTGAGGGGATCACTTACTCCGGACCCATAGTAAAGGCGCGCTGAACGACAAACAAGCATCCTGTCGGGGAGCTGCAGAGAGTTGGAAGTCTGGAGGTCGAGTCGGAAGAAGCCACAGCCCGTGCAAGGTTCGAGTCACTGGAGGGCAGTCGGAAGCTTCCCCGTATTTTAACAGTAGGCTGCAAAACTTGTGTGTCAGCAACAAATTTCCAAGGACTTCAGCATACGAACTGGCGTCTCTTAGATCAAAACGTTTTAAACTTCGATTCATCAGACCAAGCAGTACTGTTTTCCCATTGTTCCAGTCCCGAAGTTGGTGTTACTTTGAAATTTGTCTGTGTACCGTTATTCGTGGTTTCAGCAGTCGTTCTTTTGCTGCAATCTCTGCATGGGACCTGCTGCAATTTAGTGTTTTGGTACACTGTGCTGGACTGGATGAGATGTTAAGTCTTGAAGGCCTGCTCATGTTCATTTGTCAGCTGCTACCTCTATGTACTTTGATATGGTTAGGGTCAGCGACTTCATCTGCTTGTTCTTGTCTTCGGGGCGGTTCTTCTGGATCTTCCTGGCCTTTTCTGTCTTGTACTCGAGCCCAGTTTTATTTCAGGCGTTTGCAGGACAAAGGTACTCACACCATTTGTAGAGATCTTCAGGTTTTCTGTTATTTCTTACATAGTGTGCTCTCTTCTCGCAGTTTGGATCTTCACACACTGTTCTGATTGAAAGTTTGCTTCGCTTGGCTCCACTGAACTACTCATGAGCTTTCAAGCAAGGGAACAGCTGATAGAATACTAATTTCACATTTTCCATTATTTTATTTCGAACTTTAATTGTCTTGGTTTTGTAATTCCAATTTAATGTAACTTTTTTATTTACATTGTCAGGGCTGGTGGAAGAGCTAGATATACACCCGATGCATGGGGTGACATATTACGTTGATGCATTATTATAACTCGCACTCACAACTGCTCTTTGCATGTCTAAACTATTGCATGTCTGTTCGCGAACTTTATGAGTGCCTCCATTGTAGATATAATCTGCAGTTGTAAAACATTTATTTTTGCTTCATTACAACTGACAAATCACTTGTCTTCCATAACAAACCGAGTATGCGCTACGACTCCACGATGGATAAAGCTAATCAACTTGTGAAATAGCGTTCTCCGGAATTCGCCATATTCCCAACCCCTCTATTTGGTGTTTGACTCTTTGCTGGTGTATTTTGCAAGTCTCCGACGCCAAGGTAGAACCTCAATGCCAAAGCCGAAATTATACTTGCATTTTATTAGCAACGGTTCCAGTGCGTCAGACGTTGCCCAGAATCAAGTACCTCATTCCAGGCTGCCAAAGCAGAAGACTAGCAAAGCCAACTGCTTGCTAAATAAGAAAAAATAGCGTCAGTTGCCACGTTGGACGCCTTGTGCCACACAATGAATAGCATTCGGCAGAAAAGCATTGTGATTGATGGACTTCATTCTTTGTTTGCCAACTGTATCTTCCTTGGAGGACAGGATGCCCTTTTCCCTTCCCATATAAGGATGTTTTGAACATGGTCGGTAGAAAATAACATCTGTTTGCAGTTCATGGTAAGATTATCTCGCAAAGGTGCAATTGCCATGTGCAGAAAGTTGCTAACTTGAACAGGCGGAGAAATATAAACGTACTTATCACTTCTCCCTTTTTTTTTTCATTTTTTTTAACTGCTTACTAAACGGCTCTGAGCCAGACGTTGCGAACTATGGCACTGTGATATCCATCCTGGGCTGTCACAGAACAAGATGAATTCCAGAGGGAATTTGGTTTACCTTCTCTCACGTGATGGAAGAGAAACAGAGTGCAGTTGATTTAGATAGTGGGTAACGTAGAGAAGAATGGGGACAGTAACTAGATGGGTTTGAGTTGCAGCAGATTTGGAGGCACAAAGAAGACAGCTAAACATCAATCTGGATAGGCGAAAATGCGTTATTGCGTTATTTGTCTAAACGTTATTTGTAACTACCTCCATGCTCCCTGCCCTCCCCCACCACACACACAGCACACACACACACTCCCCAAACAATCGCCCTTTGTCAAGGCTACCACGCAGGTCACAAAGAGGTTGTCATGTGTTCCAATCAGCTTTAGCAAATTTCTTGCTCTTCCATGGCTTGCTGGAATGATTTGCCCAACTTGTTGTCTCAGGAGAACAATCGCTTTGTGAGCGAATCGAGAGACAAGTGAGTTAGTGTAGCTGGGGTGCCCGGGAAATAGTATCTGATGCAATCCTTGAGCAACGCACCCGTACGGCAACATGGGGACCACGACGTGGAATATGTTCAGTATCTGTCCGAGTGGCTTGTTCGCTACATCTGAGCGTGTGTAACAGACACGTACCTGATAACCATAAGTTCCATACCGCTGCTCAGACTCTATAATTTACACCCTCATTCAAAACTTTAACTTGAATTCTGTGTCTGGTTTCGTTAACACTGCCTGTGGAGTCTTGAGTAATCCACTATGACGTCTCTGTAATGGATTAAAATGTTGGACTCTCAGAACTTTTGTCTATTTTTGGAAAACGTCCACTTGCTTGCTCTTGAATTACAATCCGACAACTTAAGCATAAAGCGCAGGTTTTGTTGTTGGCGATTGCCGATGGAATTAATTGTCTCAAAGTTACAAACGAGTGACAACTAACACATACAATGCACAGATATAAATGATTATCAAACGTCACAATCGTCTATTATGTTTTTTTACATTATCTCGTGGCCTTCAGGAAGGGATTTACCAACGAATACATGCAATGACAGGGACTTAGAGACGAGGGACAAAACGCAATACAGTAATGTCTGTCAATGGGATTTTCAGAACCTAGCTGGGGCTCCTTCAGCATGAACTATGTGCTCAGATGGGAACAAAAACAGAGATAAACTTTTTTGTGCTGGAAAACAATTTAACCCTTTGAATGCCTGAGCTCATTTTGGACTGTTTGCCTCCTCCACCTGCTTTGTAGCACTGGTGGAATTCTTTAACCTTGTACACATGGCTTTAATCGTGAGTGGTTATTTCGAGTGGTGAATATACTTTGGGTTCGCTCTTCACGCCCAGATGAGTGCTGATTAAAAAATTGAATAAAAAAGAAACATATGGTTTTTGGTAATCCATGAACGTCGGGATTGCATGTATTACGCAGGGTGGAAAATTCTGTGGTGCGCCGTGCTTTTACACTGTTGTGCTTTTGGGTCATTGCAGGTTCCGTGAAGGTGACATGAGGGGAGACAATGCGGGGGTCTGGCACGGACGATGACGAGTGTGGTCGACATAGATTGCGGCACGGGCACGTAACGTGCTAATTATATATACCTGATTCATGACGTGCGTCCCATTGATCGTACCCTTAAATGGTACACTTCGGTGGGGTAACTGATCGATGGGCACTGGGGAAAACAAACGAGACCATCACAATGCCCTCCACCAACTGGCAAAAGGATTCTCATCAAACACGGTGAGTTTTTCGAATCAGTAGTGTGGTTCGGTAGCTTGTTAGGATACACACATCGATTTGTGTGTGTGTGTGTGTGTTCCTGTGTGTTGTTTTTTTTTCGAAGGCTTTGTGGCACGAACGCCTTCAGGTTTGACTGGCTCTGAAATTCGATTTTACACCTTAGTGTGATTTTTATGAGTGGTGAATGTACACAGGTTTCACATTTCGGAGTGGGAGGGGGTTTTTCATAAATTCAACAATCCTTTCCATTGTTATCAATGTGAGTTTATAGTGGTTGACTCAGAATGTCTGCACCTTTGGGACTACAACGTGCGGAGGAGGGAGACAAAGAGGTGAGTGACAAAGACCATAAGGGGTTCGTTGTTCGTAGCTTTGGTCATGAAGGACCTGCTCACAGGGATGGTCATTATATATAGGTTTTTGAAACAAGAAAAGAAAAAAACACAGAACTGTGGGTTAGCAATAGGTGGGTTCTGTGTCTTTCCCTGCAGCCCACAAATCAGAAGTATATCAAATAACTGTTAAAATCATCTTAGTCGGTCGAACAGATCACAAACTTCGTTAACTGTGTAAATGGATGCCTGAACAGGGTGCGTGGGTAGAAGACGACCCTGTTGAACCTTACAGCAACTGCTGCGTGACACTGGCTTCATGACTCGATAAAGCCGTGGCATCTTTTTTTCCTCCTCTTTTCCTTTTTCCTTATTTTTCTTCTTCTACTTTTCGTATGCAGCACAGCTGCATGCATTAAACACATTTCTGGGGAGGTGGCTTATGTCATATATATATATATATATATATATATATATATATATATATATATATATAATTATATATATATATTATATATATTAATATTTGTGTGTGCGTTGTGTGTTTGTCAACGCTACTGCTCCTCAGTTCTGCGCTGATTACATCCAGACTTGGCTACATAGGACTCAGCCGTGACCCCAGTTAATGTGTAGGGGTGTTTTTGTCTTTGCTGTGGTCTGGGATTGGGGAAGGGTGGGGACGACCAATTCTCTATGGTATAATGTGGTATCGTCTAGCGCGCGCCTCCAGGTGGGTCAGGGGTATTACAAGTTCCACCATTTACTGTCGCAGTATTCCTGTCCAACGTATTTTCCAGTGCAGTGAATGTTTTGAAATATAAGCAGTAGATATGTTTTTGCTTTGTGCACGTAACCTATTTTTTATTTATTTATTTTTTGCCACTACAAGAGCTGTCAGTTACCTATCAGGTCCCAAAAGGTAAGCGTAGAAAACGTGTTGCAGTGCTTGGAACAAGATCCGTCCATTAGGGCTGGTACTTCTGCAGAGAAAATATAAATCCGTCAACTTTCTGTATGTTCATGTTTATTGCAAAGACGCTGGAGCGCCAACCACCAAATTTAGCACACGAGCAAGTCCGACCCAGGTATTGTCCAAGTGTATTTTTATCCACCACAATATTAATTTAAGATCCTGAAGACCCTAAAAACCCTTCCAGAACCCTTACACCTCAAAAGACGCTTTATGATCTTCAAATACCTTTCAAACCCCAAAAGATCCGTTACGACTTTTAATACATCTTAGACCTTGGAGACCCCAAAGACCCATATGCGCGCTTTGACTTAAGACTCTTTAAGACCTTTATGACCCTGGGTGGGAGGAGGGAGGGAAGGGGAAGGGGTGTGGTGGAGGAGGGAGGAGAAGGGTGAAGGGGTGTGGTGGGAGGAGGAGAGGAGAAGGGAAGGGGTGTGGTGGGGGAGGAGAGGGAAGGTTGGTGAGAGGAGGGAGGGAGGGTGTGGTGGGGGAGGGAGAAAGGGGAAGGGGTGTGGTGGGAGGAGGGAGGAGAAAGGGAAGGGGTGTGGTGGAGGGAGGAGCAAAGGGGAAGGGTATGTTGGTGGAGAGAAGGGAGGGCTTGGAGGAAGAGGAGGAAGGGGTGTGTGGGGAGAGAGAGGGAGGGGAAGCGGTGGCGGAGGGAAGGAGGGTAAGGATTAGAGGTGTGGGGAGGATGATGGAAGGGGGGGGGAATGGGAGTCCGGAAGGAAGGGGTGGGATGAGGGAGGGGAAAAGTGTCCGGAGCAGGGCCTTCGGCATTTGGTCTGGGCAAGCCGAGTACTTTTGCTGATATATTTTGAAGAAAGAGAAGGCAGTGCCACCAAAATTAAACGATTACTCCACTAATGTGAGCAGATAAGCAAGAAGGCAAAAACCCGTCTCAGGAAACTTTCACCAACTTCACAGCGGCTTCCTCAGGCCATAAGACGCCGATCTCAGCACGTGTCCAGTTTTTTATTTCAACTGATTGCTCATTTCCGCTCACATGCTGGTGTCGAGGTCAATCGGAGGGTGCTGGGGTTTTTTTTTTTTTTGCAAACCCCAACGCAAATAAACATCAAATACAATCATCGACGGGGTGTGTTCTGCCCTTTTTAGGTCAATATCATCTACGAGATGACTAATAAGCACGGACCAAATGTCCTCGTACTGTCCGTCCTCCGTCCGTCGTCAACAAATTTTTTCTTCCGATCTTGATCGAAACTTAGTATGTGGGTAGAGGTCGATGAGTTGTTGCCACGATATAACTTTGTCCGGTGTAAGGTCAGGGCGAGGGTCACGAGGTCACGTAAGTATAAAAATCGCCATTTTCCAAAACCTATTCTAGTCTGCCATTCTACAGATATTCGGGCAACTGTTTATTGATAGTATGATAGTAAAAAATGATATCTTTGGTACTCTAACCAGACCAGATTTTTGAATTTCCTTCCCTTTGATCGTCACGTGAATCTGGAGATGGCCAAAAACGCGGATGCGATTCCGCAAAGACAGGAAGGAACGGATTCGACAATCGTGTCTCAGCCTGGTATCCGCACCCCAATTTTTTCTTTTTTGTAACTTGATCGTCCACAAGATCCGTGTCAGTTTTCCCTAGTTTCCCTGAGCTGCCAGCCGTGTTCTGAAACGGTCAGTAAGGCCTTAGTTATTTTATAACTTGGTTTACGATCCGCTGGCACGGTTAAATTTGCTGAAATGAAATATAATATAGATACACAATTTTAGCTCTTTTATATTTATACATTTTCCGCCGAAGGTGCAAAAAGTTTCAAAAACCCGAAATGTAAACGTCGGCATTTTATTTCAAAATATAAATTTCGTGCGGCGCGCCAAATGCCAGATCAATTCTTTACGACAAACTGCGCAGCTAGTGCGCAATAGTCTTCGGTCATGGCGTCTGAGCAGTGGCCAGCGTGGTTCATGATTGACTGTGGTGTTTCTGGGGCGAAGGTGATGGTTAAGAAGTAAGGTCGGCGGTATAAATTTGAGTGACTGTATTGGTGATTTAATCACAGCAACATCTTGACGACGATATTCCTGCCGAACGTATGCATCAATTCAGGTGCATCACAGGGATAATTGCAGGCTCCTCTCGATTCGTGCCGATTTTGTTTCATACGAAAGTTTGTACACGCTGTTCTGTCATTGAAAGATTTCGGTGCCATAGTACGTCACAGTTTCTCTGCAAGATTGCTGATATTCCGCCTCAACGGACCCCCCCCCAAAATGAAATGAGCCTTTGATGTGCTATGGGGAGGGGGAGTACGGTCGCATCAGATGCCGCTGAAAAGTAAGACGCTGGTTATGGCTCTGACCGTTTGAGCGTGTTGGACTCCTAGTAGACACCTTTTAGGGCATCTCTACCGAGAATGACCTAATAAAGCGGACCAATGTCCGTTCTGTACGTCCGTACGTTTCGTTCCGTGCCGTCAACAATTTTTCTTTCCGATCTTTGAAATGAAACTTAGTATGGTGGGTAGAGGTCGATGAGTGTTGCACACGATATAATTTTGTCCGGGTTCAAGTCGGTCAAGGTCACAAGGTCACGTAAGTATAAAAATCGCATTTTCAAAAACCTATCTAGTCTGGCCATTCTACAAGATATTCGGTCAACTGTTTATTGATTAGTGACTAGTAAAAATATTAAAACTCTTGTATCTAACCGGACAGATTTTGAATGTCCGTCGCGTTTGGCCGCTCACGTAAACATGGAAGATGGTCAAAACAACTCCCGGTACAAAGATAACTTTTTACTTCCGATCTTGATGAAAATTTTGGGATGTGGTAGAAGTCGATGAGTTGATACCCAAGACAATATTTTTCCACCGGATTCGAGGTCAGGGTCAGGTCACGAGGTCACGAAAGTTGTGACAGTTGCCATTTTAAAACCTATTCTAGTCTGTCATTTAGGAGATATCTGGCAACGGTTCCATCGATTATGATAAGTAAAAAAACATTATAGAGACCGACGATCCCCACACGGGGGATTATTGTTTTTACTTAACATGCCTCTGGTGTTGTAATTGTGTGTGGATTGATGCACGTGTTCGCGCTTCTTGTTGTTTTTGTGTTTCCGGGAGGTAAAAACACAGCTGGTTTCATGTCCGGGCCGGACATGAAGAGGTGGTTGGTTGTGTGAGTGTAGGGGTTTCATTGGATGTTGTACAGATGGGCGAATGTGGTGTTTGAGATTGAGTGTTGTTTTGTTGCTCATCTTATCCAGCTGCCTTGCACCATCTCAGTTATTTATACGCCCGATATAGTATCATAAATCGGGCGTATTATGTGATAACGGTCGTCCGCTGTCTCTGTCCTGTCTGTCTGTCTTCGTCACGTTTCGCCGTCCGTTCGTTCTGTCGCCTCTAACTCCCAAAGTTTTCAACTATTCAAGTTTCATATTTGGTACAGTAAGGTACAGACTGTGGAGACGGTGTGGTATCGACATACGTATCGTCATCTAAGGTGGTTGCCCTGTTTTCCATGTAGTAGCAACAATTCCTGTATATACCTTCTTGTTCTTTCATTTATTGATGTGTTTTGAATATATAATTTCGTGTGTGCGTGTGTGTGTGTGTTGTGTGTGTGTGTGTACAATAGACTTTTCCCGGCATATATTGTGCTCACTCTGCGCGTCATTGTTGCCATTTACATCAGAGTGTCGTATTGTGTGGGTATGTCCACCATCTCCCAGTTAGACACCTCCTGGCTCTCTGTGCCATGGCTTCCAATCAACCTGTGGTCGTTGTTGGACAACATGTCAAGGACACGGGATCCATAACATCAAATTTGTGGCCGATTTCAGGCAATGATGTGCTTGGGCTGACGGTCAAACCTTTCCAGCCTAATTGCTCTATTATGTTCATCTAGCTGTTGTTTTAAATTTCTTCCAGTTTCAGCCACCAATGTAAGAATTGGCACAGTCCTCTGCTTGATGACATGGTAACTACTCCAGATTATCACTTAGTGTATTTGGGTCTTTATTTTGAAATGGCAACTTACAGATGGTGGCATAGAGGCTTGTAGCTCCATCCAATCCGTGCGCCCATGTATTTTCCTGCCAATTCCTTTCAGAAAGGCAAATTGGTGGAAAGACTGATTTGGTCATGGCAAAATAATCAATGGAGTACGAATAGAAACTTTCCATATGCTCTATGGGAGTGGTATGGCACAGGAAAAAATGGCCACCCATTCAAATGTGTAAATGAGGTCGCTTAAAGCTACTAAAAGTGGTCATAAGTATTTAAAAGCTGTAGACGATATCTATATATATATATATATTTTTTTTTTTTTTTTTAATTTTTTTTTAGCGGCGGTGGAAATTTCGCAGAACACATAAAAGGTCCGTAAGTTCAGTGAGATCGATAAGTCTGTGTTGCAGTTAGATTCGCCCACAGTTGTTTAATGGGATTTTATCGTGTTAGACAGGGCTGTGATCCTTTGAGATAGTGTTTTTTACTTTTACTATCGTATTTTGGACCAACACATTTTAACCACCTTCCCCGCTACGCAACTGGCCTGATCCCTTCTCCACAAACAATACCACATACTCTATAATCGGTGCGCGCGGATTTTCCGCCTGGTTTTACGCGCGCGATCGGGGAGATAAGTTCGTCATTGGTCGGATTCGTGGAGTGAGGCGCTGGATGAATACGGAACGCCCCGTTTTCGAAGCTTCGCCGCTAGGAGCTGAAAGGAGGGCGGAGCATAAACAGGGAGGAGCGAGGCGTTAGGAATGGGGATTTAAGGGCAACGCAGGACACAGTTGGGTTTTTTTGTCTGGGTTTCGGGTTGGTGGGTCGCTTTGTGGGGTCACTGGTGGTCTTCCTTTCGTGTGCATTGGTGGTTTCGTCGTCTGTCGAGGTGGTTGCCTTCTCCTTGGGCGCGCCAATCGTGGGTGTTTGTGCCGGTGGTCCGGTCGAGGCGGCGGAGGACGCGGATGGGAGGGGCGCTTTTTCAGCTCTGCCGCGCAGGTAGGCTGCGGGCCTTGCAATGCTAAACCCAGGAGGAGAAGCCGGAGAGAGAGCTCGCCCACATCGCACCAGAGGGTGCAGGTACCTGCAACGTCCTCGGTGGGGTCCGTTCGGCAACCAGGCTCCACGCCATAAGGTCTACGGACCCTGTCTGGCGCCATTCGTGTTCAGCCTGAGTGATATCGCCGTGTCTTTGAGGGTGGCTTTTTCCTTTGCTTTTGAATGAATTGTTGGTGGCGCCGTGTCCTGTGAAGTAAAAACTGCCAAACCTCAGGATTTGCCAAACCAAAAAGCCCAAATTATTGCAAACCCCTCAGGATTTTCCCTTCAGATATCAGATTGAAACTGTCAACAGCTATTTGTACACATGTGTGGTAATATAAAATGTGTATAACAATTAGTCAAAGGTCAAGTACCATCCAGACATGTTAAAAACAGCCTATTAGGCCACAATTTAAAAATGTAGTCAACTAAAATTTGTTATGCCAAAATTTCAATCATGCAAAACTTTGAATAAATTCAAAATTTTCTAAAACCCCAAGAATTGATGCTCCATGGCAACTAGTGTTTATTTGGCTTTTGCAAGTACTGGTCTATTCACAACATATATCAAAACATATACACGATATATATATATATATATATTATATATATATATAGTATATAGTATTATATATTGTTGCGAATTCGCGCCCGGCGGCGTGCGATCGGCCACGTGATCGAATCGCGACCCGCTCGCCCACGCGCGGACAATTCTGTCGTGAGCTCTCAGGACTAACGCCGGGTATCCAGTCACGGGTGGGCCTTATCGGACCCTCACACGATCGTGCCAATCGCCAACCGCGTTTGGCGGGGGGAAAATATTAGGGTTGTTTGCGCCAAACTCGACGCTACTAAGTACCCAAACGCCGATGGTACCGGGCCGACCAGCACCTCGGTCAGGTCGACTTCGGTATAGGGCCGCTTAAGGCGACCACGTTCCGTGCTATCGGGATAAACCGAGCGGTGGTTATGTCGGCCTCGAACGCGTTCCTGATTATTATCGGCGCCCCGCGCCACTACGTATCCTTACGTAAAACAAAAGATGGAGAACAACGAAAGGAAGACTGAGCGAAACGGGGGAAAATTCAACAAGTACGCATATTTATTTACACATGACGGACACAAAACACGTTAGCAAACACGTTCAGAAATGCACATATAAAGCGAAGAGTTAAACCCGATTACGTCGATCACATCGGACCACTTATTACAATATACTTGCGGACTGGCGCACACACACACATTTGACAAAACCCCAAAGAAAATGGAAGTCGCGACTTCCCTGCGTTCAAGGTCCTGGCGACGTCTCTGCCGTGTGTCGCCGAGCTCTCTCCGCTCCACTCGACGCGAGACTCTCCGCGTGCTCGTGCCTGCCCGTGCTGGCCCCTCGACGACGGACTGAGACCGACGAAACAGAGAGAGCACAGCCGAACCAGAGAGAACCAGAGAACATCACGCGCTCAGAGAGATACCAGAGAACAGCAACGCGCCAGAGAGAACGAAGAGCGCTCGAACCAGAGAGAGAACTCTCTGCGCTCTGACTCTTATACCCGGCGCCCCGCCAGCGCCTGCCCCGTTCTGGCTCCACCCTCCTTCGAGAGGGTTCTGGAGCAAACAGGGGCGTTCCCTCAGCCCCGACCGCCTCACACTGTCGCATCCGCCAATCCGGCGGCGAGCTGCCTCCCCTCGCTTTTTCTCATCAAGGCGGAGAAGCCAACGGGAAAAAGGCCCGTAAACGTGCGCATCCTCGCTGGCTGTGGAGGATCGTAGCTCCGACGGAGCCCTGTTGAACGGAGGGGGCGAAGTGTGGCTGCGTTGGATGGTGGGGGGTGGGCGCGGTTGTTGAGAAGCGGCGTTTTGTGGTTGGTGGTTGGTTTCGAAAAATAAAGCAGAGAACAAAAACGCCTAACTCAAAGTATCGCAGCCCGATCGAATCACATTATTCCCCTCTATAACAATGGGTTTGGGCTAACTACACATGTAAATTCAGAAATATATTCACCTACGGGACCTGATGGTGTAGATGCGAATTCCACTGCCGTAACAATATTATATAGTATATAGTATATATATATATATAATATATATATATATATATATATTTATATATATACTGTATATATATATATATATAGTCATCTCTTCGGATATGGTTCTTCTGAGCGGACCACTCATTGTCTATTATGGTAAACATGTACACTGGTCACTGTTCCAATCACCAACATCATGCATTTTCCGTTTGATGCCCATTTCCTACCAATACACACAAAAAAAGTTGGCTATTTGAGGTTAGCATCTATGAAGTCCTGTCAGAGAATGAATACCTGCAAGTATAGTAATCAAACTCAATCATGTCTCCCCTCAACCCAAATTGGGTAGGGAAAGTGTGCTAAATTTTCAGATCCTGTAGGACTGATCCATAGTACTGAATATGTACTTTCCTCGTCTGTTTGGCCGCCAGTGAATGTGATACTGTCAGATTGGTGCTTCAGAGGCAGGTTGTTACATCACAAAGTGATGAACATCCATCAGATTAATTGTTGTGCTGGGTAATTCCCATCTGCAGCATTAGTTGGGTGGAGTTAGATTCTACTACTTACTGTCTTGCATGAAGAATAATGAGTTATAGTTAACGGCATGTTTAAACAATTACAATTTCCGGCCCAAATGTCACTGCCAGTTGAACGCCAGGCTCGGCCAGCCAGTTCATGAAAATTGAGCCAAAAACTAACATATGGATTAGGATATTACAGATAATGAAAGGAATCAGTAGAAGAGAGTGGGACAACCAAACAGGAGCACGCGTAAGAGAAATAGAGGGAGATGTGGACAATAGGTAGTGGGAAAGAATGAGGCTAAGGGAGGGACACACAGGGCGGACAAATGGATACAGCTGAATTCTCAGGAAGAATAAGACTCGAAGGTGGGAAAGAGCGTTGGCTTGGGGAGGGTTAACGGGGATAAAAAAAGAAAAATAAATATAAAATGCTTTTGGATGGGGAGTGATCTGGATGGATGGGATAGCTTCATGGAAGCCTGGAGGAAAGAATGAGATTGGTAAAGTGGAGTGTGAGGTTTGGTTTCACGTGTGGGGAAAAAAGAGGACGAATGAAGAGTGGAGGTGAGCAGTGATTTCTGGATTTGGGACGCTTCACCAGAAAAGGGTTGCTGTTGCTAGTGGTCCACATCGTGCCCACAAAAATCTGGGAGGCAGGGTGGAGTGAGGACAATGCACAGAAAGACAGAGGGTGCAAGACAGAAACAGGTGGTTAGAGAGAACAGAGAGCCACCCGACCTGTCTGAGATGTAAAGCGATAGACCATATATCTCGGCTTCGATCGCGAGAGGATTCCAATGATCTTGAGGACTTGTTTTCCATAAATCAAGTGAGCAAGAATGTGAGGCAGGGGAGGAGCCCCAGAGGGGAGAACAGTCTCCATGAAGCCTGCGGATTAAGGCAGATTTGCTCTCTGTGGGCTGGTGCTCCTGCTTTCCCACCTGCTCTTCTTGAGGCAGTCGGTTAATGGAGATAGTGAGGCAAGGAGTGGTCAATCTCTCTCAACAAGAAGTTAGACGTCTTCGGGGCCGTGTTCAAAACGGCCCCCTTCTGGTACGTTCTTCCTTCTTTTTGGTTGTTTCTTTAGCTGCTGAAGGCAACTCACCCCAACCCGGCGGCTATGCGCCATCCCACAGGCCATTTCGAAGCAGGGAGCCAGGCTGCCCAAATGCAGTCTCTGGCTCATGAAACAAATGCAGGTGTGAACAGG
>CM068957.1:20432149-20446857 GCA_035128595.1 Eptatretus atami
GTCATTTCGAAGGGAAGGCCTAAGAACTGCATTGGGCAGCCGGCCCACATTCCCTGTTCCACCTGCACTTTGTTTCATAGCCTAGAGATGCCTTTGGGCAGCTGCTCCTGTTCGAAAGATGGCCTGTGGGATGGCGCATAGCCCGCCGGGGTTGGGGTGGAGTTTGCCTTCAGCAGACTAAAGAAACAAACCAAAAGAAGGAAGGAACGTACCGAAGGGGCCGTTTTGGGGAACACGCCCCGACAGACGTCTTGCTTCAAGCTGCGGAGCGCTCACTCCTGAAATAACCGTTGACATTACTATGTGCCTTTTTCCCCACAGAGTTCCATCGTCCTGGGCATGGTTTAGTGTAAATTTATATAGGTTGAGGTTAAGGTTAAGGGTAAATGTACATGAGTTTGTCCCACCATGCATGTTTGTCGTAGCGGCCGGCAATTAGTTAATCATCTGTATGAGTGAGTTTGTTTAGTTAGTTTCTCAGCCGTAGGTTATTTTACTTTTGTGACACGGATTTACACCAAATGTCGCATCAGCGGATCGAAAGGTAAATCATGAGCTAGGGGAGAACTTTACACATGAAGGGCACACGAATTCGACGACTTCGTGACGAGTCTGCTAAAAAGGGGAGGGGGTAATGTTGCGGTTGTGAAATTCACAGAACACCATGTCAGGTTTCCCAGAGATCAGTTATGTCGATAAGTGTGTGTTTCGATTGATTTCACGCACTGATTCAAAGGGAAGTATTCGTGTAACCACGGCTGGTGTGTGATCATGTGATTGATGTGATGCTCGATTGATTCTTTTGCTTATCTTATTTTGGACACTACTTCAAACCCAGACCACTACTTCAGACAACCACAACGACACTCACTCAAAACCAACGTCACACGTCGGCCATCCCACAAAGCAATTCCACAACATCGCCTCACCTCATCTCGTTACGCCAGACCATCTTTTCGCCGAGCCACGGCGAACCACGGATGAGCGGCATCTCCGCCGAAGACGCGGGGCTGATGATTGTCCACAACGTCCGCCTTTCCACGGCGATGATTCCTGCAACTTCGCGTGGTTGATGATTCTACCACGTCCGCTCTTCGCGTTTCGCGAAAGAGATCGGATCAGAATCGCAAAAGGGGGGGGACAGCAGGGGTGAGAGGTGAGAGGTGAGGGGATCACTTACTCCGGACCCATAGTAAAGGCGCGTGACGACAAAACAAGCAGTCCTGTCGGGGAGCTGCAGAGAGTTGGAAAGTCTGGAGGTGAGTCGGAAGAAGCCACAGCCCGTGCAAGGTTCGAGTCCACTGGAGGGCATCGAAGCTTCCCCGTATTTAAACAGTAGGCTGCAAAACTTGTGTGCAGCAACCAAATTTCCAAAGGACTTCAGCATACGAACTGGCGTCTCTTAGGATCAAAACGTTTAAACTTGATTCATCAGACACAGTAACTGTTTTCCCATTGTTCAGTCCAGCAAGTTGGTGTTACTTTGAAAATTTGTCTGTGTACCTTATTCGTGGTTTCAGCAGTGGTTTTTTGCTGCATCTTCTGCATGGAGAACCTGCTGCAATTTAGTGTTTTGGTACACTGTGCTGGGACTGGATGAGATGTTAAGTGTTGAAGCACTGCTCATGTTCAATTTGTCACTGCTACCTAATATGTTCGAATGTTAGGGTCAGCGACTTCATCTGCTTGTTCTTGTCTTCGGGGCGGTTCTTCTTGGATCTTCCTGGCCTTTTCACTGTCTTGTACCGAGCCAGTTTTATTTCAGGCGTTGCAGGGACAGGTACCTCACACCATTGTAGAGATTCTTCAAGGTTTTTCTGTTATTTTCTTACTAGTGTGCTCTCTTCTGCAGTTTGGATCTTCACTACACTGTTCTGTGAAAGTTTGCTTCTTGGCTCACTGAACCTACTCATAGAGCTTTCAAGCAAGGGAACAAGCTGATGAATACTAAATTTCACATTCCATTATTTATTTGCAACTTTAATTGTCTTGTTTTGTAATTCAATTTAATGTAACTTTGTTATTTTACATTGGTCAGGGCTGTGGAAGGACGCTATATACACCCGATGCATGGGTGACATATTACGTTGATCATTATTATAACTCGCAACTCACAACTGCTCTTTGCGATGTCTTAACTATGTGCATGTTGTTCGCAGAACTTTATGAGTGCCTCGCATTGTAGATATAATCTGCAGTTGTAAAACATTTATTTTTTGCTTCATTACAAAATGACAAATCATTGTCTTCCATGAACAACCGAATGACTACGACTCCACGATGATAGAACTATTCACACTTGTGAAATAGCGTTCTCCGGACATTCGCATATTCCCAACCCCTCTATTTGGGTGTTTGACTCTTTCTGGTGTCTTCTTGCAAGTCTCGACGCCAAGGTACGAACCTCCATTGCCAAGGCCGAAATTATAGCTTGCGCATTTTTATTAGCAACGGTTCCAGTGCGTCAACGTTGCCCAGAATCAAGTACCATTCCAGGCTGCCAAAGCGAGAAGACTAGCAAAAGCCAACTGCTTGTAAATAAGAAAAATAGCGTCAGTTGCCGACGTTGGACGCTTGTGCCACACAATGAATACATTCGGCAGAAAGCATTGTGAATGACGGACTTCGATTCTTTGTTTTTAGCCAAACTGTATCTTCCTTGGAGGACAGGATGCCCTCTTTCCTTTCCATAAGGATAGGTTTTGAACATGGTCGGAGATAAATAACATTCCTGTTTGCAAGTTCATGTTAAGATTACTCTCGCAAAGGTGCCAATTGCCATGTCGCAGAAAGTTGCAACTTGAACAGGCGGAGATAATTAAGACGTAGCTTATCACATTCATCTCTTTCTTTTTTCCATTTTTTTTACTGCTTACAACGGCTCGAGCCAGATCTTGCGAACATGGCACTGTGATACATCCTGGGCCTGTCACAGAACAAGATGAATTCCAGAGGGAATTTGTTTAACCTTCTTACGGAGGAAAGAAACAGAGTGCAGTCTGATAGATATGGGTAAGTAGAGCAAGATGGGGACAGTAACTAGATGGGTTTGAGTTGCAAACGAGATTTGGAGACAAGAAGACAGCTAAACATCAATCTGGATAGGCGAAACATGCTTATTGCGTTATTTTGTCAATAACGTTATTTGTAACTACCTTCCATGCTCCCTGCCCATCCCACCCACCACACACACAGCACACACGACGACACCTCCCCAAGCAATCTGCCCTTTTTAAGGCTACCACGAACTCACCAAAGGGTTGTCATGTTTCCAATCAGCTTTACAAACTTTCTTGTCTTCCATGGCTTCTGAATGATTTCCCATTGTTGTCTTCAGAGAGAACAATCGCTTTGTGAGCGAATCGAGAGACAGTGAGTTTAGGTAGCTGGGGTGCCCGGAAATAGTATCTGATGCAAATCCTTGAGCAACGCACCCTACGGCAACAGGGACACGACGTGGAATAGTTCAGTATCTGTCCGAGTGGCTTGTTCGCTACATCGTAGCGATGTGTAACAGACACGTACCTGATACCAAAGTTCCATCACCGACCTGCTCAGGACTCTATATTTACACTCATTCAATAACTTTAACTTTGAATTCTGTGTCTGGTTTCGTTAACACTGCCTGTGGATCTTGAGTAATCCACTATGAACGTCCTCTGTAATGGATTAAAATGTTGGAACTCTCAGAACCTTTTGTCTATTTTGGAAACGTCCACTTGCTTGCTCGAATTACTACCGACAACTTAAGCATAAAAGCGCAGGTTTTGTTGTTGGCGATTGCCATGGAAATTAATTAGTCTTCAAAGTTACAAACCGATGTGACAGACGTAACACATACAATGCACAGATATAATATTATCAAACGTCACAATCGTCTATTATGTTTTTTACATTATCTCGTGCTCAGAGAAGGGATGTTACCAATCGAATTACATGCAAGACAGGGACTTAGGAGACGAGGGCGACAAACGGCAATACAGTAAGTACTGTCGAATGGGATTTTCAGAGACCTAGCTGGGGGCTTCCTTCAGCATGAATATGTGCTCAGATGGGAACAAAAACAGAATAAAACTTTTTTGTGCTGGAAAACAATGTTAACCCTTTGAATGCCTGAGCTCTTTGGACTGTTTGCCTCCTCCCCTGCTTTGTAGCACTGGTGGACATTCTTTACCTTGTACACATGGCTTTAATCCGTGAGTGGTTATTTCCGAGTGGTGAATAACTTTGTTCCTCTTCAGCCCAGATGAGTGTGATTAAAAATTGAATAAAGAAGCAAGACATATGGTTTTTTGTAATCATGAACGTGGGATTCGCATGTATTAGCAGGGTGAAAATTCTGGTGGTGCGCCGTGGCTTTACACTGTGTGTGCTTTTGGGTCATTGCAGGTTCCGTGAAGGTGACATGAGGGGAGACATGCGGGGGTCTGGCCACGGACGATGACGAGTGTGTCGACATAGATTGCGGCAACGGGCACGTAACGTGCTAATTATAATACCGATTCATTGACGTGGCGTCCCATTGACGACCCTTAAATGGTACATTCGGTTGGGGTATCTGATCGATGGCACTGGGGAAAACAAACGAGACCATCACAATAGCCTCCACCAACTGGCAAAAGGATTCTCATCAAACAGGTGAGTTTTTCGAATCGTAGTGTGGTTCGTAGCTTGTTAGGATAACACACATCGACATTTGTGTGTGTGTGTGTGTGTGTCCTGTGTGTTGTTTTTTTCGAAGGCTTTGTGGCACGAAAACGCCTTCAGGTTTGACTGGCTTCTGAATTCGATTTTACACCTTAGTGTGATTTTTATGAGTGTGAATGTACACAGGTTTCAACATTTCGGAGTGGAGGGGGTTTTTCATAAATTCCAACAATCCTTTCATTGTTAATAATAGTGAGTTTATCGTGGTTGACTCAGAATGTCTGCACCTTTGGGACCTACAACGTGCGGAGGAAGGGAGACAAAGAGGTGGAGTGACAAAGACCATAAGGGGTTTCGTTGTTCGTATCTTTGGTCATGAAGGACTGCTCACAGGGATGGTCATTATATAGAGGTTTTTGCAAACAAGAAAAGAAAAAAACACAAAGAACTGTGGTTAGCAATAGGTGGGTTCTGTGTCTTTCACTGCAAGCCAACAAATCAGAAGTATATTCTAATAACTGTTAAATATCTTAGTCGGCGACAGATCACAAACTTCGTTAAACTGTGTAATGGATGCCTGAACAGGGTGCGTGGGTAGAAGACGACCCTGTTGACCTTTACAGCAACTGCTGCTGTGACACGTGGCTTCATGCTCGAATAAGCCGTGGCATCTTCTTTTTCCTTCTTTTCCTTTTCCTTATTTTTCTTCTTCTACATTTTCGTATGCAGCACACTGCATGCATTAAACATCATTTCTCGGGGGAGGTGGCTTATGTCATATATATATATATATATATATAATATATATATATATATATAATATAATTATTATATATATATTATATATATAATATATGTGTGTGCGTGTGTGTTTGTCAACGCTACTCTCCTCAGTTCTGCGCTGATTAACATCCAGAACTTGGCTACATAGGACTCAGCGTGACCCCAGTTAATGTGTAGGGGTGTTTTTGTCTTTGCTGTGGTTTGGATTGGGGAAGGGGTGGGACGCGCAATTCGTCTATGTAATGTTATCGTTAGCGCGCGCCTCCAGGTGGGTCAGGGTATTACAAGTTCCACATTACTGTCCAGTATTCCTGTCCAATCGTTTTTCCAGTGCAGTGAATGTTTTGAATTATAAGCAGTAGATATGTTTTTGCTTTGTGCACGTACCTATTTTTTATTTATTTATTTTTTGGCCATACAGAGCTGTCGTTACCTATAGGTCCCAAAAAGGTATGCGTTAGAAAATCGTGTTGCAGTGCTTGGAACAAGAGTCGTCCATAGGGCTGGTACTTTCTGCAGAGGAAAATTAAATCCGTCAACTTCTGTATGTTCATGTTATTGCAAAGACGCTGGACGCGCCAACCACCAAATTTAGCACACAGAGCAAGTCCGACCCAGGTATTGTCCAAGTGTATTTTTATCCCACCACAATCTATTATTAAGATCCTGAAGACCCTAAAGAACCCCTTCCAGAACCCTTAACACCTCCAAGACCCTTTATGATCTTCAATATACCTTTCAACCCCAAAGATCCGTTACGACTTTAATACATCCTTAGACGTTGGAGACCCCAAAGACGCCATATGCGCGCTTGAACCTTAAGACTCTTTAAGACCCTTTATGACCCTGGGTGGGAGGAGGGAGGGAAGGGAAGGGGTGTGGTGGAGGAGGGAGGAGAAGGGGTGAAGGGGTGTGGTGGGAGCGAGGAGAGGAGAAGGGGAAGGGGTGGTGGTGGGGGAGGAGAAGGGAAGGGGTGTAGGAGGAGGAGAAGGAGGGTGTGGTGGGCGGAGGGTAGAAAGGGGAAGGGGTGTGGTGGGAGGAGGGAGGAGAAAGGGAAGGGGTGTGGTGGGAGGGAGGAGAAAGGGGAAGGGACTGTTGGTGGAGGAGAAAGAGGAGGTGTGGAGGGAAAGGGAGGAAGGGGTGTGTGTGGGAGGAAGGGAGGGGAAGCGGTGGGGAGGGAAGGAGGGGTAAGGATAGGGTGTGGGGAGGATGATGGAAGGGGGGGGAATGGGAGTCCGGAAGGAAGGGGGTGGGATGAGGGAGGGGGAAAAGTGTCGGAAGCAGGGACCTTCGGCATCTTGGATCTGGCAAGCCGAGTACTTTTGCTGATATATTTTAAGAAGAAGAAGGCAGTGCCAACCAAAATTAAAAACGACTTAACTCCAACTAATGTGAGCAATAAGCAAGAGGCAAAAACCCGTCTCGAGGAAACTGTTTCACTCAACTTCACAGCGGCTTCCTTCAGCAATAGACCCGATCTCAGCCACGTGTCAGTTTTTTATTTCAACAATGATTGCTCATTTCGCTCACATGCTGGTGTCGAGGTCAATCGGAGGTAGTGCTGGGGTTTTTTTTTTTTTGCAAACCCCAACGCCCAAAATAAACATCAAATAACAATCATCGACGGGTGTGTTTCTGCCCTTTTAGGTCAATATCTTCTACGGATGACGTAATAAGCGGACCAAATGTCCGTCCGTACGTCCGTCTCCTCCGTCGTCAACAAATTTTTTTTCCGATCTTGATGAAACTTAGTATGTGGGTAGAGGTCGATGAGTGTTGCACACGATATAACTTTGTCCGTGGTAAGGTCAGGGCGAGGTCACGAGGTCACGTAAGTATAAAAATCGCCATTTTCCAAAACCTATCTAGTCGCCATTCTACAAGATATTCGTGCAACTGTTTATGATAGTATGATAGTAAAAAATGATTATCTTGTACTCTAACCAGACCAGATTTTTGAATTTCCTTACCTTTGATCGTCACGTGAATCTGGAAGATGGCCAGAAACGCCGATGCGATTCGCAAAGACAGGAAGGAACGGATTCGACCAATCGTTCTCAAGCCCTGGTATCCGCACCCCAATTTTTCTTTTTTGTAACTTGATCGTCCACAAGATCGTGTCAAGTTTCCTTAGTTTCCTGAGCTGCCAGCGTTGTCTGAAACGGTCAGTAAAGGCCTTAGTTATTTTATAACTTGGTTTACGATTCCGCTGACGGTAATATTTGCTGAAATGAAATATAATATAAGAATACACAATTTTAGCACTTTATATTTATAACATTTTCCGCCGAAGGTGCAAAAGTTTCAAAACCCGAAATGTAAACGTCGGCATGTTTATTTCAAAATATATATGTTCGTGCGCGCGCCAAAATGCCAGTCATTCTTTACACAAACCTGCGCAGTAGTGCGCATAGTCTTTCGGTCATGGCGTCTGAGCAGTGCCAGCGTGGTTCATGATGACTGTGGTGTTCTGGGCGAAGGTATTTGGTTAAGAAGTAGGATCGGCGGTATAAATTTGAGTGACTGTATTGGTGATTTAATCACAGCAACAGTCTTGAGACGATATTCCTGCCGAAACTATGCATCAATTCAGTGCATGCAGCAAGGGATAAATTCGCAGGCTCCTCTCGATTGTGCCGATTTGTTTCACATCGAAAGTTTGTACACGCTGTTCTTATTGAAAGATTTCGGTGCCAAGTACGTCAAGTTTCTCTGCAAGATGCTGATATTCCGCCTCAACGGACCCCCCCCCCATGAAATGAGCCTTTGATGTGGCTCATGGGGAGAGGGGAGTACGGTCGATCAGATGCCGCTGAAAAGTAGACCTGGTTATGGCTCTGACCGTTTTGAGCGTGTTGGACTCCTAGTGCAGCTTTTTAAGGGCATCTCTAACGAGAATGGCACCTAAATAAAGCGGACCAATGTCCGTTTGTACGTCCGTACGTTCCGTCGTCCGTCAACAATTTTTCTTTCCGATACTTTGAAATGAAACTTAGTATGTGGGTAAGGTCGATGAGTGTTGCACAACGATATAATTTTGTCGGTGTTCAAGTCAGTCAGGTCCAAGGTCACGTAAGTTATAAAAATCGCCATTTTCAAAACCTATCTAGTCTGGCCATTCTACAAGATATTCGGTCAACTGTTTATTGATTAGTGAT
This sequence comes from Eptatretus atami, assembly GCA_035128595.1. Classification (NCBI taxonomy): domain Eukaryota; kingdom Metazoa; phylum Chordata; class Myxini; order Myxiniformes; family Myxinidae; genus Eptatretus; species Eptatretus atami. The sequence continues at coordinate 20,440,738 of CM068957.1, forward strand.
AGTAAAAATATTAAAATCTTGTATCTAACCGGACAGATTTTGAATGTCCGTCGGTTTGGCCGCCACGTAACCTGGAAGATGGTCAAAAAACTCCGGTACAAAGATAAACTTTTTACTTCCGATCTTGATGAAAATTTTGGGATGTGGTAGAGTCGATGAGTTGATACCCAACGACATATTTTTCACTCCGGATTCGAGGTCAGGGTCAGGTCACGAGGTCACGAAGTGTGAAGTTGCCATTTTCAAAACCTATTCTAGTCTGTCATTTAGGAGATATCTGGCAACGGTTCCATCGATTATGATAAGTAAAAAAACATTATAGAGACCGACCGTCCCCACACGGGGGGTTAGTTGTTTTTGACTTACACAATGATCTGGTGTTGTAAATTGTGTGTGGATTGAGCACGGTTCGCGCTTTTGTTGTTTTTGTGTTTCCGGGAGGAACAAACACGCTGTTTTCAGTCCGGGCGGACATGAAGAGGGGTTGGTTGTGTGAGTGTAGGGGTTCTCATTGGAGTGTTGTAAGATGCGCGAGATGTGGTGTTTTGAGATTGAGTGTTGTTGTTGGCTCATCTTATCCAGCCTGCTTGCACATTCGCAGTTATTTATACGCCCGATATAGTAGTCTATCGGGCGGTATTATGTGATAACGGTCGTCCGTCTGTCTCTGTCCTGCTGTCTGTCTTGTCACGTTATCGTACCGTCCGTCCGTTCTCGCCTCTAACTCCCAAAGTTTTCAACTTTCAACTTTCATATTTGGTACAGTAGGTACAGACTGGTGGAACGGTGTGGTACGACATAACGTATCGTCATCTAAGTGGTTGCGTTTTCCATGTAGTAGCACAATTCACTGTATATCCTTCTTGTTTTTCATTTATTGATGTGTTTGAATATATAATTGTGTGTGTGCGTGTGGTGTGTGTGTGTGTGGTGTGGTGTGTTACACATAGACTTTTCCCGGCATATATGTGCTCACTTGCGCGCTCATTCGTTGCCATTTACATCAGAGGTAGTGTATTGTGTGGGTATGTCCACCAATCTCCCAGTTAGACACCTCCTGGCTGCTTCATGTGCCATGGGCTTTCCAAAATCAACCTGTGGTCGTTGTTGACACATGTCAAGGACACGGGATCCATCAACATAAATTTTGTGGCCAGATTTCAGGCAATGAATGTGCTTGGGCTGACGGGTCACCTTTCCAGCCTAATTGGCTCTATTATGTTCATCTAGCTGTTGTTTTAAATTTCTTCCAGTTTCAGCCACATGTAAGAATTGGCACAGTCCTCTGCTGATGACATGGTAAACTACTCCAATTATCACTAGTTGTATTTGGGTCTTTAGGTTTTGAAATGGCAACTTACAGATGGTGGCATAGAGGCTTGTAGCTCCATCCAATCCGTGCGCCCATGTATTTTCCTGCCAATTCCTTTCAGAAAGGCAAATTGGTGGAAAGACTGATTTGGTCATGGCAAAATAATCAATGGAGTACGAATAGAAACTTTCCATATGCTCTATGGGAGTGGTATGGCACAGGAAAAAATGGCCACCCATTCAAATGTGTAAATGAGGTCGCTTAAAGCTACTAAAAGTGGTCATAAGTATTTAAAAGCTGTAGACGATATCTATATATATATATATATTTTTTTTTTTTTTTTTAATTTTTTTTTAGCGGCGGTGGAAATTTCGCAGAACACATAAAAGGTCCGTAAGTTCAGTGAGATCGATAAGTCTGTGTTGCAGTTAGATTCGCCCACAGTTGTTTAATGGGATTTTATCGTGTTAGACAGGGCTGTGATCCTTTGAGATAGTGTTTTTTACTTTTACTATCGTATTTTGGACCAACACATTTTAACCACCTTCCCCGCTACGCAACTGGCCTGATCCCTTCTCCACAAACAATACCACATACTCTATAATCGGTGCGCGCGGATTTTCCGCCTGGTTTTACGCGCGCGATCGGGGAGATAAGTTCGTCATTGGTCGGATTCGTGGAGTGAGGCGCTGGATGAATACGGAACGCCCCGTTTTCGAAGCTTCGCCGCTAGGAGCTGAAAGGAGGGCGGAGCATAAACAGGGAGGAGCGAGGCGTTAGGAATGGGGATTTAAGGGCAACGCAGGACACAGTTGGGTTTTTTTGTCTGGGTTTCGGGTTGGTGGGTCGCTTTGTGGGGTCACTGGTGGTCTTCCTTTCGTGTGCATTGGTGGTTTCGTCGTCTGTCGAGGTGGTTGCCTTCTCCTTGGGCGCGCCAATCGTGGGTGTTTGTGCCGGTGGTCCGGTCGAGGCGGCGGAGGACGCGGATGGGAGGGGCGCTTTTTCAGCTCTGCCGCGCAGGTAGGCTGCGGGCCTTGCAATGCTAAACCCAGGAGGAGAAGCCGGAGAGAGAGCTCGCCCACATCGCACCAGAGGGTGCAGGTACCTGCAACGTCCTCGGTGGGGTCCGTTCGGCAACCAGGCTCCACGCCATAAGGTCTACGGACCCTGTCTGGCGCCATTCGTGTTCAGCCTGAGTGATATCGCCGTGTCTTTGAGGGTGGCTTTTTCCTTTGCTTTTGAATGAATTGTTGGTGGCGCCGTGTCCTGTGAAGTAAAAACTGCCAAACCTCAGGATTTGCCAAACCAAAAAGCCCAAATTATTGCAAACCCCTCAGGATTTTCCCTTCAGATATCAGATTGAAACTGTCAACAGCTATTTGTACACATGTGTGGTAATATAAAATGTGTATAACAATTAGTCAAAGGTCAAGTACCATCCAGACATGTTAAAAACAGCCTATTAGGCCACAATTTAAAAATGTAGTCAACTAAAATTTGTTATGCCAAAATTTCAATCATGCAAAACTTTGAATAAATTCAAAATTTTCTAAAACCCCAAGAATTGATGCTCCATGGCAACTAGTGTTTATTTGGCTTTTGCAAGTACTGGTCTATTCACAACATATATCAAAACATATACACGATATATATATATATATATATTATATATATATATAGTATATAGTATTATATATTGTTGCGAATTCGCGCCCGGCGGCGTGCGATCGGCCACGTGATCGAATCGCGACCCGCTCGCCCACGCGCGGACAATTCTGTCGTGAGCTCTCAGGACTAACGCCGGGTATCCAGTCACGGGTGGGCCTTATCGGACCCTCACACGATCGTGCCAATCGCCAACCGCGTTTGGCGGGGGGAAAATATTAGGGTTGTTTGCGCCAAACTCGACGCTACTAAGTACCCAAACGCCGATGGTACCGGGCCGACCAGCACCTCGGTCAGGTCGACTTCGGTATAGGGCCGCTTAAGGCGACCACGTTCCGTGCTATCGGGATAAACCGAGCGGTGGTTATGTCGGCCTCGAACGCGTTCCTGATTATTATCGGCGCCCCGCGCCACTACGTATCCTTACGTAAAACAAAAGATGGAGAACAACGAAAGGAAGACTGAGCGAAACGGGGGAAAATTCAACAAGTACGCATATTTATTTACACATGACGGACACAAAACACGTTAGCAAACACGTTCAGAAATGCACATATAAAGCGAAGAGTTAAACCCGATTACGTCGATCACATCGGACCACTTATTACAATATACTTGCGGACTGGCGCACACACACACATTTGACAAAACCCCAAAGAAAATGGAAGTCGCGACTTCCCTGCGTTCAAGGTCCTGGCGACGTCTCTGCCGTGTGTCGCCGAGCTCTCTCCGCTCCACTCGACGCGAGACTCTCCGCGTGCTCGTGCCTGCCCGTGCTGGCCCCTCGACGACGGACTGAGACCGACGAAACAGAGAGAGCACAGCCGAACCAGAGAGAACCAGAGAACATCACGCGCTCAGAGAGATACCAGAGAACAGCAACGCGCCAGAGAGAACGAAGAGCGCTCGAACCAGAGAGAGAACTCTCTGCGCTCTGACTCTTATACCCGGCGCCCCGCCAGCGCCTGCCCCGTTCTGGCTCCACCCTCCTTCGAGAGGGTTCTGGAGCAAACAGGGGCGTTCCCTCAGCCCCGACCGCCTCACACTGTCGCATCCGCCAATCCGGCGGCGAGCTGCCTCCCCTCGCTTTTTCTCATCAAGGCGGAGAAGCCAACGGGAAAAAGGCCCGTAAACGTGCGCATCCTCGCTGGCTGTGGAGGATCGTAGCTCCGACGGAGCCCTGTTGAACGGAGGGGGCGAAGTGTGGCTGCGTTGGATGGTGGGGGGTGGGCGCGGTTGTTGAGAAGCGGCGTTTTGTGGTTGGTGGTTGGTTTCGAAAAATAAAGCAGAGAACAAAAACGCCTAACTCAAAGTATCGCAGCCCGATCGAATCACATTATTCCCCTCTATAACAATGGGTTTGGGCTAACTACACATGTAAATTCAGAAATATATTCACCTACGGGACCTGATGGTGTAGATGCGAATTCCACTGCCGTAACAATATTATATAGTATATAGTATATATATATATATAATATATATATATATATATATATTTATATATATACTGTATATATATATATATATAGTCATCTCTTCGGATATGGTTCTTCTGAGCGGACCACTCATTGTCTATTATGGTAAACATGTACACTGGTCACTGTTCCAATCACCAACATCATGCATTTTCCGTTTGATGCCCATTTCCTACCAATACACACAAAAAAAGTTGGCTATTTGAGGTTAGCATCTATGAAGTCCTGTCAGAGAATGAATACCTGCAAGTATAGTAATCAAACTCAATCATGTCTCCCCTCAACCCAAATTGGGTAGGGAAAGTGTGCTAAATTTTCAGATCCTGTAGGACTGATCCATAGTACTGAATATGTACTTTCCTCGTCTGTTTGGCCGCCAGTGAATGTGATACTGTCAGATTGGTGCTTCAGAGGCAGGTTGTTACATCACAAAGTGATGAACATCCATCAGATTAATTGTTGTGCTGGGTAATTCCCATCTGCAGCATTAGTTGGGTGGAGTTAGATTCTACTACTTACTGTCTTGCATGAAGAATAATGAGTTATAGTTAACGGCATGTTTAAACAATTACAATTTCCGGCCCAAATGTCACTGCCAGTTGAACGCCAGGCTCGGCCAGCCAGTTCATGAAAATTGAGCCAAAAACTAACATATGGATTAGGATATTACAGATAATGAAAGGAATCAGTAGAAGAGAGTGGGACAACCAAACAGGAGCACGCGTAAGAGAAATAGAGGGAGATGTGGACAATAGGTAGTGGGAAAGAATGAGGCTAAGGGAGGGACACACAGGGCGGACAAATGGATACAGCTGAATTCTCAGGAAGAATAAGACTCGAAGGTGGGAAAGAGCGTTGGCTTGGGGAGGGTTAACGGGGATAAAAAAAGAAAAATAAATATAAAATGCTTTTGGATGGGGAGTGATCTGGATGGATGGGATAGCTTCATGGAAGCCTGGAGGAAAGAATGAGATTGGTAAAGTGGAGTGTGAGGTTTGGTTTCACGTGTGGGGAAAAAAGAGGACGAATGAAGAGTGGAGGTGAGCAGTGATTTCTGGATTTGGGACGCTTCACCAGAAAAGGGTTGCTGTTGCTAGTGGTCCACATCGTGCCCACAAAAATCTGGGAGGCAGGGTGGAGTGAGGACAATGCACAGAAAGACAGAGGGTGCAAGACAGAAACAGGTGGTTAGAGAGAACAGAGAGCCACCCGACCTGTCTGAGATGTAAAGCGATAGACCATATATCTCGGCTTCGATCGCGAGAGGATTCCAATGATCTTGAGGACTTGTTTTCCATAAATCAAGTGAGCAAGAATGTGAGGCAGGGGAGGAGCCCCAGAGGGGAGAACAGTCTCCATGAAGCCTGCGGATTAAGGCAGATTTGCTCTCTGTGGGCTGGTGCTCCTGCTTTCCCACCTGCTCTTCTTGAGGCAGTCGGTTAATGGAGATAGTGAGGCAAGGAGTGGTCAATCTCTCTCAACAAGAAGTTACAGTGAACACAAAACGGTGCACGGGCTGCACCAATGCAGTCCCCGTGTGCGGCTGCCTGCAGGGCAGTCACTGCAGAACACTGGATGGGCACTGACGCAAGCAACACAAGAAAATGAATGGAGCACGGGCTGCATCAATGCAGTCTCCGTGTGCAGATGGATGGATGGATGGAT
>CM068957.1:20447393-20462715 GCA_035128595.1 Eptatretus atami
AAGAAGAATAGGGAATGTACCCCTCCGCACCATCAATCTCTCGCTCTCCAGTTGTAGGCCGCTGACTCACGTGGTAATAGCATCGCTTGAGATATGAGGGCATTCTGAGCTTTGTTGGGCCTCAACAAAAACTCTCCCTTATTCCCTCCAGGAAGGGAACATAGGGTTGGGATAGGATAGGTGAGACGATAGGTAGCCCGGACAGAGACATAATGGGGGTTAGGGAGACTAATTTAAAGGAAAGGAAAAAAATATAAAAAAATAAGATGGGGCAAATTTGGTTTGCAATTAAGGGAGTGGGTATGGACAGAGCAGGCAAGGCGATAGGTTGGGAGGAGACAGTAGGGTAGGTCCGGCCCGCTTCCGAGTGGACCGCACCACCACAGCTCCTCCACGAACTCATTGAAGCGAAGACAAGAGGCCAGCGCTTCATATGCCTGGGCTGTTTTTGCTTAATACGGCCTGTGCCAATGCTTGTCTGCCTGCCTCTGCCTGACCCCATGCCTGCTAGCCTTGTTTGTTTTTGCATTTGCCCTATTCTAACTCCATCACCCATGTCGCCAGGATCATCGGCGAGCTGCAGGCTGCTTAGGCAGCCGCACCACGGGACTGCATTGGGCGCCGTGGCACGTGTTTGCATCATCCATAGCCATCATCTGCACACGGAGACTGCATTGATGCAGGCCCGTGCTCCATTCATTTTCCTTGTGTTGCTTGCGTCAGTGGCCCATCCAGTGTTCTGCAGTGAACTGCCGCAGGCAGCCGCACCCGGGGACTGCATTGGTGGCAGCCGTGCACCGTTTTTGTGTCACTGTGTCATTTCGAAGGGAAGGCCTAAGAACTGCATTGGGCAGCCGGCCCACATTCCCTGTTCACACCTGCATTTGTTTCATGAGCCTAGAAGATGCCTTTGGGCGCCTGCTCCTGTTAGAAAATGGCCTGTGGATGGCGATAGCCCGCCGGGTTGGGGTGATTGCTTCAGCAGCTAAAGAACAACCAAAAAGAAGGAAGAACGTACCAAGGGGGCCGTTTGAACACGCCCCGACAACGTCTGCTTCAAGCTGCGGAGCGCTCACCCTGAAATAACCGTTGACATTACTATGTGCCTTTTTTCCCCACAGAGTCCATCAGTCCTGGGCCATGGTTTAGTGTAAATTTATATAGGTTGAGGTTAAGGTTAAGGGTAAAATGTACATGAGTTTGTCCCCCTGCATGTAGTCGTGCGCGGCAATTAGTTAATCATCTGTATAGTGAGTTTTTTAGTTAGGTTTTCAGCCGTAGGTTATTTTACTTTTGTGCACGGATTTACACAAATGTCGCATCAGGGATCCGAAAAGGTAAATATACTAGGGGAGAACTTACAATGAAGGCACACGAAAATTCGACGACTCGTGACGAGTCTGTAAAAACGGGGAAGGGGGTAATGTTGCGGTTGTGGAAATTCACAGAACACCATTCAGGTTTCCCAGAGATCAGTTATGTCGATAAGTGTGTGTTCGATTAGATTTCACACTGATGTCTAAAGGGAATATTCGTGTAACACGGCTGTGAATCTTTGAGTCAGCCCATTATTTTTTGCTATCTTTATTTTTGGAACAACACTACTTCAACACCCACAGACCACTACTTCAACAACCACAACGCCTCACAAAACCGTGCCATCCCACCACAAAGCAACCACAACATCGCCTCACCTTCATCTCGTTACGCCAGCCATCTTTTCCCAGCCACGGCGAATCCACCGGTGACGGCATCTCCGCCGAAGACCGCGGGGCTGCATGATTTCCACAAGTCCGCCTTTCCAACGGCGATGTTCCTGCAACTTCGCGTGTTGATGATTCTACCACGTCCGCTCTCGTCGCGTTTCGCGAAAGAGATCGGATCAGAATCGCAAAAGGGCGGAGAAACAGCAGGGGTGAGAGGTGAGAGGTGAGGGGATCAAACTTACTCCGGACCCATAGTAAAGGCGCGGAACGCCAAACAAGCCAGTCTGTCGGGGAGCTGCAGAGAGTTGGAAAGTCTGGAGGTAGAGTCGGAAGAAGCCACAGCCCGGCAAGGTTCGAGTCACTGAGGGCAGTCGAAGCTTCCCCGTACTTTAACAGTAGGCTGCAAACTTGTTGCAGCAACAAATTTCCAGGACTTTCAGCATACGAACTGGCGTCTCTTAGGATCAAAACAGTTTAAAACTTCGATTCATCAGACACAGTAACCTGTTTTCCATTGTTCAGTCCCAGAAGTTGGTGTTACTTTGAAAATTCTGTCTGTGTACCTTATTCGTGGTTTCAGCAGTGTTCTTTTGCTGCACTCTGCATGGGAACCTGCGCAATTTAGTGTTTTGGTACACTGTGCTGGGACTGGATGAGTGTTAAGTTTGAAGCATGCTCATTCATTTGTCACTGCTACTAATATTAGAATGTTAGGTCAGCGACTTCATCTGCTTGTCTTGTCTTCGGGGGCGGTTCTCTGGATCTTCCTGGCCTTTTCATGCTTGTACTCGAGCAGTTTATTTCAGGCGTTTGCAAAGTGTACTCACACATTTGTAGGAGATTCTTCAGGTTTTCTGTTATTTCTTACTAGTGTGCTCTCTTCTGCAGGTTTGGATCTTCACACACTGTTCTGATGAAAGTTTGCTTCTTGGCTCCCACTGAACTACTCATAAGAGCTTTCAAGCAAGGGAACAGCTGATGAAATACTAATTTCACATTTTCATTAATTTGCAACTTTAATTTGTCTTGTTTTGTAATTCCACATTAATGTAACTTTTTTATTTTACATGTCAGGGCTGTGGAAGAGCTAGTATACACCGATGCATGGGGTGGACAATTACGTTGATCATTATTATAACTCGCAACTCACAACTGCTCTTTGCATGTGCTAACTATTGCATGTCTTTCGCAGAACTTATGAGTGCCCATTGTAGAATAATCTGCAGTTGTAAAACATTTATTTTTGCTTCATTACAAACATGACAAAATCATTGTCTTCCATAACAAACCGAGATGGCTAACTCACGATGGATAAACTAATCAACTTGTGAAATAGCGTTCTCCGGAATTCCATATTCCCAACCCTCTATTTGGTGTTTGACTCTTTCTGGTTTTTTTGCCAAGTCTTCCACGCCAAGGTAAACCTCCAATTGCCAAAGGCCGAAATTATACTTGCATTTTTATAGCAACGGTTCCAGTGCGTCAGCGTTGCCCAGAATCAAGTACCATTCCAGGCCTGCCAAAGCAGAAGACTGAGCAAAGCCAACTGCTTGTAGAATAAGAAAAAATAGGCCGTCAGTTGCCACGTTGGACGCTTGTCCACACAATTGAATAGCATTCGGCAGAAAGCATTGTGAATGAGGACTCATTCTTTGTTTTTCCAAACTGTACTTCCTTGGAGGACAGGATGCCCTTTTCCCTTTCCCAATAAGGATAGTTTTGAACATGGTCGGAGATAAATAACATCTGTTTGCAGTTCAATGGAAGATACCTGCAAAGGTGCCAATTGCCATGTCGCAGAAAGTTGCAACTTGAACAGCGGAGAAATATAACGTAGCTTATCACATTCTCTCTTTTTTTTTTCCTTTTTTTTAACTGCTTACAACGGCGAGCCAGACTTGCGACTATGGCACTGTGATACATCTGGGCCTGTCACAGAACAAGATGAATTCCAGAGGGAATTTGTTTAACCTTCTCTACGTGAGAAAGAAACAGAGTGTCAGTTGATAGATATGGGTAAGGTAGAGCAAGATGGGGACATAACTAGATGGGTTTGAGTTCAAAGCAGATTTTTGGAGGCACAAAGAAAAGACAGCTAAACATCATCTGGATAGGCAAAATGCTTATTGCGTTATTGTCAAAACGTTATTTGTAACTACTCCATGCTCCTGCCCTCCCCCACCACACACACACACACACACACACTCCCCAAACAATCGCCCTTTTAAAGGCTACCACGATCACAAAGGGTTGTCATGTTTCCAATCAGCTTTAGCATAACTTTCTTGTCTTCATGCTTCTGAATGATTTTCCCATGGTTGTCTCAGGAGAACATCGCTTTGTGAGCGAATCGAGAGACAATGAGTTAGTGTGAGCTGGGGTGCCCGGAAATAGTATCTGAGCAAATCCTTGAGCAACGCACCCACGGCAACAGGGACACGACGTGGAATAGTTCAGTAATCTGTCCGAGTGCTGTTCGCACACAGCGAATGTGTAACAGACACGTACTGATACCAAAGTTCCATACCGCTGCTCAGACTCTAAATAATTTACACTCATGTCAAAACTTTAACTTGAAATTCTGTGTCTGGTTTCGTTAACACTGCCTGTGGATCTTGAGTAATCCACTATGACGTCTCTGTAATGGATTAAAATGTTGGACCTCAGAACCTTTATGCTATTTTTGGAAAACGTCCATTGCTTCTGAATTACAAATACCGACAACTTAAAGCATAAAAGCGCAGGTTTTGTTGTTTGGCGATTGCCATGGAAATTAATTAGTCTTCAAAGTTACAAACGAGTACAGCTAACACATACAATGCACAGATATAATTTATCAAACGTCACAATCGTCTATTATGTTTTACATTATCTCTGCTCAGAAAGGGATGTACACGAATACATGGCAATGAACAGGGACTTAGGAGACGAGGGGACAAACCAATACAGTAATGTCTGTCAATGGGATTTCGAACCTGCTGGGGCTCCTTCAGCATGAATATGTGCTCAGATGGGAACAAAAACAGAGTAAACTTTTTTGTGCTGAAAACAATTTAACCCTTTGAATCCTGAGCTCATTGGACTTTTGCCTTCCTCCACCTTTTGTAACACTGTGAATTTTTAACCTTGTACACATGGCTTTATCCAGTGAGTGGTTATTTCGAGTGGTGAATAACTTTGTTCTCTTCACCCCAATGAGTGTTGATTAAAAAATTGAATAAAGAAAGCAAACATAATGGTTTTTGTAATCCATGAGTGGGAATTCGCATGTATTGCAGGGTGGAAAATCTGTGTGCGCCGGCTTTTACACTGTGTGTGCTTTTGGGCATTGCAAGGTTCCGTGAAGGTGACATGAGGGGAGACATGCGGGGGTCGCACGGACGATGACGAGTGTGTCGAACAATAGATTGCGGCAACGGGCACGTACGTGCTATTATAAATACCGATTCATGACGTGGCGTCCATTGATGACCCTTAAATGGTACATTCGGGGCGGTAATTGATCGATGGGCACTGGGGAAAACAAACGAGACCATCACAATAGCCTCACCAATGGCAAAAAGGATTCTCTCAAACCGGTGAGTTTTTCAATCGTAGTGTGGTTCGTAGCTTGTTAGGATACACACATCGATTTGTGTGTGTGTGTGTGTGTATCCTGTGTGTGTTTTTTTCGAAGGCTTTTGTGGCACGAACGCCTTCAGGTTTGATGGCTCTGAATTCGATTTTTACAACCTAGTGTGATTTTTATGAGTGTGAATGTACAAGGTTTCACATTCGGAGTGGGAGGGGGTTTTTCATAAATTCCAACAATCTTTCCATTGTTAATCAATAGTGAGTTTATCGTGGTTGACTCCAGAATGTCTGCACCTTTGGGACTACAAGTGCGGAGGAAGGGAGACAAAGGTGAGTGACAAAGACCATAAGGGGTTCGTTGTTCGTACTTTGGTCATGAAGGACCTCTCACAGGGATGGTCATTATATAAGGTTTTGAAACAAGAAAAGAAAAAAACACAGAACTGTGGGTTAGCAATAAGGTGGTTTCTGTGTCTTTCCTGCAGCCAACAAATCAGAAGTATATTCAAATAACTGTTAAAATATCTTATCGGCGAACAGATCACAAAGCTTCGTTAAACTGTGTATGGATGCCTGAACAGGGTGCGTGGGTAGAAGACGACCCTGTTGACCTTACAGCAACTGCTGCGTGACACTTGGCTTCTGACTCGATAAACCGTGCATCTTCTTTTTCTGTCTTTTCCTTTTCTTATTTTTCTTCTTCACTTTTCGTATGCAGCACAGCTGCATGCATTAAACATCATTTCTCGGGGAGGTGGCTTATGTCATATATATATATATATATATATATATATATATATATATATATATATATAATTAATATATATATAATATATATAATATGTGTGTGCGTGTGTGTTTGTCAACGCTACTCTCCTCAGTTCTGCGCTGATTACATCAGACTTGGCTACATAGGATCACGTGACCCCAGTTAATGTTAGGGGTGTTTTTGTCTTTGGCTGTGGTTGGATGGGGAAGGGGTGGGACGCCAATTCGTCTATGTAAATGTTATCGTCTAGCGCCGCTCAGGTGGGTCAGGGTATTACAAGTTCCACATTACTGTCCAGTATTCCTGTCCAACGTATTTCCAGTGCAGTGAATGTTTTGAAATATAAGCAGTAGATATGTTTTTTGCTTTGTGCACGTAACCTATTTTTTATTATTTATTTTTTGCCATACAGAGTGTCATTACCTATCAGTCCCAAAAGGTAAGCGTTAGAAGAACGTGTTGCATGCTTGGAACAAGAGTCCGTCCATTAGGGCTGGTACTTTCTGCAGGAAAATTAAATCCGTCAACTTCTGTATGTTCATGTTATTGCAAAGAACGCTGGAGCGCCAACCACCAAATTTGCACACGGAGCAAGTCCGACCCAGGTATTGTCCAAGTGTATTTTTATCCACCACAATCATTAATTAAGATCCTGAAGACCCTAAAGAACCCTTAGAACCTTAACACACCAAAAGACGCCTTTATATCTTCAATATACCTTTCAACCCCAAAGATCCGTTACGACTTTAATACTCTTAGACTTGAGACCCCAAAGACGCCATATGCCGTGAACTTAAGACTCTTTAAGACCTTTATGACCCTCGGGTGGGAGGAGGGAGGAGAAGGGAGGGGTGTGGTGGAGGAGGGAGGAGAAGGGGGAAGGGGTGTGGTGGGAGGAGGGAGGAGAAGGGAAGGGTGTGGTGGGAGGAGGGAGGAGAAGGGGAGGGTGTGGTGGGCGGAGGAGAAAGGGGAAAGGGGTGTGGTCGGGAGGAGGGAGGAGGAAAGGGAGGGGTGTGGTGGGAGGGGGAGGAGAAAGGGGAAGGGTTGTTGGTGGAGGAGGGACAAGAAGGGGAGGGCTGTGTGGGAGGGAAGGAGGAGAAGGGGAAGGGGTGTGTGGGAGGAGAGAAGGGAGGGGAAGCGGTGGGAGAGGGAAGGAGGGATAAGGATTAGGGTGGTGGGGAGGATGATGGAAGGGGGGGGGAATGGGAGTCCGGAAGGAAGGGGTGGGATAGGGAGGGGAAAAGTGTCGGAGCAGGGACCCGGCATTGGATCTGGCAAGCCGAGTACTTTTGCTGATTATATTTTAAAGAAGAGAAGGCAGTGCACCAAAATTACAACGATTACTCCACTAATGTGAGCAATAAGCAAGAGCAAACCGTCTCAGGCAAACTTTTCACCAACTTGCACAGCGGCTTTCCTCAGGCCAATAAGCGCCATCTCAGCCACGTGTCAGTTTTTTATTTCAACTGATTGCTCATTGCTCACATCTGGTGTCGAGGTCAAATGGAGGTGTGCTGGGGTTTTTTTTTTTTTGCAAACCCCAACGCCCAAATAAACATCAAATAACAATCATCGACGGGGTTGTTCTGCCCTTTTTAAGGTCAATATCTTCTACCGGATGACGTAATAAAGCGACAAATGTCCGTCCGTACTGTCCGTCTCCTCCGTCCGTCAACAAATTTTTTCTTCCGATCTTGATGAAACTTAGTATGTGGGTAGAGGTCGATGAAGTTGTTGCCACGATATAACTTTGTCCGTGTTAAGGTCAGGGACGAGGTCACGAGGTCACGTAAGTTATAAAAATCGCCAATTTTCAAAACCTATCTAGTCGCCTTCTACAGATATTCGTGGCAACTGTTTATTGATAGTATGATAGTAAAAAATGATATCTTTGGTACTCTAACAGACCAAGATTTTTGAATTTCCTTACCTTTGATCGTCACGTGAATCTGGAGATGGCCATAAACGCGATGCGATTCCGCAAAGACGGAAGGAACGGATTCGACAATCGTCTCTCAAGCCCTGGTATCCGCCCCCAATTTTTCTTTTTTGTAACATTGATCGTCCACAAGATCCGTGTCAAGTTTCCTAGTTTCCTGAGCTGCCAGCGTTGTCTGAACGGTCAAGTAAGGCCTTAGTTATTTTATAACTTGGTTTACGGATTCCGCTGACGGTTAATATTTGCTGAAATGAAATATAATATAAGAATCACATTTTTAGCTCTTTATATTTATACATTTTCCGCCGCAAGGTGCAAAAAGTTTCAAAACCCGAAATGTAACGTCGGCATTTATTTCAAAATATATAATGTTCTGCGGCCGCGCCAAAATGCCAGAGTCAATCTTTACGACAAACCTGCGGCAGCTAGTGCGCAATAGTCTTTCGGTCATGGCGTCTGAGCAGTGGCCAGCGTGGTTCATGATTGACTGTGGTGTCTGGGCGAAGGTGATTTGGTTAAGAAGTAAGGTCGGCGGTATAAATTTGAGTGACTGTATTAGTGATTTAATCACGCAAACATCTTTGACGACGTATTCCTAGCCGAACGTATTGCATCAATTCAGTGCATGCAGCAGGATAATTCGCAGGCTCCTCTTCGATTCGCGCCGATTTGTTTCAATAGAAAGTTGTACACGCTGTTCTTATTGAAAGATTTCGTGCCCATAGTACGTCACAAGTTTCTCTGCAAGATTGCTGATATTCCCGCCCAACGGACCCCCCCCCCCCCCAAAATAAATGAGCCTTTGATGTGGCTCATGGGGAGGGGGAGACGGTACGCATCAGATGCCGCTGAAAAGTAGACCTGGTTATGGCTCTGACCGTTTTGAGCGTGTTGACTCCTAGTAGACAGCCTTTTTAAGGGCATCTCTAACCGAGAATGACCTAAATAAAGCGGACCAATGTCGTTTGTACGTCCGTACGTTTCGTCGTCCTCAACAATTTTTCTTTCGATCTTGAAATGAAACTTAGTATGTGGGTAAGGTCGATGAGTGTTGCACAACGATATAATTTTGTCGGTTTCAAGGTCGTCAGGTCCAAGGTCACGGTAAGTAATAAAAATCGCCATTTTCAAAACCTATCTAGTCTGGCCAATTCTACAAGATATTCGGTCAACTGTTTATTGATTATGATAGTAAAAATATTAAAACTCTTGTATCTAACCGGACAGATTTTGAATGCCGTCGTTTGCCGCTCACGTAAACATGGAAGATGGTCAAAACAACTCCCGGTACAAAGATAAACTTTTTTACTTCCGATCTTGATGAAATTTTGGGATGTGGTAGAAGTCGATGAGTTGATACCCAAGACAATACTTTTTCCACGATTCGAGGCTCAGGGTCAAGGTCACGAGGTCACGAAGTGTCGACAGTGCCATTTTAAAACCTATTCTAGTCTGTCATTTTAGGAGATATCTGGCAACGGTTCATCGATTATGATAAGTACAAAAAACATTATAGAGACCGACCGCAACCCCACACTGGGGGTATTTTTGTTTTTACTTACACATGCCTCTGGTGTTGTAAATGTGTGTGGATTGAGCACGGTTCGCCGCTTTTGTTGTTTTTGTGTTTCCGGGGGAACAAACACGCTGTTTCAGTCCGGGCGGACATGAAGAGGTTTGGTTTGTGTGAGTGTAGGGGTTTCATTGGAGTTTGTAAGATGCCGGCGAAATGTGGTGTTTGAGAATTGAGTGTTGTTGTTGCTCATCTTATCCGCTGCCTTGCACCATTCTGCAGTTTTTATACGCCCGATATATATCTTCGGGGCGTATTTATGTGATAACGGTCGTCCGTCTGTCTCTGTCCTGTCTGTCTGTCTTCGTCGTCGCCGTCCGTTCCTTCCGCACTCTAACTCCCAAAGTTTTCAACTATTCAATTTCATATTTGGTACAGTAAGGTACAGACTGGTGGAGACGGTGTGGTACGACATAACGTATCTCTCTAAGTGGTTGCCCGTTTTCCATGTAGTAGCAACAATTCATGTATACTTCTTGTTTTCATTTTGATGTGTTTGAATATATAATTTCGTGTGTGCGTGTGTGTGTGTGTTGTGGTGTGTGTGTCACAATAGACTTTTCCCGGCATATATTGGTGCTCACTTGCGCTCTTCGTGCCATTTACATCAGAGTGTCGTATTGTGTGGGTATGTCCACCAATCTCCCCAGTTAGACACCTCCTGGCTGTCTCTGTGCCATGGGCTTTCCAAAATCCATACTGTGTCGTTGTTGGACACATGTCAAGGACACGGGATCCATCAACATAAATTTTGTGGCCGATTTCAGGCAATGATGTGCTTGGCGACTGGTCACCTTTCCAGCCTAATTGCTCTATTATGTTCATCTAGCTGTTTGTTTTAAATTTCTTCCAGTTTCACCAATGTAAGAATTGGTCACAGTCCTCTGCTGATGAATGGTAACTACTCCAATTATCACCAGTGGTATTTGGGTCTTTATTTTGAAATGGCAAATTACAGATGGTGGCATAGAGGCTTGTAGCTCCATCCAATCCGTGCGCCCATGTATTTTCCTGCCAATTCCTTTCAGAAAGGCAAATTGGTGGAAAGACTGATTTGGTCATGGCAAAATAATCAATGGAGTACGAATAGAAACTTTCCATATGCTCTATGGGAGTGGTATGGCACAGGAAAAAATGGCCACCCATTCAAATGTGTAAATGAGGTCGCTTAAAGCTACTAAAAGTGGTCATAAGTATTTAAAAGCTGTAGACGATATCTATATATATATATATATTTTTTTTTTTTTTTTTAATTTTTTTTTAGCGGCGGTGGAAATTTCGCAGAACACATAAAAGGTCCGTAAGTTCAGTGAGATCGATAAGTCTGTGTTGCAGTTAGATTCGCCCACAGTTGTTTAATGGGATTTTATCGTGTTAGACAGGGCTGTGATCCTTTGAGATAGTGTTTTTTACTTTTACTATCGTATTTTGGACCAACACATTTTAACCACCTTCCCCGCTACGCAACTGGCCTGATCCCTTCTCCACAAACAATACCACATACTCTATAATCGGTGCGCGCGGATTTTCCGCCTGGTTTTACGCGCGCGATCGGGGAGATAAGTTCGTCATTGGTCGGATTCGTGGAGTGAGGCGCTGGATGAATACGGAACGCCCCGTTTTCGAAGCTTCGCCGCTAGGAGCTGAAAGGAGGGCGGAGCATAAACAGGGAGGAGCGAGGCGTTAGGAATGGGGATTTAAGGGCAACGCAGGACACAGTTGGGTTTTTTTGTCTGGGTTTCGGGTTGGTGGGTCGCTTTGTGGGGTCACTGGTGGTCTTCCTTTCGTGTGCATTGGTGGTTTCGTCGTCTGTCGAGGTGGTTGCCTTCTCCTTGGGCGCGCCAATCGTGGGTGTTTGTGCCGGTGGTCCGGTCGAGGCGGCGGAGGACGCGGATGGGAGGGGCGCTTTTTCAGCTCTGCCGCGCAGGTAGGCTGCGGGCCTTGCAATGCTAAACCCAGGAGGAGAAGCCGGAGAGAGAGCTCGCCCACATCGCACCAGAGGGTGCAGGTACCTGCAACGTCCTCGGTGGGGTCCGTTCGGCAACCAGGCTCCACGCCATAAGGTCTACGGACCCTGTCTGGCGCCATTCGTGTTCAGCCTGAGTGATATCGCCGTGTCTTTGAGGGTGGCTTTTTCCTTTGCTTTTGAATGAATTGTTGGTGGCGCCGTGTCCTGTGAAGTAAAAACTGCCAAACCTCAGGATTTGCCAAACCAAAAAGCCCAAATTATTGCAAACCCCTCAGGATTTTCCCTTCAGATATCAGATTGAAACTGTCAACAGCTATTTGTACACATGTGTGGTAATATAAAATGTGTATAACAATTAGTCAAAGGTCAAGTACCATCCAGACATGTTAAAAACAGCCTATTAGGCCACAATTTAAAAATGTAGTCAACTAAAATTTGTTATGCCAAAATTTCAATCATGCAAAACTTTGAATAAATTCAAAATTTTCTAAAACCCCAAGAATTGATGCTCCATGGCAACTAGTGTTTATTTGGCTTTTGCAAGTACTGGTCTATTCACAACATATATCAAAACATATACACGATATATATATATATATATATTATATATATATATAGTATATAGTATTATATATTGTTGCGAATTCGCGCCCGGCGGCGTGCGATCGGCCACGTGATCGAATCGCGACCCGCTCGCCCACGCGCGGACAATTCTGTCGTGAGCTCTCAGGACTAACGCCGGGTATCCAGTCACGGGTGGGCCTTATCGGACCCTCACACGATCGTGCCAATCGCCAACCGCGTTTGGCGGGGGGAAAATATTAGGGTTGTTTGCGCCAAACTCGACGCTACTAAGTACCCAAACGCCGATGGTACCGGGCCGACCAGCACCTCGGTCAGGTCGACTTCGGTATAGGGCCGCTTAAGGCGACCACGTTCCGTGCTATCGGGATAAACCGAGCGGTGGTTATGTCGGCCTCGAACGCGTTCCTGATTATTATCGGCGCCCCGCGCCACTACGTATCCTTACGTAAAACAAAAGATGGAGAACAACGAAAGGAAGACTGAGCGAAACGGGGGAAAATTCAACAAGTACGCATATTTATTTACACATGACGGACACAAAACACGTTAGCAAACACGTTCAGAAATGCACATATAAAGCGAAGAGTTAAACCCGATTACGTCGATCACATCGGACCACTTATTACAATATACTTGCGGACTGGCGCACACACACACATTTGACAAAACCCCAAAGAAAATGGAAGTCGCGACTTCCCTGCGTTCAAGGTCCTGGCGACGTCTCTGCCGTGTGTCGCCGAGCTCTCTCCGCTCCACTCGACGCGAGACTCTCCGCGTGCTCGTGCCTGCCCGTGCTGGCCCCTCGACGACGGACTGAGACCGACGAAACAGAGAGAGCACAGCCGAACCAGAGAGAACCAGAGAACATCACGCGCTCAGAGAGATACCAGAGAACAGCAACGCGCCAGAGAGAACGAAGAGCGCTCGAACCAGAGAGAGAACTCTCTGCGCTCTGACTCTTATACCCGGCGCCCCGCCAGCGCCTGCCCCGTTCTGGCTCCACCCTCCTTCGAGAGGGTTCTGGAGCAAACAGGGGCGTTCCCTCAGCCCCGACCGCCTCACACTGTCGCATCCGCCAATCCGGCGGCGAGCTGCCTCCCCTCGCTTTTTCTCATCAAGGCGGAGAAGCCAACGGGAAAAAGGCCCGTAAACGTGCGCATCCTCGCTGGCTGTGGAGGATCGTAGCTCCGACGGAGCCCTGTTGAACGGAGGGGGCGAAGTGTGGCTGCGTTGGATGGTGGGGGGTGGGCGCGGTTGTTGAGAAGCGGCGTTTTGTGGTTGGTGGTTGGTTTCGAAAAATAAAGCAGAGAACAAAAACGCCTAACTCAAAGTATCGCAGCCCGATCGAATCACATTATTCCCCTCTATAACAATGGGTTTGGGCTAACTACACATGTAAATTCAGAAATATATTCACCTACGGGACCTGATGGTGTAGATGCGAATTCCACTGCCGTAACAATATTATATAGTATATAGTATATATATATATATAATATATATATATATATATATATTTATATATATACTGTATATATATATATATATAGTCATCTCTTCGGATATGGTTCTTCTGAGCGGACCACTCATTGTCTATTATGGTAAACATGTACACTGGTCACTGTTCCAATCACCAACATCATGCATTTTCCGTTTGATGCCCATTTCCTACCAATACACACAAAAAAAGTTGGCTATTTGAGGTTAGCATCTATGAAGTCCTGTCAGAGAATGAATACCTGCAAGTATAGTAATCAAACTCAATCATGTCTCCCCTCAACCCAAATTGGGTAGGGAAAGTGTGCTAAATTTTCAGATCCTGTAGGACTGATCCATAGTACTG
Organism: Eptatretus atami; assembly: GCA_035128595.1. Taxonomy (NCBI): domain Eukaryota; kingdom Metazoa; phylum Chordata; class Myxini; order Myxiniformes; family Myxinidae; genus Eptatretus; species Eptatretus atami. The sequence continues at coordinate 20,461,351 of CM068957.1, forward strand.
AATATGTACTTTCCTCGTCTGTTTGGCCGCCAGTGAATGTGATACTGTCAGATTGGTGCTTCAGAGGCAGGTTGTTACATCACAAAGTGATGAACATCCATCAGATTAATTGTTGTGCTGGGTAATTCCCATCTGCAGCATTAGTTGGGTGGAGTTAGATTCTACTACTTACTGTCTTGCATGAAGAATAATGAGTTATAGTTAACGGCATGTTTAAACAATTACAATTTCCGGCCCAAATGTCACTGCCAGTTGAACGCCAGGCTCGGCCAGCCAGTTCATGAAAATTGAGCCAAAAACTAACATATGGATTAGGATATTACAGATAATGAAAGGAATCAGTAGAAGAGAGTGGGACAACCAAACAGGAGCACGCGTAAGAGAAATAGAGGGAGATGTGGACAATAGGTAGTGGGAAAGAATGAGGCTAAGGGAGGGACACACAGGGCGGACAAATGGATACAGCTGAATTCTCAGGAAGAATAAGACTCGAAGGTGGGAAAGAGCGTTGGCTTGGGGAGGGTTAACGGGGATAAAAAAAGAAAAATAAATATAAAATGCTTTTGGATGGGGAGTGATCTGGATGGATGGGATAGCTTCATGGAAGCCTGGAGGAAAGAATGAGATTGGTAAAGTGGAGTGTGAGGTTTGGTTTCACGTGTGGGGAAAAAAGAGGACGAATGAAGAGTGGAGGTGAGCAGTGATTTCTGGATTTGGGACGCTTCACCAGAAAAGGGTTGCTGTTGCTAGTGGTCCACATCGTGCCCACAAAAATCTGGGAGGCAGGGTGGAGTGAGGACAATGCACAGAAAGACAGAGGGTGCAAGACAGAAACAGGTGGTTAGAGAGAACAGAGAGCCACCCGACCTGTCTGAGATGTAAAGCGATAGACCATATATCTCGGCTTCGATCGCGAGAGGATTCCAATGATCTTGAGGACTTGTTTTCCATAAATCAAGTGAGCAAGAATGTGAGGCAGGGGAGGAGCCCCAGAGGGGAGAACAGTCTCCATGAAGCCTGCGGATTAAGGCAGATTTGCTCTCTGTGGGCTGGTGCTCCTGCTTTCCCACCTGCTCTTCTTGAGGCAGTCGGTTAATGGAGATAGTGAGGCAAGGAGTGGTCAATCTCTCTCAACAAGAAGTTCTATCTACCCTAACATTTATTACTCCTAAACTACCCCGGGGCTTTCCAAAAACGCCTCTCGCTTAATCTAATAGTTCTACCAACCAAGATTCCCGTCGCCTGTGTTGGTGTCCTTCCAAATTTGGGCCTTGCCCTCTAATTTTCCCTTGTGTCCTCGCACGGTCTCATGGCTGGGACGCGTGGCTCCCTTGGCAGGAACTACCCTCTGCCGATTCTCCAACT
>CM068957.1:20510845-20521627 GCA_035128595.1 Eptatretus atami
TTCGTCTGCAGTCTTGGTGGCAATTTGGCAAGAGCGTCTGCAGTCTTGGTGGCGATTGCAGAGCGTCTGCAGTCTTGGTGGCGATTGGCCTTCGTCTGAAGTCTTGGTGGCGATTGCTGAGCGTCTGCAGTCTTTGGTGGACGATTGCAGAGCGTCTGCAGTCTTGGTTTGGCGATTGCTTCGTCCTGGCAGTCTTGGTGCAATTGCAAGCGTCTGCGGTCGTGGGTGGCTTGGGTCTCATTCGTGGGCCGTGACTTCGGGTTGTGGGTCGAGTCCCACCGTGGTGGTTTGGAGTCGGTGTGGACCGCCGAGGCGGGAAGGTATCCCCAGCCCGTGCTCTTAGCCGAATATAGACCCACGGGGTCCAAGTTTTCTTTTGTGTGCGTGTGCCTTGTGCGTGTGCGTGTGTGTGTCCTGTGCCCCGTCTGTAAGTAGGATTTGTTAAGTGCCTTGTTCCATTGTACATTACTTTTCTTATTCGTGATAACTCTGCTCTGTGTCTCCTTCCCGATTATTGCCATTGTAAAATAAATCCCCGTGTTAAATGTTCGCAGTTCGTTGTTTCGTGTTTTCTTTCATTGAACCCAGCACGGTGCCGGTTTGAGAAATAGTAAAGCCGTTCGTTGCGCGTAAATTGTTCATTTGGACCGACGATCTTGGTAATTCCGCGTTCAGTTTACACCCGGATCGGGCTGGTCAAGCGGTAACGTCGCGCCGAGGTCCTCGAGGGTGTAAGTTTTCCCCCGGTAGTTGGACGACGTGGGTACTTAGGTATATTGGATTAGGCAATTAACCCCTACCGCCCACGCCGTCACAATATTGGCGACCACGGTCCCGCTAAGGGACCCGTGACCTTTCGACTTATCCGAAGTCACGACCTAAATTCCGGGTGTTCGTGGGAGACGACTTCACTGCTCCCCCGTGGTCGTTTATCACACCGGTACCCGGCCCACAACAATATATCCTGTATTTTGTGAAAAATCGAATATTTTCGATTTTCACAAGTAATAAGGACAGACACGGGGTGAAAACAAAATAACCTCGTCCACCTTCGGTGTGGAGGTAATAATCGAAAATATAATTAAAAAATTAATTTAATTATGAATAATTAAAGTCAAAGTTAGTTACAAAATTAATCAAGTCAAAGTTAGCAAATTAATCAAAAGTTAATTAATTTGCCAGGCCGTCTCGCCTCATGATTTTTTCGTTTTCTCACCACTATGTAAACAAATACGTCTAAAAACCTGGAACAAACACTTTAAAAATGTACACTTCCACCAAATAGAGATTGTTTGGGAACTGGATTAAGTTTAACCAGCCTCTCCCTCCCACATCCTTCACTTTAAAACGTATTAAAAGAGCAAGTAACCTGATGGAGTAAACAGCAGCAACAAAACCAAGGGCAGAAGAAGTTTGTGGAAGAAGAAGTTCCAGAGAGACAGGGCCGGAAGTAGTCCTCCGCTGCATTCCGTGCGTTGTAGTGCTCTTGAGCGTCGTCCATGTTTTATGACTAGCTGCTGCTGGCCGACCAATGTGTTACGCTGTTATTTTTGAGGTCATTGCTGGGATGGAAACTCCTCGGGGGTCGGTACGTCAGGTTCAGTTCAGGTCGTGGACGTTGTGTCGTGAGATGCGGAACCGTGCTGAGCAGCTCTTCAAGAGTATGCCAGACGTTCTGAGATGTGGAATGATCCCGGTTGCTTGTTAGGTTGTTGTTAAGGTTGCTTTCCCTTCCAGTAATTTTTGGGAAATGATGGCGTTCTGCATGACGTCCTGAGATTGTGAAAGGCATTGGTTCGCAGGAAGGGATTTTTATCTTCTCGCAAGATTGGACCGTCCTCCACTCTTGTTCAACTCTTTTGAGAAATCTCATGAATGGGTGGAAAGAATCGTTCAGCTCGGTGGAGATCTTCAACAAGCTTCCCTGTTCCCCCAATGGTGCGCTGCCGTTTTTGGCTGCTATGGGGCGCGGCATGCCGCTAAAATGCCAGTGCCCCCTCATTTACCAGATACTGGTGCTCATTTTGGCTGAGCTCGGAAGGATGACGGGCTGAATAACCCTTTAATGTGTTTTTAATTCCGTGGCCAACGGGTCTCGAACTCAGGACCTAGGATCCCCAAGCCACAACCCTCACCGCAAAGCACACCAGGCTAGCTTTTCTTGTTGAAACTGATGTGATGTTAAAGTAAGGCTGTGATGTTGGCTTGCCTGACACTGATTCACCATCTCTTCTGTGATTGCTTTAAGTGCAGGGCCGATAGAAAACCCTCGATTTATTGGGGGGGAGGTGAACACACGTGACCCACAGCACAGTGAGCACGGAGCAACGAACTGTCACTGCCGGAGCAGTTAGTGGCTTGCCTGGTGTGAACAACTGTTGGAGGGTCCAGGGGACAAATCCTCCAGAAGCGAAAGTATTTCAGTGGTTTCGAGAGTATATTTAATTTGAGATGTGTTTGTTAATCGAATCCTTCGGATTTCGGCAATTATGTTGGGTCGGTTGTGTGGTGTCATTCTGGTGTCCTGTCTGTCTGTCTGTTTGTTTGTGTGTTTGTTCATCCTGTACAGCCACACCGTTTAAGCGATCAATGACCAAACTGGGTACAAGACGTCGGCCATGTCCAACTTAGACACTTGTCCGTTTTTGTGAATCTAGTCCACAAGGTCAAAGTCAGGTCACCAAAAAACCGAAATTCTTATTTTTTGCAATAACGTCCACTAAATGGTCGTATCGACTTCAAACCCAAATGCCAAAATGTGCAATCTCCAATACTGCATCCAACCATAATGTCTCATTGGGGTATCACCCAACACCTTCTTAGGAGGCCGGACCCAACAATAATCCTGTATTTGTGAAAAATCGAATAATTCGATTTTCACAAAGTAATAAACAGTTCTGTTTGGAAATAATTGGAGGAAGTACAGTGGAGTTGTTGTGTGATACAAAAGTACCACTGGATCCTAAAAGGAAGAATTTACAAGACCGTTGTTGAAACTGGCTTTGTTAATAGTTGTGGAAACTTTGGCACATCAAAAAAAGAGGAACAGAACTGGATGAAATGAGATGTAATGTACTGATATGGAGGTGGGTGGAGCAACATAGAACGAACATAGGAACTAGTAAACCAGGGGCAACAGGGAGGATTGTGAAAGCAATCAAAGAAAGTAGTCCGAGAAGAGATTAAATTGGGGGGGGGGGTGGGGGAGAGGGACAGAGAATGAAAATGGAGAGAGAGGGTAGAGAGAAGAATGAAAATGAGAGGGAGATGAAGAGAGAGGGAGAGAAGAAGAACTGAAAATTAGAGAGAGGGAGAGAAAAGAATGAAAATGAGAGGGAAAGAGAGAGCAGAATGAAAATGAGAGGGGGGAAGAGAGAAGAATGAAAATAAAGAGAAGAATGAAAATGGGGAGAGAGAGAGAGAGAGAATATGGTGAGGTGAGTGATATATGGATGGGATTTGCCAGGAAGAGGGAGGAGAGAAGGCAGAAAAAACGGATGGAAGAATGCCAGTGGTGAGAGATTTAGAAGGTTGGTGGGAGTGGAAATCAAGAAATGGGAGGACGAGATGGAAAAGGTGAATCAACAGCATAATGGTTACCTCAGTAAAAGTGGGAGGAGTTGAAAGAAAAGACAAAGAATTATAAAGAAACTCCACTCCCCGTGAACACAACCTTCAGAAAGTGAACAATGGACAACCAACCATTGGGTATAATGTTTTTTTTGTTTTTTTTTTTTATTTGTTTTTTTATATAACATGTCGAGGCTCGTGGAAGAGTGAAGAACATAAAACCAGGTCAGGGATGTAACAGAATGGAAAAGACAGTAAGGAAGAGACGTGGGAATCGTAGTAACAGCGGGTTTGAGGGACAGAATAAGAGGGAACTTGACAAATCATTAAATGTGCGGAACATCTGTTGTGTTCAGGAAAGTTTACACCACATTCTTCCTGTTTGTAGTGTTTTTCTCTATAATTGAATCATTTGCCACCCCTTTATTATGAACATAATTTTGATTGTGTCAGTCTTTCATGCTTAACTTCTTGAGGTTTCCTTTTTGTAACATTAATGGTCATCATACTCCAAAATGGACTTCCACGTATATTGTGCAGTATTGGATTTGGACCTTTCATTCTCTTTGTCATCCTCTTTCATAAATTTTGTAAAGATTTGCCAAACGCTCTTTCAGTTTAAAGTATTGAATTTTAATTCTACTGCTTGCTGTTTCGTCATCCGGAGATGTTTGATTTGTTAAGATCTAACCATCATTTGCGATCTTTGTGGTGTCGATACTGAATGTTTCCTGTTCCATAAATCATGTACTCTATCTGAGAGCTCGTGGTAAAGTGTTTAAAAACAGATGGCATTGTGTTTTTGCCATTATGGTGTTTTGTGGTTGTTTTTATGGATACGCTTTGGGGTTAATTGGTAATAGATTCAACGAGTTATTTCCAGTGTAGGCAATGCATGGTCGAGTTTTGTTTTGGGGAGCTCCCTCATCTCCCTTCCGAAATGTATTCAGTAATAAATAATTATTATCCTTCAATTCCTGCATCCAACCATAATGTCTCATTGGGGTGTTCCACAACCAACACCCTTCTTAGCGGATCGGTGGGGGTCGAATGTCGGGGGTCGGGTCCAAAAAACTTTCAAAATTGCGATTAAAACGCATTTCGATCCCGATTGACTTCCCAAGTTATGAATCATGACCACTAGTGCTAATAACCATCTAAACAGTAGCAAACTATCGACTTGTAGAACCAAATTGATTTCCAAGGTTTTGTTTTTTCAGAGATTCATGTAGACTATGACAAAGTTATTCCGGCAATTCCTGCTCAACGAGCAATTTCATTTATTTGTTTGTTTTTGTGTGGCAGGATATCTCAAAAACTTGTGGACGGATTCGGATTAAATTTTGGTGAAGGTTGGGGTTGTGGTGACAAGGACGAACTGCATTTGATTTTGGTGAAGTCCGGATCTGGATACGAGCATTTTTTTAAAGTGAATCTTCACCATTGAAGAGGAGGCCAAAAACAATGATATTGTCAAAAAGTAGTGGAGTGGATTCGGGATGACACTCGGTGGACACGTTGGGTGTTGTGACGAGGACAAATGATATCAATTTGTGAAGATCCGATTCCGGATACGGAACTATAAAATTGTCGTGTGTAATTTCTGAGAAGGAGTTGTAAGTGTTTGATGGACGGAATAACGACACAGTACCATCCCCAGGTGAGTGAAAAAATCGGGAGCAATCGAGGGAAGATCCGGCCTAGCGGGCACTCAACACCTGTTGTCTAATACACCGCCCGGATTCAATTTCGTTGTCTAACTCAACAAAAAATGAATATTTTCCTGACAGGTTTGGATTAATTTGAAGGCAACTTTTACTTCATCAGTTATTTTGGTGTTTGCCTCATTGTTACATTATAATCGGAATACACTAGTATCACGTGTGCTGCGGATGACGGGGCATGACGGCATCTCGCGGGAGGAGGAGGAAGTGTTTGTGACCGGAGGTGATGATTGAAACAATCGCTTTCTTGATGTTCTTGACGTTGTGGCGTTTCTTCTGCTTTCCTCATCGTGTCAGATTACAACAATATTTTCTCTCTGATGGGTCGTTTTCGTTGTTTCAGGCAGGGGACAGTCAGATGGCATTTAATATAGCCTTTTGTTTACAACTGATGCGTGGTCCAGACAAGAGGGCAGAAAATTGATTCAACAATGATTTATTTAACTTCTGCCAACACTTTTAAAGCAACACTCGCTTACACAGCACAGCCAGCATCAAAGTTATTGCAAGAAACACAGATCTCTGACACCCTCTTCTCTTTTCTATGTTTCACCTCCAACCCTCCACATGTTAATTTTCACCATCCTGTCCTATCTTTTGTGTACGGTTTCAAAGATTCCTTATAATTTCTTTAACTCTCTATAATAATTTTAACATGCGTGAACTTCCAATAATTAAGCAAATGTATTTAAGAATCAGTAAGGCGCAATAGCACATGCCGGCAAGAAGTATACAATTGCTACTCTGAAATTGTCATGGCAAATTTATGCAACGTTTCGCGAACCCTCTCACATCGAACCTATACCCAAAGACTAGACTTGGGTCGACGGAACAGCGACAGCGAGACGAGACGTCCCGTATTACCAATTCGATTATACCCCCCCTCCTTCACATACGCTCCTCGATAGTGTGTAATCACAAACATTCAGGGTAATTATCAACTTCGCCCAACTTTACATTTTCACTGCCTTCTATAAAAAAAAATATCGTACCTAAAACGCGGGTATCGAAAGTTCGTCTTAACGAACAGGCAGTATAAAAATGCGAATCAAAGTTCCAGGCAGAAAGCGATTAATGATGAAAACTAGAGTGTAAGTATTGAGAGACAATGATCACTCCAATGATAGTAAAAACAGAACGAAGGCAGGTGATGTTCAGGCCCAGGGCGATGTTGCATACTTCTTGCCGATACACCGTAATCCTATCAATGCTTGTGGTCCCGACTCTGTTGTGGTGTGGGTGCGGAAAGATGAGTTTTGGAAGTTGGAAAAACACAGTTTAGGGATTCAAAGTTCAAAAAAAAAAAGAAAAATAATTTCAACGTTCATCTGTATAGTTTGGTTACAATGCCTGGAGGGTGGTTAGGGTAAGGTTAAACAATGTTGTAGTATGAATTAGCTCTGCCATCGAAGGTGGAACGGCGCCGTTGAATTTTCCACCCTGTTCTGTCTTGGTTGTTCTTGTCTATCTGGAACAGGATATCTCAAAAAGTTTGTGGACAGTGAGTCAGATGAAACTGGGACACATGTGGGGTGTGTGACAAAGCGACCACATGTCGATTCGGATATTTGGTGAAGATCTGGATCCTGCAATCAGATATTTTCAAGTGATTCTCACCATTGAGAGATAGGTGCGCAAAAACGGTATAATATCATGATCACTGTATTTCAAAAAAGTTGTGCACGGATTCGGGACGAGACTGTGTGAAGAGGTTGGCTGTGTGCGAGGATGAAATGATTACATTTTGGTGAGATTCAGATCCACAAAATAGGATTTGAAAAGTTATTCTTCACAATGAGAGACGAGGACCGGAGTTAATGGATTGTATTGGGGGTAATATATAAACTAGAACGGCACTTGGTGGAGTGCGCATATCCTCCGCCAGACTGAACAGTTTCCATTTATCCAGTGAAATGGGCCGGATTGCATCTAGCCTGAACCAAAAATAAAATTGGCCTGACTTCTTGTTTCACCTACAAACCTCAACCCCTTGGTTTTGTCATAACTCGTCCACAACTTTTTTGAGAATCCGTACAATTATACTGTGTTTTGGGCACGAAGTACTCTCAATTATGAGATAACTCGCGTCTTTCACTAAACAAGAAAAAGAGCAGTCAGAGATTGCTAACCCTTGCCAGGCTTCTTTGCAGTGGTGTAATTTTTATACGGTTAAGGTAAATCTAATATGGCTGCCAAACCATGTGCACCCTATGATATATGTGTAAACCTTTTGTTTCTCATGGATCGCGAGCTATACATAAGTTTCGCCTCGATTTGTTCAGGCCAGTTCAGAGAAGATTTTTGACAGGTCTTTTATCGTTTATCTTTAAATAACCAATATGGCTTGCCAATCACTCTACGATGACCATCATGGAATTTTTTTTTCTGTGGACCATTTTATCCCCTAGAGATGACCCTCAAAGTTTTCATACTGTATCGGATGTGGTGTTTCTCATATGAATTCATGACACATAATGAAGGGCCCTATGACTGTCAAAAAAATCACACACTGCCATTCCCCATGAAAGTACTTGCTATATGCCAAGTTTCACATTTTTTCTTTGGTGCGGTGTTTCACGAGATAGAGGTTCAACGTTTTCCAATTTTCTGCTGGCTTGCACACTGCGATGAACCTATGATTATAATTATCATTTAAAACAATCTATATCGAGTCGTTGCACCAAATGGTGAAATTGTCTCAATCTGACAAGCCGGTATGCAGAGAAAAAACTAGGAAAGTTCTGTGCGGACAAACAGACCCAAATGCCGCAAATACCCGATCATCCTCTGGCAAGGGTAACTTGAAGGGCACTTGTTAGTCAGCGCACACCTCCAGCCCACTTAATGCCTTGATCCACGAGAACATATGGGTCTCAATAAGATTTTGAAATATCATGGTATTATATTGCTTGTGTGACCCAATCCTCTCAATGGTGAAACGAATCACTTTGAAAATTAATAAGTCTCGCTATCCAGATCAGATCGCGAATCTTCACCAAAATCAAATCTTTCTTCCTCGTCACACACCAATTTCGTCGAATCCGTGCCAAACGTTTGAGATATCCTGCACACAAGACAGACAGACAGGGGTGAAAACCATAACCTCCTTCACCTTCTGTGGTGGAGATAATTTTTAAAAAATACCTCAATCCGAATCCGGATCTTCAAATGTAATCAATTTCATCTTAATTCCCACACCACACTTTGCTCCCACAAGTTCCGTCGAACTCCCGTCATCAAAGTTTTGGAATATCGTGCTAGATATCCCAATGGTGAAGAATCACATTAAAATCTCATATCTCAGATCCGGTACTGATCTTCACCAAAATCTCATCGAATTCGCACTTCACAATTTTTTTTTTAAAGAAAAATTCGCATTTAACAAAAAAAGAGTTTAAAGGGTCTTGTCAAGGTTAAGAGGTGCTACAATAAGCAGGTCTTTAGTGAACTAGATAAGTATGTGGTGGAAGCAAAAATTTGACCAGTAGCAATAATGAACAATGGTGCCTTAAATATGTGCTATGGAAAGCGCCAAGAAGTGAATTGGTCCCATACCAAATTTTCTATATGTAGCTCTAGTGCATGGTGCTCAAAATGATGTACTGTACTTATAGTTGCGCCCAATTCCAATCGATAACCTTGCATGAGTAACTCATCGAGCCTGTGACCCATTGACCACCACCAAACTCTTGGTATCTTCGCTTTGAAGATACTTTGCCAAAACCTTTCACTGCAGCCATTTTTCATAGTTGTTTGTTTTGGGAGGTTTTCTGACTTTCAGTCTCCTTTCTTGCAGTGAAATGCATGGGTCCGTATGGCATTTACTCAAGGAGGTTGACTTGGGCCAGTCGAAAACCTTCCATCTTTTTTCCCCCCTGATGAACTCCCTTGGCGTTTGCAGATTGGTGATGTTGTTTTGGGCGTCATGTTTGGCTTGCATGTGAAGCACCACCCATTAGTATGGGAGGCATTTTCTTGTGCATAGGCAGCAAAATGTTTCTGTTAAGTACTTCAAATTCATTCTACTGCTGCATGCAATTTAGTTAGCATCATCAATAAAGATGACGCGAGCAATTCCAGTTGCAGCCATGCAAGCACAAAGCCATGACACCTCCTCTACCATGCTTCTCAGTTGAAGGTGTATGCTTTGCGATCATATGCGAGTTCCTTTTCCTTTCTCTCACACTTCCGCTTTTACCCTCGCTTTGGTAAAGGTTTATCTTGGTCTCATTCTGTCCATAAAACTTTTGTTCCACAACTCTAGTGGCTCACCTCTGTACTTCTTGGCAATTCTAATCTAACTTTCGATTTTTGGTGTGTGAGAGGTTTGCATCTTGCGGGTAGTCTTGTAAAATCTGCTGTCGAGCTCTTCTGCGACATGGTTAGATTGTGACACTTCTACCCGATCTTGGTTGCTACTGGTATCCTGACCGGTGTAGCCAATCGCCACCAAGACTGCAGACGCTCAGCAATCGCCACCAAGACTGCAGACGCTCAGCAATCGCCACGATCACTCTCTACTCTCTTGAGGTGGGACCGGTTTCTTTCCTCGCCACTCACCTCCTGATTGGACGGTTCCATCGCGCGATTCGCTGGCCGTCCCTCATTGAACAGGCCCACGGTAGGTGGGGAAACTCCCACGTTTTTGGGGCGGAGTCGGATCTGAGGCGATGGAGGCTCCACCCACGCCTTCTTCCAAAAACACGTGGGCAATGGCGACCGGGTTGAGTCAGGGACGGTGCCGTTGTTGTTGTTGTTGTTGTTGATAAAAAAGAGAGAGAGATAAACCCCGACGGGTGGACTCGACGACCCACAACCCGGAGTCCGGCCCACGAATGAGACCAAGCCACCCACGACACGCAGACGCTTGCAATTGCACCAAGACTGCAGGACGAGCAATCGCCAACGCCGAAGACTCTGGCAGACGCTCTGCAATCGTCGCACCAAAGACTGCAGACGCTCAGCAATCGCCCCAAGACTTGCAGACGAAGCCAATCGCCAAACAGGAAGACTGCAGACGCTGTGCAATCGCGCACCAGACTTGAGCGTTGCAAGACAAGCTGCGAGTAAGCCAATGCCACCAAGACTGCAGACGCTACAGCCAATCGGCCAACCAAGAACTGGCAGGGGACGCTCAGAATGCACAAACTGCAGACGCTTACAATCGCGATCACCTCTCTAGCTCTCTTGAGGTGGGACCTGGTTTCTATTCCTCGCCACTCACCTCCTTGATTGGACGGTTCCCTAATCGCCGCGATTCGCTGGCCGTACCTGCATTGAACAGGCCCACGTTAGTGGGGCGAAACTCCCACGTTGTTTGGGGCGGAAGTCGGTCTGAGGCGATGGAGGTCTCCACCACGCCTTCTTCCAAAAAACACGTGGGCAATGGCGCGCGGGTTGAGTCAGGACGGTGCCGTTGTTGTTGTTGTTGTTGTTGTTGTGATGTAACAAACCTGACTACAAAAATAACTCACAGCACAGACAGCGA
>CM068957.1:20566130-20580178 GCA_035128595.1 Eptatretus atami
TTCCACTCCCACAACTTCTAAATCTCTCACCACTGCATTCTTCCATCTGTTTTACTGCCTTTCTCTTCTCCCTATTCCTGGCAATCCCGTCTATATCACTCACCTCACCACATTCTCTCTTTCTCTCTCCCATTTTCATTCTTCTCTCTCGCTCTCTCTCATTTTCATTCTTCTCTCTCCCCCTCCCTCATTTTCATTCTTCTCTCTCCCTCTCTCTCATTTTCATTCTTCTCTCTCCCCCTCTCTCATTTTCATTCTTCTCTCTCCCTCTCTCTCATTTTTAATGCCTGGCCTGATCACTGCTCGTTTGTTTTTACTATCATTTGGAGGTTTCATTTGTTTCATCTTCTTTCATATTTAATGTTCTAGCCTGAACTTTGATCGCATTTTATCTGTGCTGTTCGAAGACAGAGCTATTGGATACCGGCTGAGCGTCAGCGTCAGCGTGAGCGTGAAAATGTTAAAGTTTTTGGTGCAAGTTATTTTCCTTTCTAATGTTTTTATCTACCACACTATTTTTTATACGCCCGATATGTATATATATATATATATATATATCGGGGCATATTAGTGATACCGGTCATCCGTCCGTCTGTCTGTCCGTCTGTCCGTCTGTTCTGTCCGCACTCTAACTCCCAAAGTTTCCAAATTTCACGTTTCTATTTGGTACATAGGTACAGACTGTGGAGACGGTGTGTCGGCTACGTTCGTCATCTAAAGTGGTTGCAGGCAACCAGGATGCTGTTTTTCATGTAGTAGCAAATTCTGTATATACTTCTTGCCCGGGGTATATTGTGCTCACTTGCGCTCTTGTTACTGATTACAATATACAATACATATATTGCTTTAAAATTATTTGGATAGACTTCACTGCAATGCTTTATAAAAAAATATTAATTATTAGACGAGTCTTTTAAAAACGATAAATGTATAACAGGCGAGCATTGGTGGCTTTGACACCAACTCTGGTTTTATACATCACAATCTAGATAAGTGAAAATAGTGAAATGGCCAATGAATTAACGAGTTGTGAGAAGAGGGGGGGGGTGGTGTGGTGGTAAGGACATGAGGAAAAGAGGAAGTTGAGGGGTGGTTTGCCAGAGACTTTGCTCGTGTTTTTTGCAATATTTTTGATGCTGGCTGTGCTGTGTAAGCGAGTGTTGCTTAAAGTGTTGGCAGAAGTTAAATAAATCATTGTTGAATCAATTTCTGCCCTTTCTGGACCACGCACAGTTCGTAAACAGGCTATATTAAATGCATCTGTCTGTCCCTTCCTGAAACAAGAAACGCCCATCAGAGAGAAATAATTGTTGTAATCTGACACGATGAGGAAGCAGAAGAAACGCCCAAACGTCAAGAACATAGAGCGATTTGTTTCATCCATCACTCGTCACGAACCACTCCTCCTCCCTCCGCGAGATGCGTCATGCGTCATGCGTATCCGCAGCACGTGATACTGTGTTTCGATATAATGTACAATGAGGCAAAACACCAAAATAATGTGAAGTAAAAGTTGCTTAAATTAATCCAAATTTCGGGGAAAATATTTTTTTTGGAGTTGACAGAAATTGAACCCGGCGGTGTGTTGACACAGGGTCGTGCCGTGCCGCTAGGCGGATCTCCCTCGATTGCTCCCGATTTTCACTCACTGGGATGGTGTGTCTCATCCGTCCATAACACACTTACACTTCCTCTCAGAAATTACACACACAATTTTATAGTTCGTATCCGGAATCGATCTTACACCAAAATTGATAATCTTTGTTCTCGTCAAACACCCAACGTGTCCCCGAGTGTCATCCGAATCATCACTATTTTTTGAATAATTGTTTTTTGGCCCTGCCTCTCAATGGGATTCATTTTAAAAAACTGTATCCAGATCCGGATCTTCACAAAAAATCAAACAGTTCGTCCTTGTCCCACACCAACCTCTCCACCAAATTTTATCGAATCCGTCCACAAGTTTTTGAGATTCTGCACAAACAAACAAATAAATGAATTGCTCGTTGAGCAAGGATTGCCGGAATAATTTGTCATATCTATGATCTCTGAAAAACAAAAACCTGGAAATCAATTTGGTTACAAGTCGTAGTGTACTGTTTAATGAGTTATAGCACTTAGTTTGGTCATGATCATAACTTGGAAGTCAATCGGGATCGAAATGTCGTTTTTTTAATCGCAATTTGAAAGTTTTGACCGACCCCGTTCGACCCGACCGTTAAGAAGGGTGTTGGTGTGACACCAATGAGACATATGGTTGGATGCAGAATTGGAAGATAATAATTATTTAATTCCTGAATACATTTTCGAAGGGAGATGAGGGAAGCTCCCAAAACATCGACACATGGCCCATTGCCAACCTCCTGGAAAATACTCGTTGAATCTATTACATTAACAAGCGTTATCTAAAAAACCCATAATTGACTTTTTGAGATATCCTGTTCACAGATAGACAGACAACCAGACAGACAGGGGTGAAAATATTACCTCCGTCCACCTTCGGTGGCAGAGCTAATCATACCACCATTGTTAACCTTACCCTAACCACCCTCACACAGCCGTTGTTAACCATAACTATCAGATCGAAGGTTGAATTTTTTTATTTTTTTTGACTGAATCCCCAAACTGTTGTTTTTCCACTTCCAAACTCATCTTTCCACCCACACCACAACAGAGTCGGGACCACAAGCATTTGAAGGATTACGTGTACGCCAAGAAGTATGCTAACATCGCCCTGGGCCTGAACATCACCTGCCTCGTTCTGTTTTTACTATCAGTTGGAGGGATCATTTATCTCATCATCTATCTTACCACTCTTATGTTTCATCATTAATGCTTTCTAGCCTGAAACTTTAATCACTTTTTTATACATCACAATCTAGAAGCAGTGAACAATAGTGAAATGGCCGAATGAAAAATTAACGAGTTGTGAGAAAACGAGGGGGGGGGGATAGCTGGTGGTAAGGAAATGAGGAAAAGAGGAAGTTGAGGGGGTGGTTTGCCAGAGACTTTGCTCGTGTTTCTTGCAATAACTTTGATGCTGGCTGTGCTGTGTAAGCGAGTGTTGCTTAAAGTGTTGGCAGAAGTTAAATAAATCATTGTTGAGTCACTTTCTGCCCTCTTTCTGGACCACGCACAGTTCGTAACAACAGGCTATATTAAATGCCATCTGTCTGTCCCTTCCTGAAACACGGAAACGCCCATCAGAGAGAAATAATTGTTGTAATCTGACACGATAAAGAAAGCAGAAGAAACGCCACAACGTCAAGGAACATCAAAAGCAATTTGTTTCATCCATCACTCAAGTCACGAACCACTCCTCCTCATCACACGTGATACTGTGTATTCGATATAATGTACAATGAGGTAAAACACCACAATAATGATGAAGTAAAAGTTGCTTCAAATTAATCCAAACCTTCTAGTCAGGGGGACTATGTTGTGATATAAAGACCCGTGGGATTTAAATGAGGAACAGCCACCTACCTAGTAGACTATTTAGGTCCCAAAGATAAAGAAATCCATGTTGGCAAAATTGGAAGTGTTGCAGATGGCGGCCATTTTGGATTTCAATTTTCTTTCTTTTTTTACCTTAACCTTTTGTGACTGCCTTTCACAACATGCCATAGAGTTAATGTATACAAGTCTGCCAATGGTACTGACAGGGTTAACGGAACTTTTGAACATCATACAAAGCTTACTTTGGTGGTTTCTATCTGTTTTGATGCTTAATGTGTTGTAAAGAGGTGCACTTGGATTTGCCAGTGGTACATAAATGAATGGCAGCCATTTGTTTTTTCAAAATGGTGCCAAATTTGATATTTTATTTAAAATATGAGCTTTAACTGTCTCAGGATTTTTTGTATGGAAAAATACGCAGTAAGGACTAAGGTTATACAAGAGGAATTAGAGTTTCATGTTAGATAACAATTCAAAATACACACACTTATTTATTGCAATTTGGTATGCCCCCTATTTAAAATAGCTGCCGTGATTGGCTTGCAATTTCACATATTGCGTAAAATCACTCATGGCTAATTGTATTTAGGGCATACGTTTCTAGGTTTTCAACAAAAACATAGGTCTGGACATTACTACCCGGGCTATATTTTTCATAATGGACTTCCTTTTCCAAGTTCTGAAATGTGGCGCAACTGGGTATCTGTAAGTGAACACGTGTTTAGAGGGGGCGACATTGAGGGTACAGGCTGCCTTTATCTGACAATCACCACATTTTATTGGACAGACGTTTACTGGCCCATTGTTATTTCAACAAGCCAACAAACATCTAACTTGATGGTAAGTTTACATGACTTACATTGTTTATGTTGAATATATAAATATAGAGAACATGTATAGCACATAGATAATGTAAGTTTACACAATGATAAAACCCTAATTCACAAAACAGATGCAATCTAAACTACAAATGCTCATGTTACTTTAACCCATTGGGGACGGTTGGCGGCATCTGTCGCCCGCTTAATTTTGCACTCAGGGACGGTAGGCGGCATTTTCGCCAGCTACAAGTGTTTTAAAAATCCGTATATTTCGATTAAAACTGCTGAGGTCAGAAAGGTCATTACATTACACGATACTTAATAAATAAAAAAAGCATTCCGAAAAAAAATTACAGTTGTTCCATAGCCAAAAAAACAGAAAATTTAAGTTGAAATCAAAGGGTTCGATCGAAATCTCGAACGTAACAGGCAGTGCGGAACAAGTCCAGTGCGCATGCGCTGTTGGGTCCGCGGGCGATCAGGTTGTGACCCGATTGTATTTACTTGTCAACATCCGTTTGAGTTACGTGTATATAAACATCTGATTCTTGGAACGACGGAGAAAGTGCAATTCGGATTTAATGCTTTATTATTTCATGCAGTGATTATTCAGTTGCTGCTGAATTCAAGGATATATACTGTGTTCGGCTGCAGATTCACTGTAGTTTGATATTTCTTCGCGTTGGAGACGTAAATTCGTAAGTGACCGTGTAAAACTTTAAGTGTAATGTTATCTCGCCGCCACTGGCTGTAACGCATAACGTTAGCTGTGCGGCAGTGTTTTGTGCTTCGCGCTTCGTGTTGGCCGCGGGATTTCAGGCGCAGGCGCTGCACTACAGTAGGAGCTACACGACGTGCTTTACAAAGCTAAGCTAAGCAGGATAAGACTGGTTGTGATACTTGGTGATATAAATATAATGACTTTGTTACCATGGCCAAGCTGCGTAAGCTATACAATGACCAGGAAGCACTTGAACTTTATTGGCAGATGCAGACAGTGAGAACGAATTTGACCAATATATTGAGGATATGGACTGATTAGCGGACTAAATTACACCCGCCCAGCACTTTCTCAACACTATGTTTGAATGAATGAATGCTTTGTTATGTTCATGTACCTGATAAGGCAGATCCGGACGCTGAAACGTGTGAATAAGCCGTCGCAAACGTCAACTTCTGATAATAGCGTCTCTCGGATGTGCGTACCACGCATTATGTTTACGCTATGCTGCTATACCACAGACTATTCACTATGCAGAAACAATACTCTAGCATGAAAGGATCCTGAATGTGTCTGTTTGCCGTTATCCTTTTTTGTTGTTGAAAGATTATCTTCTAAAAGAGAGATTTGGAACGCGTCGTATACAGATTGGAAACTATGGGCAAAGTAAGCGGTGGTTACATTCTAGCAATAACTATTTCCCCTAAAAAATAAACAAAGAAATAAATATGACACATGGACAGATCCTCAGACTCGCCGGCGTGTCAATCTAGACAATCATAACTGTTATACTAACCAAAATCATAACGCACAATAATTATACTACAAACCGATTTAAGACATTTACTTGTAATCATTTTCATAAATATTGCGTGACTGTGTATTCTAACCGATGAGAGAATTAGTTGCAAACATCTCAGGCGTTGTTTTGTAAATTGATATGTTTCCACACATTGACCCAATACCATTCTTCATTCGTGTAGATAAAACTACATTTGGAAGCTCACGACGAATTTATTACCGTGAGCCCCAGTATGCAAAATACTTCGTATTATTGCTGTGGCTATTCAAGAAGAAGCAAGCTCAATCAGAAGGTTTACCTCCAACCCAAGCTGCGGCTGCGTAATGCCATCTTGAGAGCGCACTACCAGGCCATGATTTGGAATAATGATATCATTGCAAATCCAGACCTGCCAGAACCGCTGGAATGTGGTTGGAATTTGGTAGATGGCCGATATAAACCAGTCATGACAACCTTGCCGCCTGCTCCGCAAGCAGTAATTGATCTGGTGAAATGTTCCTGTGCAAAGACACGATGTTCAAGTAATCGCTGCAAATGCAGAAGGAATGGATTGAATTGCACAGATCTTTGAAGCTGTAGTGAGGACCAGAATCATGTGACAACTCAGAAGACACAGTTCTCTCAGATGATGAAGAGGAGGATAGTGATAGTGAAGATGAGTTATTGTAACTTCCACAAGGATTGGAGCAGGGAATAAACTCTGGCAACCAACCACACAACTTGCATTGTAGTATGGACAATGTATCACTGACTGAAAAGGATGAAATATTGATGTCATATTCACGGTAATTTTGAATTTTCATATATTCATTCCTTGACTTGATAAGTGTATGTTCAACAACTAAACTTAGCCTAACCTCATAGAACATTCATGGCCTTATAGCAACAATAGGCCTTAATACGTCCATTTTGAAATGAAAGATGGCTGCCCTCTGCAACACTAAAACTGTAAATATGGCTTTTCATGTTCTTTGGTACCAATATAACATTCATATAGGGGTGATCTTATGAAGGATGTTAAACGAGTCACTGTCACTGAAATGATAATATATACATATATTCAAGAATAAGCCATAAAGGTAGCCATTTTGAAACTCAATATGGCTGAAAATTTTAACGGAATTTCAGCTGTTCACAGAAATGTGTATTTCACTAATTGTTTGTCTTGATAAATGTAGATTTTACAACAAAAAAACAGCTTTTTACGACATTCATATCCACATTCAGGGCAAATATAGACATAAAATGGCAGCCATTTTGAAATCCAAGATGGCTGCCCTCTGCAACACTTTCAAAATTGCCAACATGGTTTTTCATGTTCTTTGGTACCTATTTAACACATTCATATAGGTGGATCTTCTAATCATCAAAATCCCACGGGATTGCATAGTCTCCCTGACTATTCGGGGAAAATATCATTTTTTTTGAGTGAGACAAGAAATTGAACCCAGGCAGTGTATCGACAACAGGGTAGTGCCGCAAGGCGGATCTCCCTCGATTGCTCCTGATTTTTCACTCACCTGGGATGGCGTGTCGTCTATCCGTCCATAACACTTACAAAGAACTTCCTCTCAGAAATTACACACACAATTTTATAGTTCTCGTATCCGAATTCGGATCTTCACCAAAATTGAATCAATTTGTCCTCGTCACACACCCAACGTGTCCAACAAGTTTCATCCGAATCCATCCACTACTTTTTGAAATATATTGTTTTTGGCCCTGCCTCTCAATGGTGAAGATGCACTAAAAAAATTCTCGTATCCAGATCCAGATCCGGATCTTCACCAAAATCGAATCAGTTCGTCCTTGTCACACACCCCAACCTCTCCACCAAATTTAATCCGAATCCGTCCACAAGTTTTTGAGATATCTTGCACACAAACAAACAAGTAATGAAATTGCTCGTTGAGCAAGGAATTGCCGGAATAACTTTGTCATATCTCCATGATCTCTGAAAAAACAAAAACCTGGAAATCAATTTGGTTCTTATAAGTCGATAGTGCTGCTGCTTAATGAGTTATAGCACTTAGTTTGGTCATGATCATAACTTGGAAGTCAATCGGGATCGAAATGTCGTTTTTATCGCAATTTGAAAGTTTTGACCCGACCCCCTGACATTCGACCCCTGATCGCTAAGAAGGGTGTGGGTGTGACACCCCAATGAGACATATGGTTGGATGCAGTATTGGAAGATGCACATTTTGGATTTGGTTTGAAGTCGATACGACCATTTTAGCGGAAGTTATTGTGAAAAAAAGAATTTCGGTTTTTCGGTGACCTTGACCTTCGACCTCGATTCACCAAAAACGACAAGTGTCTCAGTTGGACCATGGCCGATGTCTGTACCCAGTTTGGTCATGATCGCTGAAACGGTGTGGCTGCTACAGGGTAAACCAAAACATTACCAAACAACAGACAGACACACCAGACACCACCAGAATGACACACACAACCGACCAACATAATTGCCGAAATCCGAAGGATTCCGGCAATTAATAAACAAGAAGTCGTCGTACAGAGCATGACACTTGCAAAATCCATAACAGAAATTTGACCTCAAAAATAATTCGTGGTTGAATTCAGTGACCTGATATGAAAATCCTCTTCAAATTTCAAGTTAATTTGATTGAAAATTGACAATTTTAGAAATCCGGCTGATGTCGACGTAAAAAATAATTGGTGGTTGAATTCAGTGACGTGAAATGGAAATCCTGTTCAAATGTATAGTTTATAAGATGAAAATTGAAGATTTTAGAAATTTGACAAATGTGTTGACCTTTTGACCTCAAAAACAATGGGCTTCCTGCTTATGACAAACTCTAACATGTGGTGAAATTTCGTGAAGATCGGTTTAAAATTGTGACCTTTAGGCGATAAACATAAAAACAAACACATAAAAAGAGACAAACAGACAGACAAACACAGACAGACAGAGACAGACAGAGACAGACAGAGACAGTACAGACAGAGACAGACAGAACAGTAGAAGACAGAGACAGACAGACAGACAGAATAACACACGTAACCAACCAATATACTTGAAAAATCTTCGATTTTCGCAAATAACAAACAGACAGGGGTGAAAACAACCTCCTTCCACCCTCGGTGGCAGAGGTAATTCATGACAAATGTGATACCTTTGTAGTTCTAAAGAAGTGTGAACAGCAATAATGATTTAATTACCTGAATACATTTTCGGAAGGGAGATGAGGGAGCTCCCCAAAACAAACATCGACCTGCATTGCCCTACACTGGAAATAACTAGTTGAATCTATTACCAATTAACCCCAAAGCCGTATCCATAAAAACACAAACACCATAATGGCAAAAACACAATCGCCTCTGTTTTTAACACTTTAGCACGGACTCTCAGATAGAGTACATGATTATGGACAAACATTCAGGTATCGACACCACAAAAGATCGCAAATGATTGGTTAGAGCTGAACAAATCAAAAATCTCCGGATGACTGAACAGCAAGCAGTAGAATTAAAATCAATACTTAAACTGAAAGAGCTTTGGCAAATCTTTTACAGATTTATGAAAGAGGATGATAACGAGGAATGAAAGTCCAAATCCAATACTGCACAATATCGTGGAAGTCATTTTGGAGATTATTGACCATAGAATGTACAAAAAGAAACCTCAAGAAGTTAAGCATGAAGAACTGACACAATCAAAATTATGTTTCATAATAAGGGGTGCAAATGATCAATATAGAGAAAAACACTACAAACAGAAGTGTGGTGTAAACTTCCTGAAACACAACAGATGTTCCGCACATTAATGATTTGTCCAAGTCTCCCTCTATTCTGTCCCTCAACCCTGCTGTTGCTGCGATTCCCACGTCTCTTCCTACTGTTCTTTTCATTCTGTTACATCCTGACCTGTTTTATGTTCTCACTCTTCCACGAGCCTCGACATTGTATACAAGAAAAAACATAATAAAAAACAAAAAAACATTATACAATGTTGATTGTCCATTGTTCACTCTTTCTGAAGGTTGTGTACACGGGGAGTGGAAGTTTCTTATAATTCTTCTCTTTTTTCTTTCAACTCCTCCCACTTTAACTTGAGGTAACCATTATGCTGGTTGATCACCTTTTTCCATCTCGTCCTCATTCTTATTCCACTCCCACAACTTCTAAATCTCTCACCACTGCATTCTTCCATCTGTTTTACTGCCTTTCTCTTCTCCCTATTCCTGGCAATCCGTCTATATCACTCACCTCACCACATTCTCTCTTTCTCTCTCCCATTTTCATTTTCTCCTCGCTCTCTCTCATTTTCATTCTTCTCTCTCCCCCTCCCTCATTTTCATTCTTCTCTCTTCCCTCTCTCTCATTTTCATTCTTCTCTCTCCCCCTCTCTCATTTTCATTCTTCTCTCTTCCCTCTCTCTTCATTTTCATTTTCTCTCTCCCCCTCTCTCATTTTCATTCTTCTCTCTCCCTCTCTCTCATTTTCATTTTTCTCTCTCCCCCTCTCTCATTTCATTCTTCTTCTCCCTCTCTCTCATTTTCATTTCTTCTCTCTCCCTCTCTCTCATTTTCATTCTTCTCTTTCCCTCTCTCATTTTCATTCTTCTCTCTCCTCTCTCTTTTTCATTCTTCTCTCTCCCTCTCTCTCTTTTCATTCTTTCTCTCTCCCTCTCTCATTTTCATTCTTCTCTCTCCCTCTCTCTCATTTCATTCTTCTCTCCCACCCCCCCTCTCTCATTTTCATTCTGCTCTCTCTCTCTCCCCCTCTCATTTTCATTCTGCTCTCTCCCTCTCCCTCTCATTTTCATTCTGCGCTCTCCCTCTCCCTCTCATTTCATTCTCTCTCTCCCTCTCTTTCATTCTCCCTTTCATTTCATTCTTATCTCTCCCTCTCTCATTTTCATTCTTCTCTCACCCCTCTCTCATTTTCATTCTTCTCTTTCCCTTCATTTTCATTCTGCTCTCTCTTCCCTCTCATTTTCATTCTTCTCTCTCCCTCTCTCTCATTTTCATTCTGCTCTCTCTCTCTCTTTCCCCTCTCATTTTCATTCTTCTCTCTCCCTCTCTCTCTCTCATTTTCATTCTGCTCTCTTTCCCTCTCATTTTCATTCTTCTCTCTCCTCTCTCTCTTCATTCTCCCTCTCATTTTTATTGTTCTCTCTCCCTCTCTCTCATTTTCATTCTCTGTCCCTCTCCCCCCCACCCCTACACAATTTAATCTCTTCTCGGCTACTTTCTTTGATGCTTTCACAATCCTCCCTGTTCCCCTGGTACACTAGTTCCTAATGTTCTTTCTTGTTGCTCCACACCTCCATATCAGTATCCACATCTCATTTCCATCCAGTTTCTGTTCCTCTTTTTTGATGTTGCCAATGTTTCCACACTATATAACAAAGCCAGTTTTACAACTGTCTTGTAAATTCTTCCTTTCAGATCCAGCGGTACTTTTGTATCACACAACACTCCACTGTACTTCCTCCAATTATTCCAAACAGAACTAATCTGTGAATTAATTGTCATCTTCTCACCATTGGCCCCAGATACTTGAATCTACTCACTTTCTACATAGTGGGGCAACTTAGCATAACAATTGTGCATTTTGTGAGGAAAGCACCAAATTTGAGCTATCATATTATGAACAGTTTGATATTGGGCCATCTCAAATTCAGCCGCTGATGGCTGTGGCAGCCATTTTCCACTGCCATCAAAATTTGAGATGGCCCAATATCCAAATCTGTTCATAATATGATAGGCTACTAGTGGAAATTTGGTGCTTTCCTCACAAAATGCACAATTGTTATGCTATATTTAGCTAAGTTGCCCCACTAACAGATCTTCACCCATAATCTTTACACTTCCAGTCAGATTCTCTTCCCCAAGCTCAAGCTAACAATCCATTTATTGAGTCTTTGGTCGACTGATCTTCATAACCAATCTTACAGTGAATTTCTCCAGATATTCAGTCATAATGTCATCATCCCCACCACAGAGCTCGATATCATCTGCAAACACCATTGACCATGGCACTTCCTGTCTCACTTGCTCAGTTAGAACATTCATGACAATCAGGAAGAGGAAGGGGCTCAGTGCCGATCCTTGGTGCAATCCAACTTCAAAACTCTCACTCTCTCCCACACTGCCTCTTACTCTTGCCTGGCACTCATTATACATGTCCTGTAATAGTCATACGTACCTCTTGGAGACTCCACAAATTCTTGCACATATTCAGACTTCCTCCCTACTCAATAGACTACTCTTATATCAATGAATACAGACTTTATGCTGCTTGGAGCTTCCTGGTATTTCTCCATCACTTGTCGGAAAACCAAAAGGGCATCCGTGGTGCTTCTTCCAGGCATGAATCCGAATTGACCTTCATGAATCTCCACTATTTTTCTCCCCACATGTCCATTTAGGTCATCTGCCACCACAAATCCATCACTACTTGGTATAGTTTGCATTACATTTTCCATCTGTTCCCAGAATTCTTCTTTCTCCTCAGGTCCACAGCCAATCTGCAACAACTGATAACTGACTATGTTCCACATTTCATCCCCAAATTACTTTAATGATCGTCACCAATTCTATCCACTGCCAGCACTTTGTCCTTTTGCGACGTAGTTCAGTTTCTTCAGATTTTGGGATGAGGAAGATGTTACCTAAAATGAAAAAGAGAGGAAGGTGTGTGTGTGTGTGTGTGTGTGTGTGTGTGTGTGTGTGTATGTGTGTGTGTATTTTCAGAATATTCAATATACTAGAATTGAATGTACACTCTAAGCTTATGTTGAGACATTTATTGTGGTGGAAGGAGGGGCATTTCCAGGTATGCTTGGTTTGCCCACCACAGGAACATCAACAATCATCATCACAAACCTTTCCCATTTCAATGAACCATCTCAGTCCTTTCTTTTCCTCCTTCATAGTTGATCCTCGATTTTGAAATGTTTAATAGTGATGCTGACACTGACACAGTCAGCGAATAAAAAAAAAAATACTGTATTCCAATTCAGAAGAGATCGAAAAAATAGTCCAGGCCTTGACCCAGCTCCCAAAGAGAGACTCCAGTTCCCAATTCCTTCGCCAAATCCAAACGCTCCTGCAAAGACTGCCAGGAATGTGAAGGATGAGAGAACAGAAATAATGGCAAAGGATAACACGACCTTGTTTTCAAATAATTTCCTTCACTCATTCTACCTGAATAAAGTAGTTTTGCAATGATCAATCTGACCCCCTATTAAAGAGAAACACCCCACAACTCAGCAATGATTAAAGAATAACTGATTATCCGGCTTCTTAGAATTACGCAAAGAAATGTAACTTCATCAACAGCGTTTCCTATGGGGCTGGAAGGGTACCCTCAGAGGAGCTTTTGACCTTCCTCACCTTTGAACAGACTCATCTGGATTTAATTAACGCCTACAAACCATCATCCTGGCACTTCACGTGCAGGCCATTGCATCAACGAGTGCAGCGTCCTCCGGAAGGACATATGGCAAAATAACTGCAATAGTTTAAATACAACTGAATTCGGCCCCACAAAAGGTTGTTGGATCCATTTCGCAGTTTAACCCAAACGGATTATGAAAGCACAGGACCATGTTTACGATATGGACTTATATAAATGAGGCCTGCACATTACGATTGTGCACATGCCACAAATTATGCAAGCACATTTTTGAGTATCAACCCTTCCTCTTCGAGTTCAGCGGTATGTATGTTGCCATGTACACATTAAGTGGTTAACATCGCACTCCATTGGTGTTGTACATGTGGTCGTGCATTTCAAAGTTGCCTGCTCGGTGAAGATGTGATGGTATGCATGCTAATCCCTTTGTCACTCAACTGCTTCTCCTCCAGGCTCTGGTTTGTTTCATGTTCTACTGCTTGGCCTTTGGAAACTTTTCCGTCCTCCCACCATACAAAATGATTCACATACATTTTAAACCAGAAAACCTGGCTTTTAATGGGACATCATGTTGTCTGTGATGGTCTCATGCTTTCAAGCAGACCTGTCATGTTCCCGGCTTTGCACTCCCCTTATGACCCAAACCCCTGTCCACAAAATAACTTTTATCTTTCGCAGAGCTCAACCCATTCCCTCTGATTGTCTCCTCCTTGGAGGAATATATGAGGAACGAGGATGTGTGGTTTGCACATTTCCCACGAAGAATTTCTGTGACCACAATGTTGGAAGCGAGCTTTCTCAATATAAAGTTATTTTAGTTCGTGGTTCCTGGGGCTATGCATATCTGAACATCCCA